>CM031378.1:38728325-39214492 GCA_018208015.1 Medicago ruthenica
TTTGCTTGATGTCGCCACGTATCTTTGTTTTCGTTTTTATTAGTGATAGTGTTGGGGCGTTCCAAAAACTATCGTGTTGCTTAAATGTCAACATAGTTGAGGTATAAGTAATACATAAATGATGTCTTTGCATTTTCAAAGTTTATTAATAAAAAAAAAGTGCTCTCAATCAATTCAGCTTCAACTATAACTTATTGATAACTAGAACTCAGCCACAATTTGTATTATCATGCATGTTGGTGTTTAATGAAGTACTCCTGCAAGATAATCACACTTGATACATTAAAATCAGTTTTCATATATTTTTAAGCTTATATTATATGCTTGAATTTGGTCTACCCTCACGAATCTTAAACAATCATTTTTTTCATGTCCATCTCACTTTTCTTTTGCTCATGGGAGTTTCTCAATATGAAACATGATATTTTTTTTAATAGCAAAAAATGTTAGTTGTCAATTATTAATTGTTAGTATGTTAATATTATTCTCGTTGCTAGGACTCGAACCAATAGACCTTTAACTTCTCAACTTCTTTAATTTTTTGGGTCAAAACAGTTGAGTTATCCAACCCCAAATACAAAACATGATTAACTATGCTAATTACTTTTTAACCGAGATGGCCCGAGACTTTTTAACCACTTGAATTGACTATACATATAATTTTTTGTTAAAAATGAAAAGAAAAAAACTATTGCTTTAAAAATTCACATCATCCTACAGTAGACAGTAACAATTTTTTTGATAATTTCAAGGTTCATGTATAGAAATTGTCAAAAAAAAAAAAAAGTTCAATTATATAATGTTAATATTAATGGTTAGTCATTTTAAGTGAACAAACATAACCACTTAATAAAATTAATAACAATTTGTTTTTCTAATTTTATATATTTGCTAATGAGACAAGCTTAACCAAATTTAAAACTAAAAAAAATTTGATCAAAAAACTAAAAACTAAAAGGAAATAAAAGATGTAAAATATAATATGACTCGCCAGTCCGACTACCCGACCAAGGCATCAGTTTAATCACCTGTTCAACCGATTGCATCACCGGTTTCGACCATTAAACTGGTCGAGTCAAAGTTACTCCTTTGAATTTTAATTTTACCTCTCTTTTGTTTATATGCTTCATATGTTATCAGTTCCCATAAACATATACCATGGAATCAGGATGAAAAAATAAACCATCTAATCATTAAAAGCTACTTCCAGTTTCATTTGTGTTGAAGAAAGAATATTTGCAATTCTATAAACCTGCAATCCTATCACCCAAACTTATCAGAAAAATCAACTTATCAGAAAAATCAACTTCCATCATCACAGACCTTTTCTTCAAATATATCTTCGTCTTGAGGAAGCACTGGACTATTCTTCGTATGTGAAAGCTTGTTTGGTTAGTTCCATCATTCATTGAAGATCCGAACTACCTGCATATCAATTTAATATTTTACTATATGATTTCTAATAAAATCATACATATCTTGTATGCAGCACATGTGAAACTCAAAAGTTAAACTTGTACTCACAAACTGTTGCAATAGAACCATAAACTTTCGAGACACATTCGTGCATGGTGCAAGTGTCATGATGTAAGTACTAAAAAATACCACCTAAACTAATTACTTAGATAACCCGTTTTTATGAAACCAAACAAACAAAACCCTGGAAAGCAAATGATATCAAGTTAAAATATGCATACTCTTCATCCTAGAAAGGAAACATTATCAACTTAAAAGAAAGTAATACTCTCGTGAGTTCATTGTAATTCTTCGAAGTTTTGATGATATCAATAACAAGCATGATTTTGAGCATACTCATAGTCGTGGAAGTTGGAACAAGAGTATACTGATGATTTGTCAGGTATTTTCAGTCTTGAGTTATTCAAACAGGAATCAAGTTCGGACCCAAAGAAACAAGAAATCAAGTATTAAAAAACCTAGAATCAGCAAACTCAAAGTTGAGAAGAAGACTCGTCGTCGTCAAGTCACATTTGAGAAAAGCCAGAGTAGCATAATATCAGGGTGAACAATTTTTCATTGAGAGAAGAATAAAGTACAGAAGTTCTTTTTGCCTTATGCTAAGCAGTTTCACCAAAATGGCAAAATTAACTAAATCAGCATTGGAAAATGCTGCAATCATCTTTGTAACTACTAAGTAAAACTAAAACCTATAATCATTCATGCATGCAACATCATGAAATTGATTCTAGAGACATTTCATGTCATAAAATCGTTAGTTTTAATGAATCTAAACACTTGATGAATTAATGAAATATGGGAGTTTCTGTCAGGATATAGAATATTGGATAATTAGAGTAGTGAAGAGTTAGTTAGTAAATTGATAAGTTTGTTAGGTGGTTGTTAAAAGTTGTTACTTTGGTTATTCTTAGAAAGTCTTTAAAAAGCCCTCAAGAGTAGAAGTGAAAGATAGTTTTGAATAATTAAGTTTAGTGAGAAGAGAATGCTCTAGTGTGAGAGGAGAGTGCTCCTTTTGGTACCCTGGTGTGCAAGGTTATCATCTCTTTCAACCTCACTACATCAATTAGAAATCCTTCATTCATTAGTAATCTTTATTCTAGTTAGAATTATTCCTCTGTATTCAAATCAGCCCAGGTTTGGGAATCCTCTCTTATACCAATAGAAAAGTTCCTAACAGTTGCACTATAATTTGTTTGTCAAGACTCAAGAGTGCGGGATTGAGGATAAGTTAAAAAGTAACGTTTATATAGGTGGGGTAAGGTAGAGTCTATTGAAGCCAAATTCTGAAAGAATTGGCGCATGAAAAACTCTACTGTCAGTTAACATATGCAAATAACAGTACTCATCTAAAAGTTAAGGAACAGACAGTCACTTCAGCGCCTGTGTTCATCTACAACATACAAAGTGCAATGAATAAGAGACCAAGTTAAGGCATAGACTTTTAAAGCTAACTGAAGTGTAATGTTTTTGGGACAATCCAAGAAGAGAAATAATAAAAACTTTTGAAATACGGTATCATGTAATATTGTTGCTAATAACTTGAGCTCAGATGGTACAAAAGACTAAATACTAACTCCAAGTTATATGGAAGTAGACAATCTAGGACGCTCTAACATAACATCACAACATTCCAAGATACTGTCTTAAATTCTTACACACACCCTCGAGTTGAAACTTACTAAATTTCAATGTTGTTAAAATATACCCTTTCTAGAGAAAATATAACTCGGCATAATTAAACCCAAAAAACATATCAAGAAAAAACCACCAAACTCTAACTAAAGAAACCAGTTTTGACTTTCCTGAATAGCAAGCAAACCAAACTGAAATTGCCGACAAAACGTTGATAACTGCCAGGGTCTTTCAGTGGTTCCCCCTGACCTGGTAGTAACTTGATATTTGGGGTCCTAGTCGTGTTGTTTCATGTTTGGGTTATCAATATTTTGTTACTTTTATTGATGACTTTTCCAGATGGACTTGGATATTTTTAATGAAAAATCATTAAGAAGTTTTCTCAATATTTAAAACTTTTTGCCCTGATACCATAGAGTTTGTATGATATTTTTGTGAATATTGTGTGTCTATAATGAGATCACACTGTTGTATTTATAATGGTGTTACAATAAATACATTGAATAAACACTAACCTAGGAAGTTGTATAATCATAGGAAAATTAACAATTAACTGGACAGATTCTTAATTCTAACAAGGACAATGCTGATAGCAGCTAAATCCCAAACCAGAAGACGTCACAGCTTCAACACAAACTGAAACAATATTGAGCTAGTGCAAACAACAGCTCAAACTCAAACCCTCATTTGATGGTGACACAATTCATAAAATACTGAAACAATATTGGACCAGTGCTACCTGCAGCGGAAGTCCTAACGATACTAAAACAGAAGGTGGTGTCGGTAGTGTTGGTGGCATCACGATTTTTAACCAAATTAGAATGATAAACTGAGGTTTGGAAACAATTGTGGGGCAGCCAAAGTGCCACACCATGCTACACAGATAGCCACATGAAAATTATACAACAGGGAGAATATAAATACAAGAGCCAAAGTAAAACCATTGTTGGAGAGTCGCAAACAAACCAAAAGCAAAACCACCCAACAACACATATACAACTATTGGGAGCTGACGAGAAGCAGAAAACATAACTACTAGAGGCTAAACACCAACCAATTGATGAGTAGAAGCACATGGACTTCAAGCACCAGGAACTGGTAGTTGAAGCGAACATGTGACCACCGAAACAAAGGTAAAAATGTCGAAAAAAATAGAGCAATGCAACATAAACACTAAGAGGGTGACTTCAAAATGAATTATGAAGACAACTGTTGTTACAGTTCCACTTCCAAACATTCAAGAACTGGGCAGCAAAATACTGACGGGCAGGTCATTGAAGATCGTACCACTACGATCCCATGTTGAAGTTGTGGATTTTTTATAAAATAAGGTGAATAATAAATACTTTTGAAATGGCATGATGTAATATTATTGATAATAAATTTATACTTATATAATACAAAAGACTAAACACTTAACCCCTATTTATAGATATGCAAGACTCTTAATCCTAAATAAATAGAGGAAGCAGGAAGCAAATCATAATAATAAGTAAAAATGAAACTACTCTTAGGAGATAATCCCAGATACTCTGTCATTAAGATGACTACGATGCTTTAACATAATAAATTATCAAGATACATTCTAAGATATTTTCTTATGTTCTAGAAATTATCTCCTAGGATTTAGTTTCCATAATACTTGGTTATTATTATGATTTGTTTCCCTAATTTTCTATTTATTTAGGATTAGGAGTCTTGTACCTCTATAAATAGAGGTTAGTGGTTAGTGTTTTGTAGCATATAAGTCTGTAGCATATAGCAGGATCAGATCAGCCAACCTTTTCAACTTCTTCTAGAAGATGTGTGTTCTCCTTCAAGTACTGCAATGTTTTGTCTCTTCCTTGTCCTAACCTGTTTCAAGACAGATTTGGATGATCAACATTAAGACATGGGAACTCACAAACAAAGAGAATCCACCCACCATTGAGACACATACGATGGGAAACACAAAGAAGGGTGAGAAAAGATGACAACAGAGATAAACAGAATAAAAAAGAAACACGGAAGGCAGGAGGTGTCATCATAATGAAAAGAATGTCCTGTAAAACACAAAAGCATGTAGAATCAAATGGAAAGTGTTGAAATGTAAACAGTGTCTAGGTTCATTGCATATAGGCCAACCATATCACGCAACTACAATAATTAGAAATGTTGTGATATTTGTATTTATAATTTTTACCTATCTAATTTGATCTTGCTATATGGTTACACCACAGATTTCATCATATCCTATTTTTCAATAGAAAGCTTAATTATGATCATTCAATCTGATATTGTCCCTCTTTCTCTTTACAAGTCTAATTTATTTCAAGCTATTGCCCTATGAATCAATGAATGATTATTGTAATTGATCATCTATCATTTATAATTTTTTCTGCCACAGACAGATTATAAAACTGCATAATTTAATTTACTTCCAAATAATTTCTCAGTAGCTCAACTAAATTTTCCTTCGCAAGTCCTATTGTTGGAGAATGTAAAACACGAAGCAGAATAATCAAAGAGATCATCAAATATATAAATATTAAGCATCCAAGAGTTTTCAGAAAATACCGATGGTCCCCATAACTGTACCAAGAGCCCTTCTTTAAGACAATATTCATCATTTCTGCACAATCTAAAATGCAACCCTGCATTCAAAATGAAAATTCAAAATAATGGTATTCACTAAATGTTGAAGATAATTTTATGCTCCAACACTCACCAGCTTATTGACTCCCTCTCCAAATGAAATATCAAATTCAGCTACTTTGTAAGGTCTTGATACCTAAAACAACTTCTCAAGTTAATTACCTCCATAATAAAAAAATTTAAGACAACAAAGAATACAACAATTATATCTGATTCTGATAGATGTAAAAATATTCCAATATCTTGGTTAATCTTCAGAACAATCTAGACTAGAATGGATAATCTGCTAAGGGTGAGTTATTCAATATTTAGATCCCTTGTTTTAGCTTTTGAAAATGTGATTTCAAGGTTGCGTAAAAAGTGATTTATTTTTTAGAGTTTACATAAAACTGGCATAAGCTATTTTTTGTTTGGTTACAATTACATAAGTACCCTAAAATCTTTTCAAAATAATCAGATTCTCAACCAATTCATTTTTTGTCAAAAGTTTCCATAAAAACCATCAGTTGTCAAAAGTGATTTTTTCGATAGAAAAAAGCTGAAACAATAAGGCTTCTAATTTGTTTCCTTATTTAATAAACATAAACAATCTAGTACAATGTGAAGTTAATTTGTCTCCTCTAAAATGAGGACACGCCCTTTAGAGGATAAAGTACAAAAATAACAATTGATTGAAAATTCAACAGTTGAGAATGTGATCAAATCCAGACTCTTGTATATTAATCCGAGATAGTCAAAATCTCGACAGCTGTGGTTTGTTTGTCTTGTCTCATGCCAAATGACTATATGTTTGTCTCGCTACCAATTCCAAGTTGGTCATCGGTCATCTCTCCAAGTCTCTGGTAGTTCTGTCATCCAACAAACATCAAGACTGAGTCGTCTACACCAGCCACAGATGACCTCTCTCTTAATTTGGTTGTTTCGGTAGTCCCATCATCCGACCAACGTCATGGTTAAGCCTCAGACAGCAACCACAAAAAAAAAGTGTGACCTCTACCACTTTTAAGTTGGTTACTTCAGGCTAAGACAATGTCTAGCCCAATAACATTTTTGTTTGGTTTGAATGATATTTGTTAAAATCAGCAATGGTTTCTTCAGTTGGTTGATTGATGGTTTATTCAAGGCATAAACCTTATTGGTTATGGCTACCTCTTTTGAAGGTATATGTCTATCAAGCTTACAATCCTTTAAGTTTTTGCTTGAAAGGTCTATTAGAATATCAATAAATATCTTAAAATGTCTTAGATATTACTCCCTCCGATCTCAATTATTAGAGATAAAACAAAAAAAAAACAATAAAAACCTATGAGCTCATTTATTGTTTTAACTTTTTGAATGTTTTTACACATATACCCTTATGGAAAATTGTGAGACCTTAAATGCACCCAGTAATATTAAAAAGACAACATATTAAATGAGGTTAAAAAAGTAATTCAAACAATAAATACACCTTAAAAGTTGTAACATTTTCTTATAAATTGGACCAAAAAGTTCACCAAAAATTCTCTTATAAATAGTACCGGAGGGAGTATATTATAGTATCTTGGATTATCTCTTAAGATTAGTTTCTATACTACTAATTTTTATCATAATTTATTTCCTAATTTTACTATTTACTTAGGATTAGGAGTCTTATATACCTATAAATAGGGGTTAGTGTTTAGAATTATTTATCAAGTTAATTATCAAACATTATTTACCATGATTAATTTTATTCTTCTCTTTCTTTTATCTAAAACCCATACTTCAACATAGTATCAGAAGGTGGTACCATCCTCCATGACATGTGGTATCATTATTTTGTTGCCTTGTTCTGGAAAGTTAGGGACTGAGGAATCAATTCTTCTGTGGACTAAATGTTGTAACGGCTAGTTTTGGTTTCCATATGTGGCTAGGCCTATAAATCAGTTTATAAGGTGGGGATTTCCACTCACCAATAAACCCATGTCCATGCCTTACTACAGGTTTTATAAATTTCAAATTTGACATAAAAGTTCGTTAATAATGCATGGATGATGAAAAAAACATCGCAAAAGGAAAATTTTCAAATATATAAATATTGTGGTTACCTTGCTCTTTTGCACTCTTACACGAACTTTAAGACCAACTTCTTCATCTCCTTTGGCCTAAACAGAAATCAAAATGCAGAGTAGTTCTTCACATTAAACAATTTTGATATTATAATCAAAAGATATTAGGAACAAATGATCATTTGAATGTAGAAAGTGCTGATATTTTGGAGTAGAAAGGCAAATTAGTAACAGAAAGGTTTGAGATAATATATAACAGAGTGTCATGAAAAAGCCATTGTACTTACAGACTTTATCTTCCCTATAGAACGAATTTCTAGTCGAACCGATGCAAAAAACTTCAAGGCAATTCCACCACTTGTCACTTCTGGATTTCCATAATAAACACCAATCTACAAAAGTAAAGAGAAATACAAACCATATAAACAGAGAAAAGAGATTTAACTGTGGCATATATCATCGAACTTGTGATTAAGCAATTACTAATAGATGGTGCTCATAATTAAATGCATGCAATCTTCAATTACAAGTACCTTATATCTTATTTGGTTCAAAAATATAAGAGTACAACCAGCTTTAGAGGCATTTCCAGACATCTTACGCAAAGCTTGGCTCATAAGACGAGCCTGCAATCCCATTTGCTGCATTCCAATCTCTCCCTATACATTTATATAAAAAATATGGTTAAAAAAATGCAATCCCCTAAATTATATAATAAAAGTACCTAAAACAAACAGAGAAAGAAAGATGTTCACTTCAACTTCTGCTCGGGGAGTGAGAGCTGAGACGGAGTCCACGCAAATGAGATCTATGGCGCCAGATCTACACATACGATCTGCGACTACAATATGCAAAGTTCAATCAATTCACAGACACCATACAGCACCCTGATAATGCAATATGGGCACCGCCAAAATTATCTTATCCATTCCAACACAACCACAAGTCAAAGGTATTACTCTCAAGAGCCATCTCTCCATGATCTGGTTGGCACACGATTAAATTTTCTACATCCACTCCTACCGCTTTAGAATATGCTGGATCAAAAGCATGCTCTGCATCAACAAGCATTGCATTGCCTCCTAACTTCTGCACAACATAAACAAAATTGCACAATGGTTTCAAATACATACTTCGAATAAATTGATAATTATCATTAGGAATTAATGATTGGGAAAATTCCAGACAAATCACCTGTACTTCTGCAATAGCATGAAGTGCTAGGGTGGTCTTCCCACTGCTTTCTGGTCCAAATATCTGGAAACAGATATAGCAGATAATGTCAGCTTCCCATTGAAGTATAAATAAGTAGAGGATAAAAAAACAATAGAATCAACAATTCTATCACAAAATCAAAAATAAATGGAATTGGGACATCTTTAATGATTAAGTGAATGTTTGGATTGGAAGTGAATTTGGCAAAATCAGTGTGCTACTGTGATTTTTTAAAACTCACTGTTATTCCAAACTTCCCCTAAAATCATTTTGCTTAGAAGGTTTGTTTTTAGAGCCTAACAAACTACTGTTACATATTCTAATAAAGCTAAAGCACAATATATATTATACTCAACCAAGAACCCAGAGAATGTAAATAAGTTCGCCAAAGGAAATGAATGACAACATGAAGCATAAATTCAATACCTCTACAATTCTTCCTTTTGGAAGACCGCCACCTAAAGCAAAGTCTAAAGCCAAACATCCACTGGGAAAAGTTTCACTGCAACATTCAAAACAATAGAAAACCTGTCATGTTATGCACTAATTCACAGAAAATAATGACAGCATAAAGTCACATTTTTCAAACTATATAAAACAGTTTGGTTGATGATACATAAGCAAGACAAATGATAGAGAATGTGAAGAAGATACATACACTAATGCTCCACCAGCACTGCCCAATCTTGTAACACTACCTTTTCCGAAAGAGTTGTTTATATCATTCATTGCTGCTTCCAGAGCCTTTTGCTAGAATAGAAATTCAATTGTCAAATCAAATATTCTTCAACATTAGTAATATCCTATTAACAATGCAATAACCTACTATATTTATTGGCATACTGACATCATATTTTCAATAGAACAATTATCTAAAACTATTTCATAACAAAATTGAACTATATATTCTAAAAGCTAACAAAATAACTGAATCCAATAGAGCAATAACTTAAATTAAAATTACATATATAGAACCAAAAAATTATCATATGCACGTATAATGTTTCGCACTCATCAATCTTCTAGTGTATTGAGTCTTTTATCGAAGTGGAAATATGTAATCATATGACAGAAGGACCATATTGATCAACCAAATTATATAACAAACAACAAATAATGAAGGGACCAAAGTTTCCATTTAGACAAAATTTTATAAAGATAAGAAATTCTCAAAACAAAAACAAGAACGGAAAACAACTACCAAAGCCCTTTTCGACTAGGTTAAGTCGACTACATCGATTAAATGACACCAACATTTTCTGCCATGGATGATGTCTATAGGTCGACATTTTAATTCTAGATCTCTCTTGATGGTTGACATAGTTTTCTTCGATCTTCCTCTTGCTCTAAGTGTTTGACTATCCTTCATCTTGTCTATTCTCCATACTGGCCCTTCTAAGATGATTAGGCATACATGCTCAAACCACCTAAGGCAAAACTCTACTATTTTCTCTATAATGAGAACTATCCCAGCTTTCTCTCAAATAATGACATTCCTAATTTGCCATTCAAAAAAAAAAACGGCATTCCTAATTTCATCTTATCTTCTGTGGCCACTCATCCAACATAGCAGTATCAGCTCCACAACATCAACCTTCCCTTCTTTTTATCTCTTTATCGCCTAACATTGAATATCATACAACAACGAAAGCCTTACAAGTTTAAAAAAGGGCAGCCCGGTGCACAAAAGCTCCCGCATGCACAGGGTCCGGGAAGGGGTCCCACCATTTTGGTGTATACGGTAAAAAAAATTATTTAGGGTCATGACTCGTGTTATACTTTCTATGACAAATTATGCCTATAACATTTCTTAATTTCATCCGTTCTGATTAAATCCTATGGTTAACATTTTTCTCAATCATCCCATCATGTTGTATGTGGACTCAAGATACTTAAATGTGTGATTTGTCGAATTGTATGTTCTTCAACTTTCACCTCTAATATATGATTTGTGTGTCTCAATAAATTTACATTTCAGATACTCTATTAAACTCCTACTTAGACATAAGTAGTGTGTTTCTAACTTTCAATTTATTTCTTCTAGTGACTCTCTAACTTAAATTGTATCGTCTATAAAATGCATGCACTCCGATGCCTTCTCTTATATATATTCAGTTAGCAAACCAGAAAAAATAAAAAAGAATGACAAATTAAAAATTTGGGGTTAAAACAACTAAGCAATATTCTTCAATGATATGTTTGCAAGAGCGAATTTCCTTCCTATTGAGTAAAATGTGAACAATAAACAAACATTCCGATTAACAATTTGATCCCTGTTAGTTTCCTCGTTCCCTAACAGACAACAGACAGAAGTGTCACATAATACTCTGAATTCTACTAGGAACCCAAACACAAATCTTAAGAAAGAGATAGGTAGAGTAATAGCAGAGAAAGAATATTGCATGAGTGATGCAATGCAACCTACAAAAAATCCAACTCACTTGATCATTGGCCTTCTCAAAATCTGTTAATTTTACTCAAATGCCACATATCAGAACACTAAAGGGCTTAACAGGTTCTAGTTCCAGATAGCAGTTTACTGGAATCAAATCCTTCCAAAAATTATGTCATAAGAAGATAGAATCAATTTATCAATTTATATCATAAACCTTTAAATCTATACCTACCAACTGATAAAATGTTAGAGAGAATGATCATTCTCCTATTTATTATAGAAAAGGTTAAAAACTGTTCCAAGACGTATTCTTCAGTCCAATTCAGACCCTAGTATCTGCAACTGATTTAAGTCTCACATTCCCGAAAGAGAATGATCAACTTCACATTTCACAAGTCAGAATACTATCTTTACGAGAAAGTGAATTACGCACACTCCTCCTACCATCAATTCGAGAAAAAGAAACATATGAAAAACAACTAATAAAACCATGCCATTTTCTTGTGTTGTTAATGCTAATTCCACAATGCACATCCAAACTAGTAAAACTGTTAGGTTAGTAGTTCAATTGAGAATGCCACAAAATGCAAACATAGCATTGTCTCAACACATTTAATGCTAATTCCACATTCCACATTCAAACTAGTAAAAGCTTCGCAGTTGGTTCAATGGTAACCTACCAGAATAAGAAAAACTCTTTCATAGAAACAACACCGAGACAATAAAATCCTACGAAGCACTATCGCTCACAATTGATGAAAATGACATCATCATTAAATTAAATTAAATTAAATTAAATGTAATCACCATGTCACAGACATTGACACATGTCAGACACCTGACACGTCTTCGATAAGAAGTGTCCGCGATAAAAACACAGTAATAATGTTGTATGAAAGTGAACCTTTCTAATAGAAAAGTGAATAACCACTTTATTACCAACACGCAACTGTTCATATTCAACTACAAAAATTCACAGAAAAGTAAAAGAGAAAAGGGGAAATACCCTATCAACGAAACGAGCGTCGAAATCAGCAGAAAGAGAACCATTGAATTCGCACTGAATCTTGACATGTTTAGAAGAAGAAGAAGAAGCAAAGAGAGGACGCAAAGAGTGGAACTTCTTGATAGGATGAAATAGTAAAGAAGAAGAAGGTGCTCTCAGAATCAAAGTGTGGGGTTTTGGAGAAAAAAACACCAAATCCATTTTGCAAAATAACAAGATAGATTAAACAAACACTCTTTCTTGTGAGTATTAGTATAATAGTAATGTATTTAGGAACAAGAGAGTAACATACAGAGATTGTGTTGTGTTGTGTTGTGAAAGAAACAGGTCAAGACAGAATATGCTGCTGTCACAAAAATCAACCATCGATTTTTAAAATAAATAAACTCTTTTTTTTTACTCTAAAATAAATTTATTCCTTTTTTTGACAAGAAATTTATTCCTTTTTATAAACCAAAAAAATATATTAAATCTTGGTTGGATTAATTTGGTTAGCAGAGATATGGTAAAATATAAGATAAGATAAACTTTTAATTACTAAACCATTTGACAAAAAAAAAAGTGTAAGTCTTTCAAAAAAAAAAAGTGTAAGACTATCTGCAATGGTGAGGTACACGGTATCTATTAGGTATCTTTAATGGGGAGAAATTTTTTAGAGATCCTATAAGACCTCCCGGTCTCAACAAGCATCCAATGTTTAAGTGGGGCCCACAATATTTTCATTCAAATTAATCATTCTTATACACTTTTTTAATATTGAACGAGACTTACACTTTTTAATATTAAAAAATTGAAATTTAATTATATGAAATTATTGATGGTTGATGAGTAGGTTCCATTTAATAAATTTGTCTAGGATGTTGGGTTGGAGGGAGTGAATGTTTATTAGGTACTACTATTAAAAAATTATAAATAAGTGATGTGAACATGTGTGACTCATTTAAATACTAAAAAATGAGTGTCTCCGTTGTATATGCTCTAAAGAAATATTGTACTAATTTAAAACCGGGGAGACATTAGAACAATCATACAACACTTAAAAAAATAAAATTTAAGTAGTTATATGTAACTTTATGGTAAATTTTCAATGATTTTGATGGTTCATTTTGCATCAGGTCCCGGGTTATGTTAACTGGTGCCCTGGGGCACTCGTTAAGGAAACTAAAAAAGAAAGTTTTAAATTAAAAGTAATATTTTTAAACTTTTAATGAGTTGACTGCACAAGTTTCAATGT
The DNA here is from genome assembly GCA_018208015.1 of Medicago ruthenica. NCBI lineage: Eukaryota > Viridiplantae > Streptophyta > Magnoliopsida > Fabales > Fabaceae > Medicago > Medicago ruthenica. Next base: position 38,741,948 of record CM031378.1, read on the forward strand.
GATATTACTATATTTGCTTCCTTAACCAGTGCCCCGAGGGCACCGGTTAACATTTCCCTTATAAAAGAGTAGTTATATGAATTTTTTTATGTTTTTTGAGCTTAAAAATTATTATTTAATTCATATTTTATTAAAAAATATCTATTTTTTTGGAGAGATTCTTATAATATTTTAAACTTTGCTAGAAATTTTCATTCAAAAATATGAATGTTACACATGACTTGGCTTAAAAATATAGACTAAAAGTGATAATTGAAAACTTTTCGAGGCCTAAAAATCAAAGAAAAATTTTAAAGGACTAAAAAAAAAAGTTGATATATTTATAAGTACCAAAAACATATTTAACCCTAAGAAATTGATTAAATTACACTATAGGTCCTTTAAGTTATTTAATAGTAACAAATTGGTCCATTAAGTTTTTTTTCATGCCACTTTGGTCTTTTATGTTAATTAATTGTAACAAGTTGACCCTTTAAGTTTTTTTTGTACCAATTAGGTCCTACAAGTTATTTAACTGTAACAATTTGGAGTATTTTAGATTGTTTTTGCTCTTAGAAAACATTTGTAAGGATTTGGTTTTGAAATTTAATTTTTATTTTTGTTACTTTTTTTTTTGCATTAGTTGTGTCTTTATTTATAAGATTTGAAAAATTTAAAGTTATAAGAGTGAATAAAAATACATTAATAGATTATAAAATTTGAATGGAGAAAAATAAAGTAAATCATAGTATTTTGAGATGGGTCATGTTAACTAGTGTCTCCATGGTATTAGTTAAGAAAACAAAAAAGGTAAATTTTGCATTAAAAACAATATTTTTTGTAGTTTTAAGTATTCGATCACAAAAATTTCAAGAAATTATTAATATACTTGTTTCTTTAACTAGTGTCTCAAAGACACCCGTTAACATTTTCCTTCAGATATTTAAAGAAAAAATTGGGCTTGAAGCCCTGTTACTTAAGTCCATAGAAAAATGATGAAATAATGGGAATTGAGTTTAAGAAAAGTTTTGACCATTACTTTTCTTACCATATTTATTCTCGCGCGCCGTATTGTTTTTTCGAAAATATCATATGTTCGGATTATATAATCTAAAACAGATTCATAGGTACTTTCGTATTTTAGAATCCGAAAAAAAAAAGCAAAATATAAAGAAACTGTGTCGCATTTGATATCAAAGGTTTATGTTGATCGTCATACAATCCCCTCATAAACTGCAAAGCAATTGCAGAGATTGTATGAGCGGTCAGCAGTGATCATGATATAATAAAGAGTCCTACATAACTAAAAAGAGAAGGAATAAGCAAGAAAGGATGAGAAATGAAGAATGAATGAATTTGTTGAAGCATGCAAGAGTATTTATAGCCATAAACCTATCATAGACTGTAACTACAGTCAAATGAAACGTTTAAAATGCATTAACCGACCAAAAATGCATTAAACACACCACAAACCGTTCAAAACCTTGGGTGAAACGCCACAGTCCACACTGTCTGGGAGGTTTCGGATTATATAATCTGAAAGTGTCTAAAAAAATTCGGATTATATAATCCTAACAGACCCAGATTGTGTTTAAGTTTGATTTTTGGAGGGTTTTCATGGTGAATTACATAGGAAAAAAAAGATACAAAGCATAATTCAATGGCGTAAAACAACATAATAACAGAAGTGATGAAATTTCTGGGAAGGTGTTTGTGTTGGTCTATATGGAGAACAAGGATGTGCGCTAGAGGGGGTGAATAACACTTTTTTATTTTCAAAAGAGTTTGCGAAAACGTGAATTGAAAAACGTATGACTTATCGGATTCGTGCACAACAACGACAACAATTCTAAGACAATGATTAATAACTAAGATTCAAAGTTGAATTGAGAGGTTCAAATATTGAGTCTTATTAAGTACATCAAATATCAATAATCAAATATGCAAATTTCAAAACTAGACAAACTCAAACCAAACCTAATTGCAATAAACAACACTAACACTAAGGAACAGAAAGTATATGATTTAATGATTTGAAACTTAATTGAAGCTTAATTGTGATAAAATTGAATTTGAAAAGAATCTTAATTCAATAAATCAAGAGTAGGTTAAGTGTAAAAATTAATCACAATCAAATCAAATGGTTTCAAACACAAAATTCATATACAAAAAGTAATGCAAAAATCTAAAAGAATAAGGAAGAGAAGAACACCGCATTAAATCTTGGTTGGATTAGCTTGGTTAGAAGAGATATTGTATAATATAAGATAAGCAAAATACATTCTAAGGTCTTTTAAGTTTGACGCTTATAAGTTAGTTTTTAAGTTTTTTTTAGTTTTAAATAGGTCCTTTAAGTTTATAAATCTTTACAAAGTTATCATTTCGGTCAATGTCCGTTAAAAAAAGTAATGTGGCGTTAAGGGCTGACATGACACATCCAACTCAGCAAAAAATTCTTTTTTATTTAATTTTATTAAACATTAAAATTAAAACATAAAAAACAAGGAAAACGTAGTTAAAGACCTTAAATAATAATTTTTTAAGAAAATTTGTGTAATCAGTGCATTGAAAATTAAAAATTTTGACATTTTTAAATAATAATTACTTAATTTAGAATGCTTAAAGAGTGTCCCAGATGCACTCGTTAACAAAACCCAAAACATAATAACCTTCCCTTTCTCTACCTATTCAATTTCAAACCCCAAAAAAAAAAAATTTAATCTCACTCAAACAAAACCCAACAATTTCTCTAACTTTGTTCCATACATTTGCATGACAAGGAGAAAGCACACGTTACTGGTTTAATTTGTTGTGTTTGATGGCTCTGATGCTTCATTTGTTAGGGCCACAGAAAGTTGATTGATTCAAGTTCAACAACAACAACAAAGTGGGTTCTCTTCTGATTAATTACTGATTCAATTCTCCAACAAAGTGGGTTTAATTTGTTGCGTGTTCAAAACTTCATTCACCCATTTTAATAGTTTAGGCTACTGTGTTTTCTCAATTTTTTATCGTTTAATTTTTGTTTGGGTGAAGAGATCCAAACTTGATTTAGGATTTCACTCTTTAGGGTACTGTGTGTTAACAATTTTTTCTGGGTTTAATCCCTCCACTTCTCTAAAACAAAAGGATGAGAGAGAAAGGGAAGAATATTGTGTTTTTTATGTTTTACTTTTAATGTTTAATAAAAGATTAAATATAAAATATATTTTTTTTTCCTTAGATGGACATGCCAAGTCAACACTTAACGGCCACAGCTTTTTTTTAACGGACAATGACTAAAAGGGTAACATTGTAAAGATTTCCAAACATAAACTACCTATCTAAAACTAAAAAAAACTTAATGAATTAATCCGGTACAAACGTGAAACTTAAAGGATCATAAAATATATTTGACCTATAAAATAAGATAAACTTTTAATCACTAAACTATTTGACAAAAAAAATATGTATAAGACCAACTACGATCGTTAGATATTAAACATTTAAGACACAATATCTATTAGGTACCTTCAATGGCGAAATTTTTTTTGGAGGTTCTATAGGACTTAGGGTCTCAAACAAGCATTCAATGCTTAAGTGGGGCCACAATATTTTCAATTAAATTAATCATTCTTGCACATATTTTTTTATATTGAATGAGACCCACACTTTTTTAATATTAAAAAGTTGATGGTTGATTAGTAAATCTCATTTAATAAATTTGTCTAAGATGCTGGGTTGGAAGGAGTGAATGCTTATTAGGTACTACTATTAAAAATTATAAATAAGTGATGTGTACACGTGAGCCCATTTAAGTACTAAAAAATGAGTGTCTCCGTTGTAGATGCTCTAAAGAGATATTGTACTAATTTAAGACCGGAAAGACATTAGAAACTCAAACACCACTTAAAAAAACAAAATTTAAGGAGTTATATGTAACTTTATGGTAAATTTTCAATGATTTTGATGGTTCATTTTGCATTAGGTGTGTCTCCTTAATCTAAATTTTTATTTATAAAAAAGTAGTTTTATGAATTTTTTATCTTTTTTGCGCTTAAAAATTATTATTTAATTCATGTTTTATTAAAAATATCTATATTTTTGGAGAGATTCTTATAATATTCTAAACATTGCTGGAAATTTTCATTCAAAAATATGAATGGTACACATGACTTGGCTTAAAAGTATGGACTAAAAGTGGTAATTGAAAATTTTTGGTGGACTAAAAATCAAAGAAAAATTTTATGGGACAAAAACGAAAAGTTGATATATTTATAAGTACCAAAAACATATTTAACCCTAAAAAATAGGCTAAATTACACCAGAGGTCTTTTAAGTTATTCAATTGTAACAAATTGGTCCTCTAAGTCTTTTTTCGTATCACTTAGGTCCTTTATGTTAATTAATTGTGACAAGTTGGTCATTTAAGTTTTCTGTACCAATTAGGTCTTTCAAGTTATTTAACCGTAACAATTTGGGGTATTTTAGATCTTAAAAATGTAAGTTATTCAGGCCTAAAAGTCACAATTAAATATCTTAAAAAAGCTCTAGTGTAATTTAGCCCTAAAAATAACATAAGTTACTTTTGTTTTGTTAATGATGTTTTGTTTTTGCTTTTAGAAAACATTTGTAAGGATTTGGTTTTCAAATTTAATTTTTATTTTTGTTACTTTTTTTTTTTTTTGCATTAGTTGTGTCTTTATTTATAAGATTTGAAAAATTCAAAGTTATAAGAGTGAATAAAAATAAAAATACAATAAATAGATTTTTTTTTATAAGTCAATAGCAAAATGACATAAAAAAAAGTAGCGTCCAACTAAGTTAGTACCCTACTCTAATCTTTTGTCATTCTCTCATATATATTATTAAAAAAAGGGGGAAAATTACATTAAAATTGGGGGAACATAAAACCGGACCCAGTCAATTATAACCCTAATCAATTCTAACAAACGAACACCATTAACGATAGACGTTTGTGAGTACCAAGCGGGTCTATAATTTGGCAAATGAATCGATCGTCAACACGAAATCGGATCACGCAACATCAACTCCCTGCAACAACGGGAGCAAGCATTAACTACTCTTTCAAGTCAACACAGTCCCATGTCAAGCAAAAGGATGAATTATACGCTCTTTCGGGCCCCAAATTTTTAAATTACGGCGTATGAATCTGACTGTCAACACGGTAACAATTTCACGATCCGACCACTCCCTTTAACATACAAATAGGGTTGGAAATAGGCCAGGCCGGCCTACAGGGGACTACGGCCTGGCCTGTTTAGGCCTAGCCCGGCATGACCTGTTTATGAAAAAGGCTAGGCTCAAGCTTTTGAAAAAGCCTATTTAAGTAAATATGCCACACTTAGGCTATCAAAAAAGACTACAAAGCCTGATAGGCCGACCTATTTATGTATATTATTAATAATTATTTTTTATTTATATTAAAATATAATTTATATTAAACATAAAAATCAAGAAAAAAACTAAAATAATGGACTTTTTAAATAGGCTTTAAGGCCTTATAGTGAAATAGGTTTTTAAGGTCTTATAGTGATATACAAGCTTTACAATGAAATAGACTTTAAGGCCAATTTGGCCTATTTAAAAGTAGATAAAATTGAATATTTAATGACTTTAATATGAAGTAGGCCTATAAATAGGATTCCAGGCTAGACAAACTTTTAAATAGGACAGGCCAGGCCAGGCCAAAAAAATAGGCCTATGAAAGGCCATAGGCCAGGCTCAGACCTATCAAAGCATGGCCTGACCTGGCCTATTCCCACCCCTACATACAAACAGCAAGCTAAATGGCCATTTCTAGCCAAATCAGAACCATATCGATTAAAAGCCATTTATGGCCCAACTTTGAATAATCAACCTATCTTTTGAGGATGGTTTATGAATTGACCGCCAACACGGACATATTCACGTACCAACAACCCCTGCGACATATCACAGCAAGCGTAACCAGCCCTTTCGAGCCCAACGACCTCTGCACACATCGAACCAGATCTGAGAATCAGAAACCAATACCACAACAATGAGGTTTTGAAACAGATCATGAGCAACACACAACCAGAACTATTTCCAGATGTGTTTTAAAACCAAAGTAGTGCAACGGCGGCGGCGTTGCCTACTTTATCAACTCCAAATCTTCCGGATCGGTGGAGCACCAGAAGGAGATGGAGTTTAACAAACGAAACAGAAACCACCTCCTAACGCAAAGAACACGCAAGAGGTCACAACAGTCGCGGATTCAATGACGGTGTGCAGGTGGTGTCGCAACCCCTGATGGGGTTTGCAGGTGATGCGGAGGTTGCACCTCTTTGCACGACCGCCAGCCATTGTAACATGTTGAGAGATGGGTTTTGGATTTGGGAAAAGAGGGTGAAGGTTGAAGGACGAAGGTGGTTTGAATAGTGCTTTCACGACTAACTCGATACAATATAGATTATAAAATTTGAATGGAGAAAAATAAAGTCAATCATAGTATTTTGAGATGGGTCATGTTAACTAGTGCCCCCATGGTATTAGTTGAGAAAACAAAAAAGGTAAGTTTTGCATTGAAAACAATATTTTCTATAGTTTTAAGTATTCGATCACAAAAGTTTCAAGAAATTATTAATATACTTGTTTCTTTAACTAGTGCCCCAAAGACACTAGCTAACATTTTCCTTCATATATTTAAAGAAAAAATTGGGCTTGAAGCCCTATTACTTAAGTCCATAGAAAAATGATGAAATAATGGGAATGAAGTTTAAGAAAAGTTTTGACTATTACTTTTCTCAACTTATTTATTCTCGCGTGCCCTATTTTTTTTCTTCGAAAATACCCTATGTTCGGATTATATAATCTGAAACAGATTGATAGGTACTTTCGTATTTTTAGAATCCAAAAAAAAAAGTAAAATATAAAGAAACTGTGTCGTATTTGATATCAAAGGTTTCTGCTGACCGTTATACAATACCCTCATAAATTGCAAAACAATTGCAGAGATTGTATAGTGATCATGATATCATAAACACTCCTACATAACTTAAAAAAAGAGAAGGAAAAATTAAGAAAGGATGAGAAATGGAGAATGAATGAATTTGTTGAAGGATGCAAGACTATTTATAGCCATAAACCTATCCTAGACTGTAACTACAGTCAAAGGAAACATTTAAAATGAATTAACCGACCAGAAATGCATTAAACACACGACAAGCTGTCCAAAACCTTGGGTGAAACGCCACAATCCACACTGTCTGGGAGGTTTCAGATTATCTAATCTGAGAGTGTCTAAAAAAATTTGGATTATATAATCCTAACAGACCCAGATTGTGTTTAAGTTTGATTTTTGGAGGGTTTTCATGGTGAATTGCATAGGAAAAAAAAGGTACAAAACATAATTCAACAGCGTAAAACAACATAATAACAGAAGTGATGAAATTTCTAGGAAGGTGTTCGTGTTGGTCTATATGGAAAACAAGGATGTGCGCTAGAGGGGGGGCGAATAGCGCTTTTCGATTTTCAAAAGAGTTTGCGAAAGCGTGAATTGAAAAGCGTATGACTTATTGGATTCGTGCACAACAACGATAACAATTCTAAGACAATGATTAATAACTAAGATTCAAAGTTGAATTGAGAGGTTCAAATATTGAATCTTATTAAGCACATCAAATATCAATAATCAAATATACAAATTTCAAAACTAGTCAAACTCAAACCAAACCTAATTGCAATAAACAACACTACACTAAGGAACACAAAATATATGATTTAAAGATTTGAAACTTAATTGAAGCTTAATTGTGATAAATGTTTTTTGACTTATGTTATTCACCAACCACTTATTATCATGTATAATGGAAAATTGCTCTTCTCCCATACAAAATTGCTTATTCCCATACAAACTGATTAAAATACCTCCATCGTGACTTAAGTCACATTCGGTATATACCAACGTGAGTTAACTCACGCAAGGTACTTATTACTACATTACACCACTAAAACATAAATATTATTATACACAATAGAAATATTATTACATTACATTGCAATTCATTACATTCAACAATGATTATTATAACATAAATGAAAGGAACATCTAAAAAAAAATCGATTAGTCATAATGATCAATCTTCTTGGGGTGTGTGTGTACGGGGGGGGGGGGGGGGGGGTAGACGAACCCACCATAACCACCTCTACCGCTAGCGGGAAAACACAATCAGACCGAATTTTTGTCGATTAATCATAATAATCCTAATAGGACTCAAAAATTCTCTCGTCGATTAATATAATGATCTCAATCGTCGTCATAAGAAAACAACATAAGATCGTTATGATTAATCGACGACGGACATTGAGACCGTTTACGCCTATACTAACAAAACTACAAAAACAAAATATGAGAGAAGAGATGTGAGATGGGAGAATGAGAATGAGAATGAGAAAAAATGAAAGAAAATGCTTCAATTTATAAATTTTTTGCTTGAATTCTGTTGGTCGAAGAAAGTAACAGCTCCTCCTTGATTGGACACCGTCCTAACTGCCGTCCAACCTACGTGAGTTAACTCAAGCTGGCCGGTAACCTGCGTAAGTTAACTCACGTTGATAACCGACCACTGCGTAACTTAAGTCACGATGAGCACCGACCAAAATACCGAGCGTGACTTAAATCACGCTGATTACAGGTCAACATGAGTTAACTCACACTAGCTTCTGGTGTAGCCGCATAACAACATTGAATGTTGTCAACCAAGCCATTAATGACATGTAATCAATACACACTCATAATTGATCCAATTTACACCATTTTAACAACATAATCACACATAACCACATAATCGATCCAAATTACACAAATTCGCCGTTAATCACACAATCACATAATCATACATAATCGATCCAAATTACACAAATTCGTCGTTATCACACATAATTGATCCAAATTAAACACAATCGATTCAAATTACAGAAATTCGTCGTTAATCACACATAAACGATCCAAATTACACAAATTCGTTGTTAAATACACAATCCACAAATTTGACACAAATTCATTAAAATGCAACATTACAGACACAAATTTGAACATTTTTGTTTGGGTGAAGAGTAATTTTCTGTATAATGTTCTCCTAGTCTCCCTAGCTATGCTTCTGGCCCACTCCATAGTCAACAATACACGGGCTTAAATAAAGGAAGCTGGCTAGTTAATTTGAAAATTGCTCTTCTCCTATACAAAATTGCCCACTCCCACGTGAACTGACCAAAATACCTCCAGCGTGAGTTAACTCACATTCGGTATACTCCTACGTGAGTTAACTCACGTTCGTATACCCCCTATGTAAATTAACTCACATTGGGCGTGAGTTAACTCACGTCGAACCCCCGCGTGAGTTAACTCACGTTGGTTGCTTTTGTGCAATAACGTGGGAATGGAACAGAAATGAGGGGGTTAGTTCCTTTCATGCGATGACAGACATCAGATGCATTATTATAAAAAAAATCAACCAATGAGACGTGTTCTGACTGTCATCCATAATAATATTGATGTTTCTTATTGTCATGAGCTATATTATCATAGGATAGGATACAATTGAATTACTATTTGCATGATCCACTAATCAGTTTAATTTGCTTTTAATCTTGTTTTCAAAGGCAGTGTAATGGGTGTTTGATTCAAATTTTGTACATCTAAAAACTCTTATAAAAATATATAATTTATGTTTAAAACATGTTTTCTCACTCTATTAACTAAATGCCAGGTTTTTTTATCTCTCGTTCTCTGCTTCCCTTGATCAAAATGAATATCTAATTACAATCTCTCCTCTATTTTCCTCTGTCGAATCAAATGTTGTGTAAAGTCAGTTTAAAATGTAACTTTTTAAGGCAAGGTACAAGCTCTGACATCAGTGTTGCAGCCTATTGCGGTGGTAAGTTGTACAAAGGCAACCAACGTGAGTTAACTTACTTGGGGGTATACCGAACATGAGTTAACTCACGTGAGAGTATACCGAACGTGAGTTAACTCACGTTGGGGGTATTTTGGTCAGTTCACGTGGGAGTGAGCAATTTTGTATGGGAGAAGAGCAATTTTCAGTTCATTTTCATACTTAATCTGATTCACGTTTGAGAGAGTACTGAGCCTAATTGGTTTAGACATTAGTGGTATATGAGACCTAATTAACTACTAAATCAGTTGTATTATTAATTGTCCTTTATCACTACACTGGCCTAAATAATTGGCCATTTTTCTTTTGTACATTTGAAAATGAAATGCTTGAGTACAATTCCTTGGCATTTGTTGGTTACAGCTTGTAGTACTTCAGAGGTTAATATTGACTGGGTAGAGTGAGGTGAGTCTATGAAAGTGCTTTTGCAATTTAGGCTTATATGGAAGGAAAATGATATATCAAGCAAATAAAATTACCATGAATCCATAACGAATGACATGTCTGGCAAATTTGTGTTGCTTTTGTTTTTCTTGAAATTTTTTTGTAGCATTATTCAAGTAACAAACTGTGTGTTTCGATTGGTGAGACTATTTCGCAAAGCTCTGGTGATATTGAAATTCGTTGTAAATGTTCCAAGAAAACCTTCTAGTAATAATAATAGTAAATATTAAATGTGTACTGATTTTCAGTACGTATTGTATACATTGATTGATGCCAAGAGGCCATAAAGTGGAATCTAAGATAAGAGCAATGTTATTTTAACATCCAAAAAGCACCAACTATTTGACAACCACCGTAAAAATACACAATTTATAATTTATAACTAAAAATGTGACTATAGGAGAGAGAAATAAGTAATTAAAAAATGAAATAATATTTATACCGTATAAATATATGCTGTTGGACAACCAAAAGGTTGTCAAGATAACATTTCTTCTAAGATAATTGTCCGACATAGCATTATGAGCCCGTTTGTTATAGCTTTTTCAAGAAAAAAAATCATTTTTTTAAAGAAAAATAATCACTTTTAAGAGTATAGCATCGGTTTGTTACAACATTTTTAAAAAATCAGAATCTAAAAAAATCTAAAAATAACTTTAAATGAGAAGCTGTTAAGAGTAGCTTCTCAAAAAATAGATTTTTTTAGAGGAGAGAGAAAATATGAGTCAAAAGATTGAACTAAGTTAGTCACGAAAAATCCCTTTTATATAGCTGTATCTAAACAAACTAAATTATTTTTAAAAAAATTGATTTTTATTACTGTTCTGGACCGACCAGAAGGCCAATCCAACAATGACACATGGATTAAACGTCCACCACGCCGAGGCACATCACCTGAAGGTACACGCCAATGTTAGTGCACATCACCGCACCAGAGCACACCCCTGTGCATCAGACGCCATACACGTGTCCTATAACCGCCTCCTAATTACACGCCGCATATCACGGAAGCAGATATTCTCACACATGTAACAACCCGATTTTTAAGATTTATTTATTTAATTATTTATGTGTGTTTAATTGTTTGTTTTGGTGATTTATTGAATTTTGGGAGTTAAAGGGTATTTTGGTAATTTGAGAGTTGGTGACATAATTGAAATCTGTTAGAAGTTTAGAATTTAAATATTTGAAAATAGTGGTGTATAAGTAATATGGGGGGTTTAAGTGAAGTGAAAATGTAGAGAAAATAATTGCGAGACAATGGTAACAAAATTGTAACAAACCCAATTAGTGGGATAACAAACCCTAGAAACCTATTATAAATACACTAGTTAGTGGTGAGTGAATTAGGTTATTCATTATTCACAAAACTTTTGAGAGGCAAGAGAGAGATAGAGAGAAGAGGCTTGAAGACGAGAAAAGCTAGAGAATCAAAGGGAAAGTAGAGGATTGCACTAAGAATAGCAAGAATAGCGAGGAAACTAAGGCAAGATGGGAGATTATGATTAACATATGAGTTTAAGAAACAATTGGGTGTTTGGGAGCTTTTAGATTATAGCTTAATTTTATGAATTATGATTAATTGTGTTAATTTTCGTGCTCCTTGTTGATGACTGAATTGAATATGTGTTAAGTTGTTGATTTCATGCTTTTTACTTCATAAAAACTCATGTTTGACTTTGTCAATTAGGAACTTTGTGAAGTTTGGTGAAATTAATGAATAACATGATAATTGGTGTTGTTTATGTCTAATTGAATTGATTATGAGTATGATTATGCATTTGGGTTATGAAATTAATGAGGTTATATTGTTTGTGTTAAGTTAGGATTGTGTTTGTTGTTGTTTATGTTAAAATTGGTGAATTTGAATGAATTATTGACATAATTGATTTTAAGTTGATTTATGTTGTTAATTAAGTGCTTATGAACATGTTGATGTGATTATAAAGTTGGAATTGTTGCTGTACAAATCTGTTTGAGATTTTAAGTTGTTTTGGGAAAAAATGGTTTTGAGACGAACTTTGAAAATTAACCGAAAATCTTGTGAAATCCTATATCAATTGATGTTTTGTTGTGTAACCATTGTTCAATTTGAGTGTATTGATCATGGTTAATATCTGTAAATTGATTTTGGATTGATGGGGATCAAAAATGATATTTTTGGGCGAGTTTTGAGTGATTCCCGTAAGGTAAAAAACCTTGTTTTTCTGGGTTGCGTCGCCTGTAGCGACCACTGGCTCACTGCAGCGACCACTGACCACAACAACTTTTGTTGTTCTGGGTTGCGTCGCCTGTAGCGACCACTGGCTTGCTTGTAGCGACCACTGGACAGCAACAACTTGCTGTTCTGTCCCTTTTCTCCACTAGTTTCTGTTTTAAACTGGGTTTCGGTGTAAACATGAAAGTTGTAGATATGGATGTTAACTTTCAATTACCAATGGTTGGACTTCATTTAGATTTATAGAACTTTGAGTTATGATCAAAATACTACACATAGATCATGACACATTTTTCGTGAAACTTCCGCTTACTTTTTCAATGAATCTTGAAACATCCTTAAAATTAACAACGAGTCTAAGGAATCATTTAGAGTTAGTAAAAGAGTAGGTAATTATGAAGTTGTGATCTTTAATGATGTTTGGTGTAGTTTGTGTGATTAAATCATGAAACGTGAATTATGAGAATGTTGAAGATTGTGAACACTTGATGTTGTGATGGTTGTGATGTGTTGCTGTTTATACATGATATTGATGATGATATTGATGATGATACGATGTTTGATTTCTTGACTTGATGTGTGACCTTAGTGATTTGATAACGCGTTAGGTGATTATTTGGTGATGATATGTTATATGACGAAGTGAATTGTATAACAAATGATGAGTATGTTTGGTGAGCATTGTCGAGTCTCTTTGTGGGTCCATGCATTCATAAGTCAGTCCGGTGTGGTGTTATAGTGATTTCACTGCGGGGTTTTAGATCTCGGGAATTTCATTGACGATTGTATGGTGAATTCATTGCGGGGTTTTAGATCTTGAGGAGTTCATCAGTGGCGGTACCGTAAAACATATAGAGTTGTGTTAGGCGTATTACATTCATAGAAGTCGTGTTTGGTAATGTCTTGGAGTGAACTTGTGCATTTTATGTGGTAAATGCTTAATTGATGAGTTCTTGTGATTGTGATTAAATTGTAAATGAATTGTTGGTACTTAATGAATCTTGAGTGTTTGATATATGATTGGAGATTGAGATTGAGATTGAGATTATAATTGAATATGAATATGATATAAATGTTGAGTTATGTAACCATGCTTGCTTATTAAAATGTATATGTGATAATTGTTGATGTGGCTTGCCTGACATACATGCGTTTATTATTCTTTTATGCTAAGCATATATCTTACCCTCCAATGACTTTATTGTCATCTCATCCTTGGGTTAATCCCTCATGGATGTAGACTTGCAGGTTGAGGAATAGCTTATTCGTGAACATGTCGAGGATGACGTTTTCCTACTCAAGTGTATCTACTTTGGAGTCTAGCTTAGGAGCTCTGATTAAGACTTGGGGTTTATTTATGTTATGCTACGATATCTTTGGATCAAACTTTGTTGAGATAATATGTTGATTTATATGTTATGACCGAGACGTGACATTTGCTTTGATGTTAATTATGTTTTATTCCACTACGATATAATTAAGTTGATGAAATTTTTATAAAGACTATTTGATATGAGATGTAAGTTGAATTAGTAAAGTTCCAATGTAGGATAAATGCGTGATTTATCTTTATATTTATGTTCTCGGTGATTGGGGATTTACAACTTGGTATCAGAGCTGGTCGGTCTAGTCCGGGCCAACACTTGGTGATTATCTTGTTGTATGCGACATGTATGTGGAATACTGTCGATACTTGTTTCGTTCTGTTAGGTGGTTCTAGTGCGTTAAGTCTGAGAGTGGTCTTGTCCTGTGAATTTTGGTGATGTGGATTTTAAGCTGAATTTGGTTTATTTGCCTTTGGAGCATATGGATGTGATTTTTGGAATGGATTGGTTGCTAACTTTTGGTGTTAACATTAATTGTTTAACCAAGAGTGTGACTTTTCCTAGGCCGGAGGAGCGTGATGTAGGGAAGTTTCTGTCTGCAAGGCAAGTAGGAGCGTCGTTGGACGGAACGACCCAAGTGTTTGTTATGTTTGATTCGTTGAAGGTTGGAAGTGAAGTTCAAGTTGGTGATTTGCCGGTAGTGAATGAGTTTGTGGATGTTTTTCCAGATGACATTACCGACTTACCGCCGGAGAGAGAAGTAGAGTTTGTGATTGATGTTGTACATGGAGCTAGTCCTATATCGGCGCCGCCGTATTGGATGTCTGCTTCTGAGTTGGGTGAGCTGAAAAAACAAGTTGAAGGAGTTGTTAGAGACTGGCGTTTGCCTACTCGAGTTTATCTGCTTTGGAGTCTAGCTTAGGAGCTCTGATTAGGACTTGGGGTTTATTTATGTTATGCTATGAGATCTTTGGATCAAACTTTGTTGAGGTAGTATGTTGATTTATATGTTATGACCGAGAAATGACATTTGCTTTGATGTTACTTATGTTTTATTCCACTGCGATATAATTAAGTTGATGAAATTTTTATAAAGACTATTTTATATGAGATGTAAGTTGAATTAGTAAAATTCCACTGTAGGATAATTGCGTGATTTATCTTTATATTTATGTTCTCGGGGATTGGGGCTTTAAATCTTGGTATCAGAGCTGGTCGGTCTAGTCCGGGCCAACACTTGGTGATTATCCTGTTGATATGAGACATCGCCAGGTGATTGGTGGACGAAGGTAGCTCCGTGGACATCCTGTACCAGGACGCCTTCGAGAAACTGGGCCTGAGGAAAAAAGATTTGAAATCCTACGACGGTACCGAGCTTCATGGCTTCAACAGAACAAGCACACATCCATGGGGATACGTTGATCTAATTGTGACTTTTGGAGAAGGAACAGGCGAGTGGATGGTGGAAACCCCTTTCTTGGTAGTCCCTCTCGTGTTTGTCTACAACTGCATTTTGGGGCGCCTAACCCTGGCCGCACTAGATGTCGTCACTTCAACACTACATTTGAAGATGAAGTACCACAGCCAGAATGGGGACGTAGTTACCATCCACGCAGATTTGGACAATGCTAAAAGATGCCATAAAGCTTGGCGAAGTTATCTGCACACAGTCCGCCTCCATCTTGAAGGGATCCGTCGGACACTTTGAAGTTACAAGTTTTCAATTGTAGTGAGGCGGATCTGGACGCGCGCCAAGAAGTGAGACACCCGAGGGGAGAGAAAGGCCAAGAAATGCCATTTCGACTAGAGGCAAAACTTCCCTTCGAGCGACCCACGCCTGACGAAGATTTGAAGTCTATCCAGTTAGATGATAATCCAGTACTAAGGGTAAAAATCGGGGCGAAACTACCACCACCGGTCGAGGAAGAACTCATAAAATGCCTCAAGACCAATGTAGACCTTTTTGCTTGCTCCCCATAAGAGATGTCGTGGATAGACTATAGCGTCGCATGTCACAGGCTGAAGGTGAACCCATAAGCAAAGTTCATAAGCCATAAAAGGCGCCAACAATCCCCAGAAAAAGCTCAAGCTACCAAAGAGATTGTTGACGGCCTACTTAAAGCGAAGTTTATCTCAGAAATCAACTACACACAGTGGCTTGTCCAACGTGGTCCTCGTGAAAAAGTCAAGCTGGGAAATGGCGAATGTGCGTCGACTACACAGATTTGAATAAAGCGTGCCCTAAAAACTGCATATTCCCCTCTCTAACATCGACAAACCGGTGGATAACTCCTATGGGTACAATATTACTGTCCTTCATGGATGCATACTCTGGCTACAACCAGATCCCCATGGACAAGGACGACAGGAAGAAGATGGCGTTCGTGATTGAAGGCGCCAACTACATGTACAACGTCATGCCTTTTGGCTTGAGAAATACGGGCGCCACTTACCAGCGAATGATGAACAAGGTTTTCAAGGACGAAATAGGGGACATGCTCGAAGTCTACATGGATGATATGATTGTGAAATCAGCTGAAGAACACCAACACAAAGACCACCTGGAGGCGGTGTTTTCCTACATATGCCAGTTTAACATGCACCTCAACCCCGAGAAGTGCACCTTCGGAGTCAAAGCAGGAAAGTTCGTGGAATTTTACTTAACCGAGATGGGAATCGAGGCGAACCCCAACAAGTGTAGAGCCGTCATGGAGATGGAGGCTCCCTCAAGAAAGGAACGAATTATGAAGTTGAACGGGATGCTGACGACCTTGAGCAGGTTTATTTCCAGGTCTGCTCAGCACACCCTGCCTTTTTTTAGACTTCTTAGGAAAGAAGCAATTTTCGAATGGACTCCTGAATGTGAAGCAGCGTTTAACAAGTTGAAAGACATATTGGCACAACCACCCGTTTTGTCCAGGCCCATGGCAGGAGATACCCTTTTCTTGTACTTATCTATATCGGCGGAGGCCGTCAGTGCCGTAAAAGATGTGTTGCTGCAGAAATATTTGGGGACCGTCAGGAAAATGATCAATGAGTTTGACTCTGTAGAAATCATCCACATCCCCAGAGAGCAGAATAACAGAGCAGATGTTTTGTCCAAACTGGCCACCACGCGATCAACAGGAGTAAATCACTCCTTCGTACAAGAAACACTAGAGAGGCCAGCTAAGAGAGAGGCGTCAAGATCATGCTAGCAGTAGGTGCGACCACCCAGACGACGTGGATGACGCCCATCAAGGCGTACATAAAAAGAGAAAACTCCCGAAGGATCCCTGATAAGTGCCTGAAAGTGGTTAAATTGTTCATTTAATTAAGGCACTTATGTTACTTATTTCACAAGTTATCATAGGATAAGCCCATATTTATGCTTCAAATGCTATAATTGTGATCCTATGTCTTACCCCATGCTATAATTGCAGGAAATTTATGCTTGATCATGCTGAGCAAGGTTTTATGAAGTTTTATCAAAGCCATCGCTACAAGCGCACGTTTCCTCGCTACAAGCGAGGATAGGCAGGGAATTTGAAGGCTTCATCGCTTCAAGCGCCAGATGCCACGCTACAAGCGAGGATAGGCAGGGATTTTTAGAGATTCATCGCTTCAAGCGATGGACTGGTCGCTTCAAGCGACCAAGGGCGGTTTAAGGCTCCATGCTGACGTGGAGGATCCCTATTGGCCATTAAACTTCCTCGCTACAAGCGACCAGCTCATCGCTTGTAGCGAGCGTGCAAAAATTTAGATTTTAAATAGCATTTTTGGCTCATTTTCTGATATAACCAGTTGGAGAACTTTGAGACTTTTTCTTCCAATTGTTAGGATTGCTTTAGTAGTAGTTTAGGACTTAGTAATTAGGGCTAGAAGTAGTGATCTTCAAGGAGCAAAAGGATTGAATTGTGGAAATCACCAAGGGCTTTGGGAAATCAAGACTTTGGGTTATGATCTTCATCTTTTCTCTTATCTTTTGTATAGTTGTCATGAAAATGATCAACTAACATCCCTTTGTTGGGATTAGAGGTAATCTTTCTAGCTTTGATGTAAAAAATGATTATGTGAATATATGATTTAGCAATTTAAGTGTTTATGAAGTTATTCTTGCTTTTCACTCTCATGATTGATTCAAATGATATTGACAAATACTTTTGAATCTATGTTTAAGAATAATCTTCTATCAAAATAAGAAAATCTAGAAATGGATTTGGGTTTTGATAATTGCACTAAGTTTCGGATCGTAATGCTTTCGGATCGTTTGATTGATTGGGAAATCGTCGATTAAACGATACGATCGATCTCACGATGTCATTTGGGAAATCAATGATATTGTAGAGCGATACGTGATATTTACGCTAAAACGCTAAATTCATATGCATGATTTATTTATTACATTCTTTGCAAGATTGATGAACTCTAATTCCAATACTTTTATTCCCTAATTCTTTGTCGTTTTAATTCCCGCATTTACATTCCGTTAGTTTATGAAACCAATTGTACAAACCCTTAACTCAAAACAATATCGATTGTTGAACGGATCCAAGTAACGCACCAATCCCTGTGGAGACGATAATTGAAAATACTTACTTTTGTTGTATGAAATACTGCTTCAACAATCCCGCTGAGGCTAAAGCAGTTAAGCGAAGAGCTTGCAGGCAGACGATTATCGAAGGAAGGCTATTCAAAAGGGGGTTCTCGACCCCGCTCCTAAAGTGCCTTGATCCCAGTGAGGCCGCCTATGCGCTGGCAGAAGTCCACGAAGGCATCGTTGGAAAACATCTCGGGGGATGTTCTCTGGCAAGGAAAGTACTCAGAGCAGGTTACTTTTGGCCCACGATGAAAAACGACGCTATGGAATACGTAAAAAAGTGCGACGAATTCCAGAGGCACGAAGATGTTTTCAACGCCCCCCTTCCGAACTTGGCTCCCTCACCACACCATGGCCTTTTGTGAGATGGGGAATGGACATTCTGGGACCTTTCAAGAAAGGGGTTGGACAAGTGAAATTGTTTATCGTCATCGTAGACTACTTTACCAAGTGGATCGAAGCAGAGGCACTGGCCCAGATAACGACGACAAACATTATCAAGTTCATAAAAAAGAACATTTTATCCAGGTTCGGCGTACCCTAGTCCGTGGTAACCGACAACGGCACCCAGTTTGCGGACAAAAAGACAAGGGCGCTCTTAAAGGAGCTGGACATCAAGAATAACTTCACTTCGGTGGAACACCCATAGACGAACGGATAAGCAGAGTCCGCCAACAGAGTCCTTTTGAGGGGGCTCAAGAGAAGGTTGGAAAAGGAAAAAGGGAGTTGGCCGGAGGAACTCCCACACGTGTTGTGGGCATATCGCACCACGCCACACTCAACTACCGGGGAAACACCTTTTCGGCTTACATACAGAACCGAGGCAGTGATACCGATCGATGTGAAAGAATTAAGTTGGAGAACGGCACACCCGCTCAACCAGGTTGCCAACACTGAAGCCATGCTTGAAGAACTAGACTTAATCGATGAATCAAGAAATTTCGCCGCCTTAACTGAAGCCACCTTCAACTCGGGAGATCTCTTCCTAAGGCGCACAGACGTCTTGGTGACGAGCGCCATCACCGGGATGAGCACCTACATCTTGGAGACTCTGGATGGCGCCCCAATCCCAAGGACGTGGAACACATATCACAAGCTCAAGCGCTATTATAGTTAAGTATCCATAGTTTTCTATTCAAGTTCTATATTTGTTTTTCAGTCTTAAAAGTTCACATATATGACCCATTGTAAATCCGTTTTCATGATACTAATAAAACAAGCGTCTTTTTTCCCTCAAAAAGAAATACATCTCGTTGCATCCTTTGGTTGACAGGATCGGTTGGCATGGCTTCTGCTTTTAAGCGGAACGAAAGCCTAAACATCAGTGGCAGACCCGCCTAAGGGCTAGCCACCCCATGGTAGAGTTTCTCACCCCCTAAACACCCTATAAAGGGGGGACTAAACCTTGGTCGGTCATGTTCCCTCGGGCACTAAAGAAAGCTCAAAGCAGAAAAGGATACAGCGCGACATGAAATAAAATGCAAACACGGATTACAACATGAAACAAAATGCGAACACGGAAGAAAACAACAAGTACGGTTAAGCAACAATGAATAAAAAAAAGACCTATTTTCATTAAAACGTTCAAACCATTACAAGAGGGGCCACCACAGCAGAATTTACATAAAAGGAGGCGAACAAGCGCGCCAGTCGAAGCACATCTAGCTCCGTTCAACTATAATCTGAAGACGAGAATAAGGGTCACGCCTGACCATGGACAAGCATAATTGTTAACATTAAGAAGCGACACAAAACTTGCAAGGAGGAAGCCTAGTCTCATCAAACGAAATGATCTTGGATACTGGGTGAAGGCGGAGAAGCATTGCGAAGTCCCAGTCTTTGTCACAAAATCCAAAAGTTTCCACCCCAATTTCTTGCATCAAATCAGCAACCTCATCTATAAGCCCCTGTTCTTCCTTAATCTTGGCAAGTTTCTTAGCCAACCTAGTCTCCTCAATCCCGACGTAGATCCCCATGACCGACGCACGAGACCAAACTCCTACGATAAACAGCTGGGCTTGAGACACTTTCACCTCAGAGGATGGAACACCACCACAACAACCCATAATTGCAGAAGGGTTTCCCAAAGCAACAAATAGGAAGTCCAGACCAACTCTGAAACAACAAAAACGTCCATCAAACTCAACGCTATGGTCACCACTAGGAAGTGACGAACCGCTGGGCAATGAATCCACCAGATTCATAAAAGTCACAGAACAAGAACCCATCCTTCCATCTGGACCTAGAAAGGTTAGAGGGAGAAGAAAATAAAAGAGATTTCCTTCCATTTATAGGCTATGAACCTCTCGAATCAACGGTCCAGATCAAGAGAAACTTAAAAGTCACGATCAAACGATTGGGAATCAACCTCAAGCAAAGAAGCGCATTCAAGTAGCGCGCGCGTGAAGCACTTCCCCCGACGCGCGTGTAGTTCACGAGACTGACACGTGAAAAGTAAGGCTGAAGGGCCACCACGTCAAAAATGTTTCAGTTCGAGGCATTTAATGCAACTACCCTTACTCGCTGATCCAGGGCGCCATCATCTCCAACAGAGGGCGGCAGTAGAACTTCCCCAAGACATTTAAGGGCGCCCGGTATTTGAGAACGCCCCGATAGAACGCCCCGCGTGATTAAGCCATTGTGCCATAAAGGCATCAACAGCTTGAGGGGCAACTGTTCTGGACCGGCCAGAAGGCCAATCCAACAATGACACATGGATTAAACGTCCACCACGCTGAGGCGCATCACCTGAAGGTACACGCAAATGTCAATGCACATCACCGCACCAGAGCACGCCCTCGTGCATCAGACGTCATACACGTGTCATATAACCGCATCCTAATCACACGCTGCATATCACGGAAGCAGTTATTCTCACACATGCCTATATAAGGGTGAGTTAGCTTCACCCTTAAAGTACAATTCACTTTACCCACACTTTTCACGCACTCTTTCTCAATTCCAATACTAACTTGATCGTCGGAGTGCTAACGTGTCTGCAGACACCTTTCTTCCCACCGCGAAGACTCATTGCCACCGTACCGTAGCACCTTCCGCCACCGTTGCCTCCATCAGTTCCTCACCGGACAGATCAATTACGGTAAACAAACGCAAAATAGATTCTGATTTTTCATAAAATCTCTAAAAATAATCTCTAAATTATTTTATGTCAAAATCACTTTTATTTTAATCCGTAACAAACAGACCCTAAATTTTCCTTCAAAAAAAGGTATAGAATCTGGTTCCAATTTTGAGGAATCAAAATTGATTTTAGGGATATAAAATTGATTTTGACATGTTTTATTGCTCTCAGATAGATATGCTTTTACCTTTAGAATTGATTCTAATTTGAAGTTATAAATTAAAATTTTATTTTATTACAGAATTGATTTACAATCAAATTTATTGTTTTACTCATTTTTACATTAATGTATTCAAACATAAACATTTGATTAATTTTTATTAATATTCTTGAAGGTAAGTTCTCTACATTTGATTAATTTTTAGTAATATTCTTGCATTCTTGGATTATGATATAATGAATGAGTGAACAAATCATGTTTATAAAGCATTATTGGATTGATTTTAAATTGAACGTAATTGTTAACAGGACTTTTAGGCATTCGGATAAAAGTTTACACTTACAAAGAACTAAAAAAAGGCACTAACAATTTCAGCCCGGATAATAGTGTTTTTGGTTCTGTCTATAGGGTAACCAGCCCAGCAACTTTTAAGTATTTGTTTTGATCATTACTTTTTTATTTCCTTATTTAGCAATGAAACCTTATGATATTTTGGTGGATGATTAGGGAGTGCTGAAAGGTGGGAAGTTGGCTGCTATAAAAGTTCTTTGGGTTAAATAAGTAAATGGTCCCCCTAAATATATCAACATTTGATTTTAGTCCCCCTAAAATATTTCTTAGGCTTTTGGTCCCTCCAAAATTTTTCATCTATGAAATTAGTCCTTGTTCTCAATGTAGAGCAGGGACTAATTTCATGGATGAAAACTTTTGGAGGGACCAAAAGCCTAAGGAATATTTTAGGGGGACTAAAATCAAATGTCGGTATATTTATGGGGACTATTTACTTATTTAACCCAAGTTCTTTCAAATGACATCTGTGAAATGGAAATGAATGAATTCTTGAATAAGATTAATACAATCTCCAAAACACAACATCAAAATTTAGTTGAATTATATGGTTGTTGTGTTGAATATTTCGAAGCATTTATGAGTTGCTTTGGATATTCTTTCCATTTATTCATTCATTGATTTCCTTGTTGCTTCGTATATGAGGATGAGGAAAGCATTTTTCACCAATTATGTATATCAAGAATTCAATGATGTGTGTTTTATTTTAGGTCTGTATATGCACCAGAGTATATGATGACATGTAAATCAGATGTTTACAGTTATAGGATCCTTCTTGTGGAGATAGTTGGTGGGAGATATAACCAATACCAATCTATTGTAGAGCAAGTATGTGTGTCCTTATGATCTGTCCAGTGAGAGACCGATGTAGGCAACCGTAACAGAAGGTGTTCCGGTACAGTGTTGATGAGTCTTCTCTCTCTTTTGATTGCCGTTTTGTTTTAATTTTACCTATTTGTTTCTCGGCCTTGGATTAATCTCATGGCATAGAATAGCACAGTAGACACCACAGTCGAAGATCCTAATCCGTCTTATTTCATGTAAATTTGTTGACTACTCCACAATTTTGTGTTAAATTTTATTGGGTACGATGAAATAGGAAGTTTTGCGAAATCTATTATCTTGTAAAATATTTGGACAATGTTTACAATTAGATAGTGATTTTTAAGATCTTATCATTATTTTTTTATATCGAAATAGCGTCATGATACGGCTAACTTGGTCAATTAACAAGACTCCAATAAGGAGTCCAACATTAGTAATATTCCATACATTAATTGTTCTTCTGACTTCCACATTAGTAATCAATATTCCATACCACTCTCTCATATCCCACTTCTTCTAATTCTAAATTTCTACTATTTATACTGCAATGTCTTTGTTTTCTTTCTTATTTCTTTCATCACTATATCACTTGTAATAATATTATGGCGATTATCAGGGAATGTTAAAAAGTGGGAAGATAGCAGCTATAAAAGTCCTTTCATTTCCAAGTGATTATCGCCTAGAACCGAGGCACTTCTTGAGTGAGATTAGTGTGATTTACTTACATTTCTATAACGAAGGGGTAACAAACTTCAAACATGTAACTTGTGGATCCAAGACCTCTTTTTTATTTTTGTTTATTTTATTTATTTTTTATCACTAGATCAATTCCTTAAAATAAGAAAACATGTAATTTTTTAGGGGAAACAAAACATGTTTTGTTGTTTAAACAAATAGTTTGAGAGATATCCCATAGAATTGACTGCATCACAAGGTTAGAGGTCTAGTAAAATTAAAATAAAAAAATTTAAACAAAGAAACAAGGGCAGCATAGCATAACCATGCTCATTATGTTTGCTGATAAGTCGTCACGCTGGGAGCAATTTGTAAAACCTTAATCTAATTAAGCCAAATTAAGAAGAGAATGAACTAAAAAGGAAAGAAATAATTTAATGAAATATTTTTGCCAATTAGTTTTAATCAATTTTAATGGATAATTAATTTTCTGCCTTTTTCTTTCTTCCCTTCTAAATCCATTGCACATCTATGATCCATAAATACCCTGCATTCTGAATGAAAAAAGAAGACGAAAAAATTAAGAGGGCAAAGAGAAGCCTATGTTTTAATTCACCGGAGAACGGTATGTTTTCCGTATGCTTTATTTTTTCTTCCTTTGTCTATGTGTCGGTTCCTTTTTGGTTCTATGGTAAAAAAATAGGGTTTAAGTGTGTATATGGTATTATTGTTATTATTATTCTTTTGTTTTCTTGTTTGAATATACATCAATCCACTTTTGCTTTGATCCTTACACAAACGCAAATCACAAATCTTCAGAATCGAAGACTATTCCATATCCTCTTTTGGCTATGAAGTTTGTTCACTTTTCGGATTAGGCGTGTCCCGAACGACATCGACATATATAATTATGCTGAATTATATGATTTTTTTTAATTATTAGCTGTGTCAGTGTCCGTGTCGTGTCATGTGTTCGTATCCGTGCTTCATAGTCTTTTGGTTTGGCAAATACACAAACTTTAAAATCGATGACTACTTTAGTTCTGCTTTTAATTTGATCATCACACACTTTTTTTTTATTATGAAAAACGTAGTCTACTTTCTGTTCAAAGTTAACTGAATCTAAGCACCTTTGAATTTCAGAAGAAATTATTTGGTTTTAAAGATCACTTTTTCGTTATATAAGATTTTTCAATCTTTTCCTATTTAAATATATTTTGGTTGACAATTCGTTGTTTTCATTATTTATAAGGGTCTTTCGAATATTTTTCCTATTTAAATATGTTTTGGTGGCCACTTCATTGTTTTCGAGCTACCTTCGAATTTTAGGCCTCAACAATGTTGATATTTGTGCTTTGATTGTAGTTCAATTTAGGTTAGGGTTTTGCAATACATGACTTCCATGAATGTAGGTTGTCTCTTCATTGTTTTTGCATTATTGTTATCATGTACTTTTTATTGGTTTTCCACGATACTATCCTTCAAGACATTGATAGTTTTACTGGTTTCTTTTGAAGATATTAGAAGCCACATTCGAACCATTTCATACTGGCATGGCTTGTTCACCTTTCATATTTGGTAAGAAAGTGCCTTCTGGCGATGTTGAAGGTAATTTACCCACTTTTGAATTTTTTTTGTAATATAGTTGCATTCTTGTATTACTTGAAGATAATTATGATATAATTAATGAATGAACCAATAACTCTACATTACTTGATTTTAATTGAACATACTTCTTGACATTACTTTTAGGGAATCGGATGAAAGTTTACACCTACAAAGAACTAAAAAAGGCCTCTAACAATTTCAACCTTGCTAATAAAATCAACCAGGGTGGTTTTGGTTCGGTCTATAAGGTAACCAACAAAGAACTTCGAAGTATTTATATCATCACCATCTCATATGTTTTGATCACTATTTTTTCTTTCCTTGCTTTAGTATTGAAACCTTAAGGATTTATATTTTGGTGTGTGACCAGGGAATGCTAAAAGATGGGAGGTTAGCTGCTATAAAAGTTCTATCACTTGAATTCCGTCTGAAGGCAGCGAAATTCTTGACCGAGATTAGTGTAATTTCTGAAATCCGGCATGAAAATTTAGTTGAACTATATGGTTGTTGTGTCGAAGGAGATCACCGAATTTTGGTCTACAGTTACCTTGAAAACAGTAGCCTTGCACAAACCCTTCTAGGTAAATGTATTATAATTTTCCTTTTGATGAAGTTTTTTGGGAGAATTTGAGAACAATGGACATTTTATTTCATCAATATATACTTCATGAACTTAATGAAGCCTTTGTCTCTCAACCCCATACTGCAGGTGAAGGTGTCAGTAATATCTACTTTGATTGGCTAACACGGTGTAGGATATGTATCGGAGTTGCACGTGGACTCGATTTTCTACATGAGCAAGTACAACCGAATAATGTTCACCGGGATATACAAGGAAGCAATATAGTCCTCGATAAAGACCTTAAACCGAAGATTTCAGATTTTGGTCTTGCGAACCTTATTCGACCAGGCATCACTCGTCTCATCTCATTGTAAGTGTGTACAAATTAATTTGGAAGCATGTATGAGTTGCTTTGTATATTATTTTCATTGTTTCATTCATCAACCTTGTTTCTTCAATGTTATGTGTTTTATTTCAGGAGTCCTATGGCACCAGAGGATGTGTTTATGGGGCCGCTGACATGTAAATCAGATGTTTATAGATTTGGAATCCTTCTAATGGAGATAGTCAATGGGAGATCTAACCGATGTATTCTAGAACAAGTATGTCTGTCCTATTTTCTCTGTTACAATTTAAGTATTTTTTACCTTTTTAAAATGGTTAGTAATAGGTGAAATATCTTTCACTATGTTGTGTTGATCTCCCTATTAATAAGCAAATACTTTGGCATAATACAAAATTAAATATTAAGTTACTTTCCTTGCTAGGACTTTGGCCTAAAAAAACATAACCTTCCTTCTATGCTTCAAGTTGCATGGAAATAACCATCAAATAGTTTCTTTTTTTATGTAAACTGGGTATCCTCTGCGCGCAACTGCGGATACTAATCCCTCGAGCATTGTGGGACACAAATGGGCGGCAAGCTCTCCCTAAGAGTTTTAACGCTGCTGCATGCCCAAAGCTGGATTCGAACCCAGGACCTTGGTTAAGTTAAAAGAGACCTGTGTAATCTCATCTAAGTGTTCTTGGGTATAACTATCAAATAGTTGGAGTCAAATGTTTGTGTTGATATCTAAACAATATTATTGTTCTTGGTGTCTTTAACCAACCTATTGTAATTACCTTGTATTTAAACATTGTTTTGTGACTTTAAGCTTCCACTGATTAAAATAGGAACTAACATAAAATTTCACATGTACTTCTGCAAATAGGAACTAACATAAAATTTCACATGTACTTCTGCATTATATCTTGAAACACCACATGACTAATTTTACTTTCATTCTGAGCCAGTGGGCTGCGAGACGAAAACAAAAGTGTTGCTTATTCATTGCATTAATATTAATCATATTCTAGTGGATTATGGTATTTTTAGACCAGCTCTTACTGAAGATTATGTTCTTATAACAGACATGGAAACTTTATAAGAGAAGGGAATTGGTAGAGTTGGTAGACACATCACTGGACTGGGGATGGTGTGCCGAGGAAGCTTGTAGATATCTGAAGATTGCCCTTCTTTGCACTCAGAGTTCTCCTAGGCTCCGGCCAACCATGTCTTCTGTGCTCAAAATGCTCATTGGAGAAATGGATGTTGATGAAAGTAAGATAACAAGACCAGGCTTGGTATCAGATATTCTATAAAAGATTAGAAAACATAGATATCAAGAGTGAAGACTCCATCTTCATACAATGCTTCCTTCCTATAGCTGCTTCAAATACTGCAACTACAACCTTTCCCTTTGATTTAGTTAACAATACTTTATTTCATTTTTATGAGGAGTTTTCTTTCATTTAAACGTGTTTGACTATTCCACAAGTTTTATTTGTTAATTTTGGCCGGTTTGGGTTGGGTTTGTTGAAACCCAAACCCGAACCATATAAGGTACTTCGGTTTGGGTGAGGTAAAATAACTACCTGTTACACTATTGGGCTGGTTTGGACAAACTCACAAATTTTCGGTTTGGGTTGGGTTGGGTAGTGGGTTACCCAAATTATTTTTATGTTGTTTTTGTTAATATTAAATGACTAAATGATGAGTCTTCGTATTTTTTTTCATGAAAAATACTCAATTTTTTTATTTTTTTTAAAAAAATGGTATAACCTATTTTCACTATATTTTAGTGTAAAAAAAATAAATTATAATATCAAATAATGAATTTCATCATAAAATACTTGCAACAAACTAAAATTGCATGACATAAAATTGCATTAGCATCAAAACAACAAAAAAGTGCAACATCCGAATTTGTAACTAGTATGTTATGATTTTCAATATAAAGAATGTTTTTGTCAATTTTGTAAATTAGACTTGATTTATGACCAAAATCTTTTGTATTCTCCTTCTTCCCAATGAAAATAAAAAAAATGTTGGCATTATTGAGTAAGTGGATTTATTGGGTTTGGGTCTAGTTTTACTCGAAAACCGTTATTTTTTATGGATTTTTCATTTTTAAAACCATATTCACCTAATTACCCAACTCAACCCACTTTTCTGGGTTTTTTTAGGTGGGTTTGACCGGGTTTTCCGGGTTGACCCAACTCATATACACCCCTACGATGAAATAGGAAGTTTTGAAGAAAAATGTATCGTTATAGATTATGGCCAATCACTTATATGATCACCCTGATTTTGAAATTGTTTGATGAAAAAATTAGGCTAGGTAATTTTGTACAAAAATGTTGGATGTTTGCCTCTTGTGCAGGGTATGTTGGATTAGAAAACAGGAATTCGATTTGGAACACTTAAAGGGTTGATTGTGTCCATATCTTTTATGTGTTGGTGTTGAATGCAACACTGACATGTGTCGGACATAGACATGCCTTCACTCATAATTGTGGGTACACACTAACAAAATTGAACAAAACTAACAAGGTGAGGCCTACATTACCCCTTGATAAATTGGGGGTAATTTACCTCTAATGACAAGTATGATTCGATTATAAAATGAAGAATATGTAAATCACATGTTGAATGAAGGAGATGAAGAAGTTTGATGTTCTTAAGGTGAAAATGGTAATTGAATGTAAGAATAAACCAAAATGGTGAGACCTACATTATCACTTGATGAATTGGGGTAATTTACCCCTAATGACAAATAAGATTCAATTATAGAACGAAGGAATGAAGATCACATGATGTTGTATGATGCAGATGAATGAATTTGATGTAGAGATGAAAATGGTATTTGATTGTAAGAAAAAAGAAGAAAAAAAATAAATTTTTCTTTGATAGGGCTAAATTACCCCAATTCATCAAGGGATAATTTTACAAAGGTTCTGAGTTAAGCTACATTAATTGGAAATAGCAACCATGAATTATGCATTCAATAACATGAAATACTATGCTTAAAAAAACTTTTGAAAGATTTATTTATTTTTTAATATAAAATTTTCTTTTAACTCCTTTTTAACTCGTATATATCCTTAAAATTAATAATCGACATGTGAGGAATAAAGTTTGAAGAAAATTTTTAGGTGCTTAAAAATACAAATATATAGAATGAAAAAGAATACTTAACTGTATATTTGATATAAAAGCATTTTTAAAGTTACAATTAAGCTATATTTACGAGGACTCGTTATATCTTTAAGTTAAAATATTGTTTTTTATGTAAAATTCTAGTTGAATTTTCTTAACAAGTGTTTTGAGGTTACAACTCTTCCATAAGAAATTTTTGGATTTTAAGTCAACCACGTTTCGAAAAGAAAAAGTATTCTTTTGTTTTTTTGACAAAAAAAATTCTAACCACGTGATTGATATTCATACTCTACTACTCGTTTGTTTTCCTATATGGCAGCCATTTTTTGATTTCCTACTTTCCAATCCATGATTTGATTTTGAATATACTAAGGAAAACTTTTTTAACTTTCCTTTTTATTATATTGTAAAGTTTTAAGTTCAGGTGCAGACATTGGATAAAACTAAAACGGTTACATGTAAGGTTACATGTAAGATGCTAATTGGACTCAATTCTCCTCGACATCCGCAAACAATACTCGGAAAGAGCGGGATAAATATCAACATTAATCGATTTGAATTTGAGTTTAGGTAATTATTCGTAAATTTAAATGGTACGCATGTATGTGTGGACAATTTAAGATCCAGTTAGCCTCACAACTTCATATGTATGTGTGTATATGTATATATATAAAATTTCAAAACACTAAATTAAAGAATTAATCTTAAATAGTTGATATTTATTCTAATATGCATTTTTTTATATTGATGTTTTTTTGTTGTCAAACTTTGGATGTTTTTTATTAGGCTAAATATTATGATATTTTATAAATTGTTTTGAATACTTTTGGATCATATATTAATTAAATTGTAATATGTTATTTATTTATTTTTGAAGGAAATATGTTATTTATTTATTGTGTTTTTGTTTTAAAGTGCGGATAATGGACGTGTGTATGAACACTTAGGTGTTCTGAGGGTACCAGGATTGAATTTGTAAATTCATATTTAATTTATATTTTATCATACACTTATAAATTTTTGTGAGAGAGATTGTTATAATATTTTAAATATTTGTGTAAATATTCATTCAAAAATATGAAAGGTACACATGAGTTGACTTAAAAACAAGAACCAAAAGTCGTGAAGGAAAACACTTACACTACAAGAAAAAAAGGCATTTTTCGACTTCTAAAATCATGGATTGCGACTGTTAGAAGGGTCGCAGATTTCCCTTTGCGACTGTTCCCCAACAGACACAAATTGGGGTCGCAAGTGCCTTTTGCGACAGTTCAAGGAACAGACGCACCAACTGTCGCAAAGGCTATTACGACATTTCCTAACCGTCGCAAAGGAAGAGCATTCACATGGTTTTGAAGGGACTTGCGACGGTTCCCAACAGTCGCAAATGACTGATTTTAAATTTTAAATTTTTTATTCAGCGACTGTTTCAACAGTCACAATTATTTTTTTATTTTTGAAATTGAGAGGACCTGGTTTAAATTGAGATGACCTGATTTAATATATTTTTTTAGATCTTATTTGAAGACAATCTCAAATAAATATATTAATAAAGACTTAAAATGAAAAAATGCATGGCTATACATAAGTAAATCTCAACCATATAATAATTCAAGAGTAACAAATTTGAACCATACATCAACTTAACCAAAACAATAGATAAAGTATGTAGTATAAACATTCAAAAACCGAAACACTAGTGACTGAACATTGAAAACAACTGTATCAGAATTAAAAGTCCATAAAATATCTAAATATTCCCTAGTGTTCCCTAGTGATGTTGCTTCAATGATCCTCAAGGCGGTAGCTAGAATTAGATAAATGTCTACCATCTTTTGTTGATCCTAAATTTGTTGGCTGGAAAGAAGAAAAATAAATAAGACAATGATTAACAATATCAAAGTACTTAATCATAACCAACATTTTTATTCCAATATCCGTAGAACATGAAGCAGTTTTTGTTTATTTCAATAACAACATGATTCCAATAGCAGTTTGTGTTTATTCCAATTTTTTTTTGGTTGAGAATCTAACACTTTGATTAAGAAAGAAAACCAGAAGAAAACATGGGCCAACCTACAGGGTTTGAGGTATCCACCAACCAAGTATGAGAACCAATTGTTTTTGCTGCTTGAGCAAGCTCATGGGCAGCCAAAATACAACAACGCCTAACAACACTAACATAGCTATTAGAAAGCTTAGAGAATAAATCTTTGCAATCAAGGATGAAAGGATCAATGCTAGCTATATACAACCTGCCACTAAAACAATTCTACACCACAGAAGCATATATTTCAAACATTACATTATTGAGCTTTTTGTCCACGGCGAATTGGAGGCCCCATCGCATTATTCCAATAGTAGTGTATAAAAGAGCAGAATTTTTTTGCAATAGTTTTTGTAAAAGTTAACAAGCATCAACAATGAAAGATCATGTTGTAGAATCAATTTGCCAATAAGTGATGTTACTCGTTTAATCAATTGCTACGTTTGTTTATAATTTTGGACACCCCCTCACACTAACATTTCAATTCTAAACTAAGAGTAACACAAGTCAAGAGAAGTGTTTACCTTGAGATGTGCAATAAGACAGCTGAAGAAGTGTGGACGACGGCGACACCCGACGGTGAAACCCAAATGCACTAACTGAGAAATATCACGGCAAGTAGTTATTAAATTCATATCACAGCAAAACAAATTACTAAGATCTTAAGCTAACTAGTTTACAATCACCGAGATTAAGTAAATTTACCAATTTCTTCAAATCAAAATACAAAAAGTAACAACAATAAGCAACTACATATTTATCTGGTCTTTGAACTACTAATTTATTTAATGAAAATGCTATGAAATTAGCAGAGTAGCAACTTGAGAGTAATATAAAAATGGGCATATCACACAGACTGACAATGAATATTATACAAAATGACAATAACAACCCTTCTTGATTTCATATAATACATTTAGCTTTCTGTTCCCCATAATATGTTCAAATGACTTTGCTTTCAAACAAATCAGCAACCAATGTAATGCAATGTGCTTATATTATGCAAGTAAAAAATAAGTTATATTAAGGTGCTGGGACATGAGTGAGACATCCGTGAAAGAAAAAGTTTATTCACTCGAAGTTCCATAAGTTATCAAACTAATTACTATTTAGTACGTTTTTCGAATTTCACCTGGGTGCACCATTGGCTTTTGGTGCTATTGATGCCTTTAATGTATTTTAGATGAGAGAGAATGATGGATGAACGATTAAAATAAATTATTTAGATGCGAGGGAAAAATTGGTTAAGAGAGAGAAAAATTGGTTAAGAGAGAGATAGGAACAAAGACACCAAAGGCCAATGGCACCCAAGAGAAACCCCCAATGATATCTAGCCATTAACTTCTACGAACTGAGCAGTCAACGGTGTTGTTTTACATAAGATTCACTGTTCACACAACAATTTGTATACAAGAAATACAATTATAAAATGGGACTTCGCATTAAGCACAAACATGCACAACTGTAAAAGAATCATGCAACAAAAGAAAAGATGCAAACAGAATCCTGATGGAGGAACTCAAACCTCAAAATGTGTCTCCCCACATGCACACGAAATTGTCACCATTATAGGACAAGGAGCACAGGGACCTCTGCAAGAGCAAATTTAGCCAAATGAGACAAACAAGGCAGCTATGTTGTATCAAATCAAACCTTTGCCAAATGGTTTCATAGTAATAAATCACTTGTTTTCTTCCCGCCACAAGAAAATAATATCATTATGACAAACTGTGAAAAAGAAAATAGGATATCTTAGTCATCTTATATTCTTGCTTAAGCTCAACTAATTTATTCAAACAAGGTTTCTTCTTCTGAACCATTAAGTCACACCATATGTAACACCCATACTAAATTGTCTAGAATATTTAGCATGTGTATTATTCTGATACTGGATATATTAAAATTTTCAATAATAATAATACAATACAACTGAATGAATACGAACATGCTCGTATATACAACCAATCAAGTACCATAAAATACACTTATATATATACAAATATTGTCTAACAACCTCCTGAGCTGGTACAAGACGAGCATCTTCACTCCATTCAGCGTCTCCCTTGCAGATTTTCATCGCGAACCTCTTGCTTACCTGAAAAACCTGCACCAGAAGGATTGGGATGAGACATAATGTCTCAGTGAGCTCCAGCCCAACCTACTGTTGGCAACCACGGGGAACCTAGGGTCGCCGTGCCTACTTTTGGCAATCTCGGGGAAACCTACGATCTCCGTCATTCTCTACATATTTCGCGATCAAGGGAAAACTAGGATCGCTATATGTCTTTATCTTATGTTGTACTTATGTTTAATCCCATACTTAGGGATCTGGGGACATCCTACGATCACTTTCTGTTCACTGGTGACTACCTTGCCTTATCTCTTAGTATATAATATATATACATATTCATCTTTTTCATATCATAAGTTAGAAGTTAGCGTTGAACAAACAATAATTATCTGAGTTCATTTTACGGAGTGAATCCGGGTGGAGTAACCCCGAAGTACATCTCCCATCATACCGGTGAAATTCCTATCATATCAGGCTAACATCGGACTCCTCTTTCCTTTTGTGTGGCTGCCCTCGCGGACGGTAACTTCACCGTTCCAGCTTAGTCTGGAACCCCCTGTATTCTAACTAACGAGAAGACAGGAGACACATTATCTTTCTTGACTTTGATGTGTAGCTGCCCTCACGGAAGGTAACTTCACCATTCCAGCTTAGTCTGGAACCCCCTGTATTCTAACCAACGAGAAGACATGAGACACATCTAGTCCTTTTATTAACTTGTTCTTATTATTCTTTATATATATATACATATAACTTATAAACTTATGCATGTCTGATGCATTCTTCAAGTAATCATTCTTAAATGCTTAACCTATAATAAAAGGTTCTGAAACTTTAAACATTGAATCATTCCTTGTGCTACGCACACTTAATTGAGTGCATCTTAAGCTTGCTATCCTAGGTGCATTCTCATTCTCATTAACTCTTTAAGGGGTTCTAATCAAAACCTTAGCATATACCATTCTCAAAGATTAAACTTTGAACAAAAGCTTCCATACTTAAATAACCTTTTTCCCGACTCTCTAACACATTGTCTAAACCTTGTTTTCGTAAATGATTTTATCCTTTGGGAGCCTTATGGATGAGTTAAGATGATGTTCAATGATTCTTAAATGTTTTTGAAGGAAACGGTTGCGAAAAACCTCACTTACACGCACCAGAACACCCAAAACAGCTCAGCTGTCAAAGGTGTCCTGGTGAGCTCGCTGTAGCGACGGGCTGGTCGCTATAGCGACCCTGTGCCGTAGCAAAATAGGCCTGGTCACTGCAGCGACGAGCTGGTCGCTGTAGCGACCATGACAGTTCAGAAAATGTTCAAAAATTGCATTTTTCACCATTTCAACTGATTCCAACTTACCCAAGCTTCCTAAAGATGTTAAAAAGGAATTTCTTTGGCAATTAAACAGTTTTAAAATAATTGAACAAGGAATTAACAAGTATTAGAGATTAGGGCACTAAATCATTAACTTAACATAATGAAAATTACACACTCATACTCACTCATGGTGGGTTCTAAAACCCTAGGGAGCTCACCTAAAACTGATGATGATCCTTGACAAGCTTTCCTCTTCAAAATCCTAGCTTGGTCTCTTCTCAAAACCCTAGCTTGAATCCTTTCCTTTCTTGCTTCCTCAAGCTACTCTTGTCTCAAAGTTCCCAAAATTAGTGATTGCTTGCAGGAGAGATGAGAGATTGGAGTAGAGGTTTAAGATTAGTGGAGGGGAGGAGGATGGCGTGAGAAAGAGGGAGAGGAGAGAAGGGAGAGGAAATTATTTTAGAGAGAGAAGTGGAATGGGAAATGAGGGAAAATTTGAGCTTTTTCCTTTATATAATTCTTTGGGCGACAATTTACCAAATTGCCCTTCTCTTAAAATATCTCTGATGCATCGTCTCAATACTGATAAATATTCAAGTCTTAAGCGGGATGTTACACCATAACAATTGATCAAACTAATGAGTGGCTAAGGTTAAAGTTGACCTAAAACAAAACAGTTTTAACTTGCTTACCCCAGCACAATACCTTATGAAAAAAATAAATATCATGGATTAAAATTTAGAACTAGTATCTCACCTTTTCGGAGACAAGTGTACATGATGAAAAGGAATGCTATTAAATCAACCAAAGATAGCAAACTTCAATTAGGTAAAGATGCTTCGCAAAACAAAGAAAAGGTGTTAATTGCTATTCTATAAGGTTTCTAAAAAAAACAGTACTGAGTTGCATAAATATAGGTCAACTAAAAGTTTAAATTTAAAAGCTAAATTTAGTGTATTGAATTGTAGGTCAGCCAACTACCATGAAGGATTCAATCAGAAACACCTGAATCTCTCAGGAAAAGAAAGACTGCGCTGAGCGGAAAGAATTTCTGTTCAACAGTACAAACTCTCGCCGCATTATGCTGATGCAATTCTGCCTCTCAGCCATGTATATACTAAACCATCATGAAGAGAAAGAATTTGCTAAAGAAAATAGTGCAGAACATAGGTATTTTGAATCCGCAAATTATAGACAACATTAGCCGAAAATGCATACAATCTTAAACAAAAACAACTTTTGTTCAGCTTTAAACCAACTATGAATGAGTGTAGATGCAACATCTATCATTTTTAACTTTTATGTTTTCGGAAAGTTTAAATATAACTATTTAGAATATCTCTCTTGTGAACCTTTGCTACTTCAACAATCTCATTTCACTTGTGTTTAGTTTCAATTATTGTTTGTTAACAAGATTTAGAGATGGCAAGGATTGAAAATTCTAGAGCACTTGGTCATAGAGGCTATTACACCATGTTGTATAGTATTATAACTGAACAAACTAGGCCTAAGCTTGCTCAAAGGAGGATTGAGCAAGGCATTATTACCTAGCCAAACAACAAATATTCCCCAATTGCCTAAAACAGGGTCTGCATAACAGAATGTTGTACTTGCAATTCAACACAATACTACGTTTTCAAGTACAATATCTTAACAAAAGAGATTGTCAGAGCACCTGTTTCACAATGGTAGACCTTCGATCAGATAATTGTGTGCTTAATGGTCCAACAAGCTGTTTTAGGACTCCAAAAAAACACGGATAATCATCAGCTCCTGAAAAGTAGCATACTCAGAAGATGTAGATCATTCATGCCACAAACAAAAAATGTTGTTTACTTCAATTGTAACATTTTGGTCAAATTTACAATGTAAATAATTAAAACTACTTAAGTACGGAACTCAAATAAATTATAAAACTTAAAAAATGTTTGGCTTTGATCAGATACTAATTTAAAATGCAACTAATGTAGAGCTCGATCTTCTTTGTACAAATAGAATCCAAAAACCGCACCTCTATACATGGACTCACATTTAGTTGAATGGTGCCCCTCAAACACCCACAGACCTATGGTTTATGGCCCCAACTTTTACCTCTTTATTTGTTAACAATGGGATATTCATTTCCATAACTCTTTGATGCAATAGTTAAGTCAAGAAAGACTTACATATAGAGTCAATAGCTACAAGCCTACAAGTAAAAACTAAAACCAAATACATCTAAGATAACTCCGGGCATCCTTCACACCATCCTCATGTTAAAGATGTCCTTACAATGACAAATGTTCTAATGTACCTAAACAAGAGAGAGAGAGAGAGAGAGAGAGAGAGAGAGAGAGAAGGGCTAAAATTGGATTTGAGCATATAAAATATGTGCATACGACATACACTCCTAAAAAGATGAGAAACACCAACCTCCCAGAACAAGACGTTCGATTCTCTGCAGGGCAGTAATTCGTACTGACCAGTCCTTTTCTGGTACAAGGGTAGATACAATCTTCTCGATTTCTCTGATGAATTCCTTCTTTGAATACACCTTGATATGTTCAATGCCTTTCTCGGTGACATCACCTTCTCCTGCTTATATTTAACAAGAAACAAAGTACATATTAGTAAAGCACAAAAATACAGAGAAAATGTGGCTAACAACGGTACCATAACTGTCGATAACATATTTAGCTGACCAGACACAGAACCACAACAATATATAACATGTGGAAAAAAAATTAAATGTATGACTTTGGATGTTACTTATACCTTTTAATTATATCACTTTATCTTCTTTGAGTCATTACTTCCTAAATTTTTCATTTAAGTGAAGATTAAAATATTCGGTATTTGATTAATAAAATCAGTCAGATACAGAATCAACGTGTAATAACATGCTAGCTAAAATACCCTAAAATTCCAATAATCGGTAATCATACAAAAAGACACTAATGATCATATATACTGCTAGTTGGAATAGCATCCTTATCATCAAAAGTTAAATCTAGAAATACCATTTGAAGACTGAATTTTTGGTTGAATCCCCTCTAGCCTAGCATTAATATATTTCACCTGAAACCATTGTGGTGCAGTGCAAAATGAACTATAAACTCACAGTAATAGATGTAAAAATGTAAAAGATCCTTCAAATGTCCAAACTACAGATGTGAAATGGATATGAATGAATAGAATTTTAAACAATAATGCAATCTAGAAGTCAATTTTTTATTTAAACATTACCAAAGAAGAAGGGAGGTAATGTCGCTGAAGTTCATCACGAAATTGAGACCCAGCTTGTGCATACATTTCCTGTAAAAGTTAAAATATGCATCTTAATTCATGCATGCCGTTAATCTGAAATCGAATCAGTCATACTGTCTAGGACTCTACTAGAACCAATTCCATTTTCCCATTCCTTAATATTCATATACAATATTGTGGTTAATGATATTATTAGTCACATCAGCATAAATGTGTTTATAAACATAACATTAAGCTAAAAACTACACAGAACTTTAGCACTCCATTCTTCTTTATTTGGATAAGAAAAATATTGATTTGCATTTAATCCTTTTTGGGGTAACTGGTATCGACTTAACAAAGCAAGCAGTACTTAGCCAGTTCAAACTTCAAATAATATATGTCGGGATAAGACATGCTTACCTCAATGCACAAAATAGCTGATTCCCTATTAAAAGCTAGAACTTTTGAACATGTAGCCTCAACCAAAGGCTTCATAACTTGTTTCATAGAGAAAACCGAGGCTCCGAATCCATGTAAGAGAATCATTGGAAAACACAACTTGTTGATTTGATCAGAAACATGAGTCTGGTTTTGGGAATGGGATTCAACATCATGTTCATATATCTTGTGGTGTATATGCACTCCTTTAAACTCACAAACAACTATCTGGATCAGCTAATAGCTTTGGATCAACTAATTCATCCTGATCTAATCCAGCTATCTCCTTTCTTTTCTTCTTTGATCCCACATCCAACAACTGCTCTGAAGAAATGAGATTCAATCCAACATCATGAACAACAACTCACATAATATAAGTAACCAATAAATAAGCTACACACTTATCATATAAATGGTTACATATAAGCTATCTTTATAACATAACAAAACATAAAATAAAGTAAAAAGCATTAAGAAAAATAAACAAACAATAATGAAGTATTGATAGAAGAAGAGTGAGGACCTGAACCACCGAGGGAAGAAGCAGAAGGAATGAAGGTGTTGTTATGAGAAGCATAATTAGGAAGCCATGAAGAAGCAAATATCATGAAACGTGAAGGACGCTTAGTACATGACCTGGTCAAATGAAAACCGCTCGATTAATCTAACGGTTTATATTTGTGTGAGTGTGGTAATTGTGTGAAATAGCGACCGCAATAAACCGAAGCAACTTAGTACCAAAACTAAATCCACAAAAAAAATATTAACAAAGTCAAAGTATCAAACAACAACAAGTTCACAAAATCTTCATTAACAAACACACTAACATTTCAATTCTAAAACATAACATTACAAGTATTCAATTCAAATTCAGCAAAATTCATCAAAATCACAAGAGTCGAGAGAAAGGTTTACCTTAAGAAGGTTCAGTAAGAGAGATGAAGTGTGGACAGCGACGACACACGACCGCGAAACCTGTAACACCCATACTAATGTAATCTAGAATATTAGCATGCGCATTAAACTGATACTGGATATATTTAAATTTTCAATAATAATACTAATACATACAACTGAAAGAGTATAAGTGGCTCGTTTATACAATTATTCGAATACCAAAAATGAATACTTATACATAATAATGATAATCTCCAGAGCTTGCACTTGACG
Source organism: Medicago ruthenica (assembly GCA_018208015.1). Classification (NCBI taxonomy): domain Eukaryota; kingdom Viridiplantae; phylum Streptophyta; class Magnoliopsida; order Fabales; family Fabaceae; genus Medicago; species Medicago ruthenica. The sequence goes on from CM031378.1 coordinate 38,781,477, forward strand.
AGCAACTGCACTCCAATCCAGTATCTCCCTGATGATCTTCTTCACGAACCTCTTGCTTACCTGAGAACCTGCACCAGAAGGATTGGAATGAGACATAATGTCTCAGTGAGCTCCAGCCCAACCTACTGTTGGCAACCACGTGGAAAACCTAGGGTCGCCGTGCCTACTCTTGGCAATCTTGGGGATTCCTACGATCGCCGTCTTTCTCTATATATTCCGCGATCAAGGGAAACTAGGATCGCTATATGTCTTAATCTTATGTATCATATTCTAGCCTTAAACTTAAACTTATACTTAGTGATCTGGGGACATCCTATGATCACTTTCTTTCTCTGCTGACTACTTGTCATATTCTCGTATTAATTTCATAAGTATCAATATACATCATTCTTAATCATAAAGTTAGTAAGTCAGCGTTGAACAAACAATCATTATATTGGTTCATTTTACGGAGTGCATCCGGGTGGAGTAACCCCGAAGTACATCTCCCATCATACCGGTGAAATTCCTATCATATCAGGCTAACACCGGACTCCTCTTATCGTTGTGTGGACAACTCTCTCGATGAAGTCCCATCCGGCGTAACCCGGAGTCTGCTGAACACAACTTATCTTTTAACATTCGTGTGGACAATCCTCTCGGAGAAGTCCCATCCGGCGTATCCCGGAGCCTGCTGGACACGTTTAACATAGTCTTATAACTTACGTGTGGATAGCTCTTTCGGAGAAATCCCATCCGGCATAATCCGGAGTCTGATGAACACGTATAATCTTTATCATTAAGTTCTTAACTTAAGCTCACATGTATATCTAATACGTTTCATATTCTTATGCATATCTGATGCATTCATCGTTAAATAAATGTGTGCTACTTAACCTATAATACAGGTCCTTGGCTTATCGTTCTCATAAGCGTCTTACTTGGTCGTTGTAATACCAACTCTTAAGCTTATCTGAAGCTTTGAATGATGAACATTCCTTATGCCTCATACTCTTAAATCTTGCTTTCCTATCAAAGGATTTGACATATCGTTATCATATGCCGTTCTTAGGGATTTACTATCCCACTTACTCATCGTTGGGAACTAAGCCACTTGCCTTGCTTGATTACTTAGGGTTTAATCTACCCTTTTTCCTATTGACACTTGATTCTTATGAGGTTGATCCTCACAGATATGTGAAGTTTCTAACCCCACTCTCATGCTAATACAAGATATGCCTATGTCCTTTCCTACCATTTTTATTGTACAAGACGTTCTGGCGCTGCGCGGATGGTTTCTGGCTTTAAAATAAGTTTTCAAAAAATGGAGTGGCACAACATGCTCCCATCGTGGCACGATAGCGTGCTGATCCTTATGATCATGGCACGATGGAGGCTCTCGTGGCACGATAAAACCAGAGTGGCCAGGCACTGTAGCTGTTCCAGAAAGTTCCAACACGAATTTTAACATATATCACAGCCCAGCAAGTCTATATACATCATTTGATAGAGTTTTTAACTAGGAAAATCATAGTATATCAAGTATTAACAAAGGGCAACTAACCAACAAGAAATCTAGCTTAAAATCATTCATGAATTCCTTTCCTCAAAACTAACTCAAAAGAGTATAAAACTCTTGGGAGCTCACTTTGATTTAGCTAGCTCTGATCCTTGCCAAGCTTCCAATCACCAAACCCTAGCTTGATTCATCATCTATCCTTGATTCCTTTCTTTCTTGTTTTCCTTTGCTCCCAAATACTCGAGGATCACCCAATTTGTGCTTGCATAAAGATGGAGAGATGAAAGATCAAGTTTGATGATTTAATGGAGAAAAGGGAGAGGATGGCGTGAGAGAAGAGTGAGAGAAGGGAGAAGATTAATGCTAGAGAGAGAAAGAAGGATGAAGAATGAAGAAATAATGGCTTTTGCCATATATAAAAATCCCATGAGTGGTAATTACCGAATTGCCCTTCGTTAAAGTATCTCTGATACGTCGTCTTACCACTGATAAATACTTGGGTCTGAAGCGGGATATTACAATCTACCCCCCTTAAAGAAATTTCGTCCTCGAAATTTAGAATCCTCTTAAAATCATATATATATATACCTTTCACATTCCTTTCTCTACTAGTCAAATCTCCACTTAACTTGCTTATCGGAATTCCAATTCTATAAGTCGAAAATACCCGACAATCTTTCCCTCAATTGAGAGGCCTGATATACCTTACATAATTCTTACGTAGTGGGATGTGGTTATCTGAACCAATCTACCCGACTCACTTGACTATACCTCTTGTTCATGCACTTCTTGCAAATTCAATTTGAAGTTATTAAGTCTTAGACACTCATACTGAACTTCGTAAGTTTCTTTCATAGTCCGTGTAATCTTACTCTGACGACATTGGGTCGATCTCATTTCTTCAACATTTCCACTCTTTTGGAGATCCAATGCACCACAACTAATTCCCACGATTTCCTATCCTTATGTTCGTCTCGTATGCCGGTATCCTTCATATGTAATTATTTCATACTCCATAAAACAAATTGTTCTACACTGAAAAACATCTGATGACACGTATACGTACACAATACTAGAACTATTCCAACTTCATCTGTTATTCCAAGTATAAGCAGGAGGTTTCACCTCTAGCACTTACTTCTTTCTTTTCGACAACTCAATGTGCTACTTATCACAATCCTAATCATTACTTCCACTATGGAATTCTCAAGAGCTCGCGGAATTTTACAGATTACACCTGTTCCGCTCCAATTGGTCTACGACGTCACTTATCTTAATAACTTAGAAATCATTCTTCATTACTTCCAGTTTGATGATCTTCCATCATTTATGTCACAACTTATTCTTGTGTTCTAGCCGTAGCGTAAATATTTTCTATACCGATAAATCCAAAACTCATAGGAGTTTAGTCCAAGTGATGAGTGGTATAAGCCGTCTCACATATTATCATATAGTACAATTCATAGCACATAGTTTACATACATGACTGAGTGCGTGCACACTACTAACGGGTACATAGTATATCACATCATCCTTGTCCGACTAACTGGACATCATTCTTGATCTAAACATATTTGAGACACTACCTCATCAACTGGAGATCTTTTCTTACTCTTAACTCATGTTTATCTCTTGAGTGTACATCAACCCATAACGTAATTTATGATTACCTTCTATCGGCATCACAAACTTAATTCTCATTCTGGACGTCGAGTTCAAGATCCTTGAATATTCTTATCTAAAACGCATTCAGTATCAACAAACCTATTCTGATTAGCATCTTCTCACTTTAAACATTACTAGTTGCGTACCTTAGTTACTAACACATATCACAACTGAAAATCTGATACACTACTATCTGAGTAGTATAAACACTGCCTGGTAAGTATACATTACTAATCATAACCTAGTACATGCGGCATGTTATCATAACGTGGGTACAATGTAGAATAACTTAGACGCCACCGCATTGTCGTTTCTGATCAATGCTTCAAATTCACCAATTTCATCTTGCAAGTGCAATCTGTACTGATGTTCTCTCATGCTTAATTCTCTTTAAACTAAACTTACTGTTGAGTCTTTTGGTGTTGGCTGCATATTTTGGCAAAACCAAAGTGTTGTTTAGAAGCATCTCCATATTTATAACAAGTCTTCAGTTGCAAGAAATTTCATTTGAAGCTGTTCAGAAGCTCAAAATGACATCAGAAGCTGAATGCCTCATCAGAAGCACTGTAGCACTTCAGAAGCTGATTCAAGTTCTGAAGTCCAGCATTGACTTTTGTTGACCACATCAGAAGCTGGGTTTTCAGAATTGTTTTGGCGCGAATCTTTGCAAGATTGATCAAGGAATTATTCACGCGTATTGCTTCTAGAATGCTGATTTATTTGGAGAAGATTTTATTGAAGATTTGGTTCAAAGATATGAAATTCGTATTTTCCTGTTATAATCTTTCAAAGATTGAATGCAGTTTTATTTGTTACTTTATTGGATCATTCTTATTTCAGTAACAAATCAATTCAGAAGATTAGTTTGTTATTTATGCTGCTGGACTGAAGGCTATATAAGGAGGAGTGGTGTTGTTTTGAAGATATACGAAAAATAGAGTTTTAGATCAGAGAATTGAGTCTTTGTGTTTAAAACCTTAGGGTTATTTGTGCACCACTCAGTTTGAGTTGGTTTAGAGTTTTATAGAGTTGTAATTCATTCTAAGCCTTTAGGTACGAATGAAGTCTTTGTGTTTTTGAAGTTTTCTTAAAAACAGAGTGATTTTGGTTAAAGGGTTTCAGTAACTGGGTTTAGTTACTTGAATAGGAAGATAGTGGATTCTATTACTCAGAGTTGGGTAGAAGTCTGACTAGGTGGAGGTTAATTGCTTGGGATAGGAACTGGGAGTCAGTGTCTGAGTCTTGAGGATTAAATCCAATAGTGGATTTCCTTCCTGGATTGGTATCCCCCCAGAGTAGGAGGTGTTTACTCCGAACTGGGTTAACAAACCTTGTGTGCCTTTTACTTTCCTGCACTTTATTTTGCTGCTTGTGTTGTGTTTGTGTGTGTGCTCTGTTTTAAGCAAATTATTGTGCCCTGCGTATTGTTCAGAACCTGCTGGTTCAGAACCTGTTACTCTCTTATTGCCTGGCCAGAATTACAATTGGCATCAGAGCAGGCACCCTGCTTGTATTTTGGGTGAGATCCAGAGGACTTAATATCTGGCAAGCATGGATAGAGAAGGAGGCTATGTCAATAGACTACCTCTACTAGATGGCACAAACTATGAGTATTGGAAGTCTAGGATGTGTGCCTTTCTAAAGTCTATTGACAGCAGGACTTGGAAAGCTATGATTAAAGGCTGGGATCATCCAGTAGTTCTGGACAAGGATGATAACAAGACTGAGGTTCTGAAGCCTGAAGAAGAATGGACCAAAGCTGAAGATGATCTGTCACTGGGAAATTCAAAAGCTTTGAATGCTATTTTCAATGGTGTTGATCAGAATATGTTCAGACTCATCAAGCAATGTACTGTGGCTAAGGATGCCTGGGAAATTCTAAAAACAACTCATGAAGGAACTTCTAAGGTAAAGATGTCCAGATTGCAGCTGCTGACCACCAAGTATGAGAACCTGAAGATGAAGGAGGATGAGAATATCCAGGATTTCTATATGAATGTGCTTGATATGGCAAATTCTTTTGATTCTCTTGGTGAAAAGATGTCTGATGAGAAGTTAGTGAGAAAAATCCTAAGGTCCCTGCCCAGAAGGTTTGATATGAAGGTGACAGCAATTGAAGAGGCTCATGATATCACCACTATGAAGCTTGAGGAGCTGATTGGGTCATTGCTCAATTTTGAAACTGCCTTTTGTAAACAGACTGAGAAGAAAGGAAAAGGTGTAGCTTTTACTGTGAATTCTGAAGCTGATGATCAACAAGAGACTGATGAGGATGACTTATCAGAAGCTCTAGTGTTGCTGGGAAAACAGTTCAATAGAATTCTGAAGAAGGTTGACAAAAAATCCAAGACTAAAGGTCAAAATTTCAGATTCAAGAAACAACAAACTGATGAGAAGAAGACCAAGTCTGAGGAGAAAAGTAACCAAGCCAAAGGTGTGCAGTGCTTTGAGTGTGAGGGGTATGGACATATCAAGTCTGAATGTCCTATTTTTCTTAAGAAGCAGAAGAAAAGCCTGGCTGTTGCATGGTCTGATGATGATTCTGAAGAAGATGCTGGAAGTGAATCTGGTATGTGTGATACTGGTCTGGTAGTAAGGTCAGGAGCTATCTTGAAGAAGGATGCTGTATTAGAGTCTGAGACTTTTTCAGAGTCTGACTCAGAGTCTGAAGCCTCATCTATGTCTGAAGCTGCTAAAACCTCATATGATGAACTAGCTGACAATTAAAAGAAGCTATATACCAGAAGTGCTGAGGTTTGCAAACAAGTTTTGGATCAGAAGGAGACTATTTTTCAACTGGAGGCTGAAAAAGGAGAACTTCTTGTGCAGAATTCAGAATTAAAAGAAGAAGTAAGCCAGCTAAAATCCCAACTTGATCAGATGAAGAAGCAAGTTAGGATGATGAACTCAGCTACTGATAAGTTGGAGGAGATTCTAGATGTCCAGAAGCAAGGAAAAACTGGGTTAGGTTATGTTGATCAGAGTCTGAAGCTCAAGGAGAAAAACCCTGTTAGTCAGTTTGTTCCTGCCACTAAGACTCATGCTCTTATGATTGGAACATCTCAGTTGAAACCTCAGAAGGTAGCCCAGATGCAAGGTCAGAAGCATACTCAGATGAGACCTCAGAAGCATACTCAGAAGAGACCTCAGAAGCAAGTCCAGAAGCATGTTCAAATGAAACCACAGAAGCTCAACAGAAGAAGGAGGAATCATACCTGGATCTGTCATCATTGTGGAAAGAAAGGACATATCAAACCATTCTGCTTCAAACTTTATGGGTATCCTGAACATTTTCAGTATAGAAGAGTGGAACCAGCTGCTATCAGACACAATGTTCAGAAGGTATGGAAGCCCAAAGTTCAGAATGTAGGCCTTATAGCTCATACTTCACTGAGAGCCACTTCAAAAGAAGACTGGTATTTTGATAGTGGGTGTTCAAGGCACATGACTGGTGTGAAGAAACTGCTGAGCAATATCAGATCATACTCCAGAAGTTATGTGACATTTGGAGATGGTGTAAAAGGTCAGATTCTGGGTATTGGTGATTTGATCAGAGAAGGGTTGCCCAGACTTAATGATGTGCTACTGGTGGAAGGATTAACTTCAAATCTGATCAGTATTAGCCAACTTTGTGATCAAGACTTGAAGGTTAATTTCAACAAGCAAGAGTGTATTGTTACTGATCAGGAAGATAAGATTCAGATGAGGGGCTGTAGATCCAAAGACAATTGTTATTTATGGGTTTCTAAAGAAGAAAGAAGTTTGACTTCTTGTCTTATGAGCTCAAAAGAGGAAGTCAAACTCTGGCACCAGAAACTGGGACATCTGCATCTGAAAGGCATGAAGAAAATCCTAAGTACTGAAGCTATCAGAGGTGTACCTAATCTGAAGATCAATGAGGACAATGTTTGTGGTGATTGTCAGATTGGGAAACAAACAAGAAAGTCTCATCCCAGATTAGTTCACCAGGTAACTACTAAAGTACTAGAACTTGTTCATATGGATTTGATGGGGCCTATGCAAGTTGAGAGTATTGGAGGCAAGAGATATGCATTTGTAATGGTAGATGACTACTAAAGATTCACATGGATCAGTTTTGTTAAAGAAAAGTCTGACACTTTTGAAGTATTTAAAGACCTGTGCACTCAATTACAAAGAGAAAAAGACCGTGGCATAGTCAGAATCAGAAGTGATCATGGCAAAGAATTTGAAAACAAGAGTTTCTCAGAATTCTGTGCTTCTGAAGGTATAAAGCATGAGTTTTCTGCACCTATCACACCTCAGCAAAATGGTGTAGTTGAGAGGAAGAATAGGACATTAGCAGAATGTGCTAGAGTAATGCTGCATGCTAAGAAACTTCCATATATGTTCTGGGCTGAAGCTATGAACACAGCATGCTACATACACAATAGAGTCACTTTGAAAAAGGGAACAGCATCTACATTGTATGAACTGTGGAAAGGGAGGAAGCCTACAGTCAAGTATTTCCATGTTTTTGGGAGCAGATGCTACATTTTGGCTAACAGGGAAAATAGAAGAAAACTGGATCCTAAGTCTGATGAAGGCATATTCCTGGGTTATTCAGTAAACAACAGAGCTTATAGGGTGTTTAATTCCAGAACCAAGGTTGTGATGGAGTCCATTAATGTGGTAATTGATGACCTGTCTGCTGAGAAAGATAGAGGAGAGTCTGAAGTTGTTCCAGAGTCTGAAGCATCAGAAGAACAAACTTCAGAAGCAGAAAAGCATCCAGAGTCTGAAGAAGCAGAAGTGCATCCAGATCATGATCCTACCAATAAAGGGCCATCAATTAGAGTTCAGAAGGATCATCCTAAGGAGTTTATCATTGGGAGTTTGGATCAAGGGGTCAGAACCAGGAGATCAGAACCAGCTGCTACTGATTCATGCTTTGTGTCAAAGTTTGAACCTAAAAATGTGAAAGAAGCCCTAACTGATGAATTTTGGATTGAAGCAATGCAAGATGAGTTGAATCAATTCAAAAGGAGTGAAGTGTGGGATCTGGTTCCAAGACCTGAAGGGATGAATGTGATTGGCACTAAGTGGATATTCAAGAATAAAACAGATGAAAATGGTACTGTAGTCAGAAACAAGGCAAGGTTGGTTGCTCAGGGTTATACTCAAGTAGAGGGATTGGATTTTGATGAGACCTTTGCACCTGTGGCCAGACTAGAGTCCATAAGATTGCTGTTAGGTGTTTCCTGCATTCTCAAGTTCAAATTGTTCCAAATGGATGTTAAGAGTGCATTTTTAAATGGATATCTGCAAGAAGAAGTGTATGTTGAACAGCCTAAAGGTTTTGTGGATCATCAATTTCCAGATCATGTTTACAAGTTGAAGAAAGCTTTATATGGTCTGAAACAAGCACCAAGAGCATGGTATGAAAGGCTGACTCAATTTCTTGTTGCTCAAGGTTACAGAAAAGGAGGTTCTGATAAGACTTTGTTTGTGAAGAATGAACATGGAAGCCTGATGATTGCTCAGATTTATGTGGATGATATAGTGTTTAGAGGAAAGTCTCAGAAGATGGTCAAACTGTTTGTTCAGCAAATGCAATCAGAGTTTGAAATGAGTTTGGTTGGAGAGCTGACTTACTTTCTTGGTTTACAAGTTAAGCAAATGGAAGATACCATCTTCATTTCTCAGAGTAAATATGCCAAGAACATAGTGAAGAAGTTTGGAATGGAATCAGCTGCTCATAAGAAGACACCAGCTGCTACTCATCTGAAGCTAACCAAAGATGAACAAGGAGTATCAGTTGATCAAAGTCAGTACAGAAGCATGATAGGGAGCTTATTGTATTTAACTGCAAGCAGACCTGATATCACTTATGATGTTGGAGTATGTGCAAGATATCAAGCTGATCCTAAGATGAGTCATCTGACACAAGTTAAAAGGATCCTGAAGTATGTGAATAGCACAAGTAACTATGGAATCATGTATTCACACAGTTCAAGTTCTGAACTGATGGGATATTGTGATGCTGACTGGGCTGGAAGTGCTGATGACAGGAAAAGCACTTCAGGAGGTTGTTTCTTTTTGGGAAATAATCTAATTTCTTGGTTCAGCAAGAAACAAAATTGTGTTTCATTGTCAACTGCTAAAGCTGAGTATATTGCTGCTGGGAGTAGTTGCTCACAACTGGTTTGGATGAAACAGATGCTTGAGGAGTACAACATTAATCAAGGAACTATGACATTGTTTTGTGACAATTTGAGTGCTATCAACATCTCTAAGAACCCAATACAGCACATCAGAACTAAACACATTGATATCAGACACCATTTTATCAGAAACCTTGTGGAGAATAAGATTGTTCAACTGGAACATGTTGCTACTGAAGAACAGGTTGCTGACATTTTCACAAAGGCCTTGGATGCTAAACAGTTTGAAAACTTAAGGAGCAAGTTAGGTGTGTGTTTGCATGAAGAGTTATAGCAATTACTGCAAACTGGATGTGAGGAAGATAGAGTACCTGCCAGTTGTGCCTGTGCTAAGTGTGATCGTGAACCTGAGTCTGAATCTGATATGTTTTCAAGAATCTGTGTTACTTCTTTTGATTTTAATCCCTATTTGAAGTCTGAAGTTTGTCATAATTTTGTGGCTAAAAAGGGGGAGAAAAATCCATGTTTAAGTTCAGACAAGAGTTGTTCAGAATGTGTGCCATTGATTCAGAAGGTGACTAGTTTTGTTCAGAAGCTAAGCTTTATGTTCAGAGTTCAGAACTTTTGCAACAAGATTTGTCCAGATAAGATCAAGGGGGAATATGTGTCTCAGGGGGAGTTCATGATAGTTGTTATCCTGAGTGATACTGTGTTCCTGAAGAGGGGTCCTGAAGATCAAGTGTGCTCTGAAGTGTGCTCTGATACCATTTTTCAGCTCTGAAGTGTGCTCTGATACCATTTTTCACTGCAGTTCAGAAGTAAGGGGGAGTTTGATGTATGCTGAGTTGCAGGGGGAGTGTTGTGGAGATTCAGGAGTGTATGTAAAACTTCAGGGGGAGTGTGTGTGATGATCAGGAGTTGATCAGTAGCTCTGATACCATGGTTGTGATGATCAGGAGTTGATCAGTACTTGGTTTATGTGTGCTTCAGGAGTCAGAAGCTGAAGCTGTTGTTTAACATAGCTGAATCCGCTGCCTAAACTAATTGCTATGATGTATTATTGTGGAGTTCTTCATTGCTAAGTTGATTTTATGGGAGATTGAAGAACTTGGATGGTTTTAGCCAAAAATTTGCCAAAGGGGGAGATTGTTGAGTCTTTTGGTGTTGGCTGCATATTTTGGCAAAACCAAAGTGTTGTTTAGAAGCATCTCCATATTTATAACAAGTCTTCAGTTGCAAGAAATTTCATTTGAAGCTGTTCAGAAGCTCAAAATGACATCAGAAGCTGAATGCCTCATCAGAAGCACTGTAGCACTTCAGAAGCTGATTCAGGTTCTGAAGTCCAGCGTTGACTTTGGTTGACCACATCATAAGCTGGGTTTTCAGAATTGTTTTGGCGCGAATCTTTGCAAGATTGATCAAGGAATTATTCACGCGTATTGCTTCTAGAATGCTGATTTATTTGGAGAAGATTTTATTGAAGATTTGGTTCAAAGATATGAAATTCGTATTTTCCTGTTATAATCTTTCAAAGATTGAATGCAGTTTTATTTGTTACTTTATTGGATCATTCTTATTCAGTAACAAATCAATTCAGAAGATTAGTTTGTTATTTATGCTGCTGGACTGAAGGCTATATAAGGAGGAGTGGTGCTGTTTTGAAGATATACGAAAAATAGAGTTTTAGATCAGAGAATTGAGTCTTTGTGTTTAAAACCTTAGGGTTATTTATGCACCACTCAGTTTGAGTTGGTTTAGAGTTTTATAGAGTTGTAATTCATTCTAAGCCTTTAGGTACGAATGAAGTCTTTGTGTTTTTGAAGTTTTCTTAAAAACAGAGTGATTTTGGTTAAAGGGTTTCAGTAACTGGGTTTAGTTACTTGAATAGGAAGATAGTGGATTCTATTACTCAGAGTTGGGTAGAAGTCTGACTAGGTGGAGGTTAATTGCTTGGGATAGGAACTGGGAGTCAGTGTCTGAGTCTTGAGGATTAAATCCAATAGTGGATTTCCTTCCTGGATTGGTATCCCCAGAGTAGGAGGTGTTTACTCCGAACTGGGTTAACAAACCTTGTGTGCCTTTTACTTTCCTGCACTTTATTTTGCTGCTTGTGTTGTGTTTGCGTGTGTGCTCTGTTTTAAGCAAATTATTGTGCCCTGCGTATTGTTCAGAACCTGCTGGTTCAGAACCTGTTAGTCTCTTATTGCCTGGCCAGAATTACACTTACCCTTCAAGTATACTTGACGTTACTGAGCTAAAATAGCCAAACTACCATTTTAGCGATAACTTCCATTGTTTCAGACTTAATATGCTAGAATCACATCCTTCTTATTCCTTACCATATATTCTTAAACCATTTCGATATTCCATTTCTCATGGGTTTCGAGGTTTGAAGTATTTCTCAACTTAACTTCCAAAATTTTTCCATTAGAACTTGTGATATGTTCAAGTCGTCTCTACTTACTGCTATTCCGTATTATAAGAATTAAACACTTAACACCTTCTCGTTCCCTAAGCTTCAGCTTAGCATTGTTCATTAATTCATTCTTGAATTGCTACTCCGCTGCGCAACTCTGATTCTTAACAACTCGAGTTAGGATTGGAGCAATACACCACTATTGCCATATAAAATTTTTGTGACCATTCTTCTTACTTTATCATTTTGTAGTTACCATAACAGAACCATCTGACGTTATTATTTCTTTTGTGGCTTAAACCATCTGCTTATCTTACAGATTGGTCATCACCTGACTTTGTGTTTTCGGACATAAACCATATACTTACTTTCACGATAATACGCCAAAACCTGTAAACAACTTTCAGCAACAACTACGAGCCAAGCAGTGATTCTGTCAAAACAGCTTATACACTGGTTCTAGCTTATTTTCCATGTTCCGATATTTGTGACCATCTCATGGTCAGTTTAGCATATATACAAACATTGCAGAAACCTTACTAAAAGTATACCTAGAGCAACTTAAATTCACACTTAAATCACTTGTGGCAACTTCCAAAACAACTTATGGCTTCTGGAGGTTCACATCTTTCTTACACTGAATCCACTAATAGTTTGAGTCTCGTTACTATTCGTTCTAACTTTATCCGTAAGGATTTCATATTCATAATCTTTTCCGAGACAACTTAGGTTCTCATAACTTTACCATATCTCTTGAGTTATCCCTCGAGTTTCTCCGGAAGCAATCCGTCTTGAATTAGATTCAAACTCTTACTGTCCTTCTGTACGCCCAAATATAGGTTACGTCTCTTCGAGTACCCGTCTAGCTGATCTTAACTTCAGCACTTATCATTATCTATTGGATTCCTCCAATAACTTGTTATTGTATTCACAATTCAAATCTTGATCTTATTATCTGATTGATTCTTCATATAGTTTGAACAATCCGAAATCTATACCTTATTACCGCCCTCGAAAACTTATCAACACGAGGTGATCTTTTTCAGCTTCTAGAATAACTGTGGAAGGAAACTCTTCGGTTGAAAACATATAACTCCTTAATATTAACCACAATCTTAACCTTTCATATTTAAGACGATCCTCCGTATAATAAAGTCTCACATAATTTCTCGGCTAAGATTCCGATTATCCTACAAAACTGGTCTACTATAATCATGTGTCATCCTAAACTTGTCTTCTTCATCCTATCAAGGGACTTCAACTTTGTCTATCCCTCAGTCCGTTAAAATCCAACAACTTATTATTCCATATCCCTTTCTGGGGACTCATTACTTGTTGTTGAGCTTGTGTTCCTCGTATAAAACATCTCAATGACTCATAATAAGGAAGGTAATCTGATCCACCTATCTTTGCGTAAGGTTCTCGTTGAGCTTAGCTTATTTCAAATCTTCTTACCAAACAGAACATATCTGGAAACAAGTTTCGATGTGCAACAGGTATTATCATTACTACTTACTCATCCATTTTGGGTCCTAGGTTGCATACCATCTTTTCTTCTTAAGGAGTGCTCCACTGTCGTTCTCGTGGCACGAGAAGCATGGGTCGTGGCACGATGGATGTCCTGATCCATATGATCATGGCACGATAGAAGCTCTCGTGGCACAATAATTCCAGCAAGTTCAGACCCTATAGTTTCATCTGTCCCCAAATAATTTACTTAATCCATAATCAAGTCTCTTAATTGTTTGGATGTTAAAATCTCATCCGATTCGAGTGCGCGAATCCTTCACACTCTATCCCTTAGAGTATTCCATAATTCCTTGCTTCCTATGTCTCCACCAACGAGACATCTCTTAATGACGCGTCCAACTGTGTTAAGGTTCTTCACCTTATCCTTAAATTCTGACATTCCTGAAACTCTGCCATAAACAGGCTTGGTCACTTTACAGTTCGATGGCCACCATTTGGCGTTGAATACTTCTTCGCCAATCCTGTCTTAAAATTCTGTCACCTTAAACTCCACTCTTCATAAACTTCATTCCTCCTTGGTCACATTCAGCTCTCAGACATTTGTCCTAACTGTCATATACTAGACTGAGTTGATCAGGCTCAACTAGATGTGACCTTTAGAACAATATCCGGAACCCAATGATCGCACTACTTTTATTGAATCTTTAATGACCCAAGGCACGGTCTGAATCGACCTGCTCTGATACCAATTGTAACACCCATACTAATGTAATCTAGAATATTAGCATGCACATTAAACTGATACTGGATACATTTAAATTTTCAATAATAATATTAATACATACAACTGAAAGAGTATAAGTGGCTCGTTTATACAATTATTCGAATACCAAAAATGAATACTTATACATAATAATGATAATCTCCAGAGCTTGCACTTGACGAGCAACTGCACTCTAATCCAGTATCTCCCTGATGATCTTCTTCACGAACCTCTTGCTTACCTGAGAACCTGCACCAGAAGGATTGGGATGAGACATAATGTCTCAGTGAGCTCCAGCCCAACCTACTGTTGGCAACCACGGGGAAAACCTAGGGTCGCCATGCCTACTATTGGCAATCTTGGGGATTCCTACGATCACCGTCTTTCTCTACATATTCCGCGATCAAGGGAAACTAGGATCGCTATATGTCTTAATCTTATGGATCATATTTTAGCCTTAAACTTAAACTTATACTTAGTGATCTGGGGAAATCCTATGATCACTTTCTTTCTCTGCTGACTACTTGTCATATTCTCGTATTAATTTCATAAGTATCAATATACATCATTCTTAATCATAAAGTTAGTAAGTCAGCGTTGAACAAACAATCATTATCTTGGTTCATTTTACGGAGTGCATCCGGGTGGAGTAACCCCGAAGTACATCTCCCATCATACCGGTGAAATTCCTATCATATCAGGCTAACACCGGACTCCTCTTATCGTTGTGTGGACAACTCTCTCGATGAAGTCCCATCCGGCGTAACCCGGAGTCTGCTGAACACAACTTATCTTTTAACATACGTGTGGACAATCCTCTCAGAGAAGTCCCATCCGGCGTATCCCGGAGCCTGCTGGACACGTTTAACATAGTCTTATAACTTACGTGTGGATAGCCCTTTCGGAGAAATCCCATCCGGCATAATCCGGAGTCTGATGAACACGTATAATCTTTATCATTAAGTTCTTAACTTAACCTCACATGTATATCTAATACGTTTCATATTCTTATGCATATCTGATACATTCATCGTTAAATAAATGTGTGCTACTTAACCTATAATACAGGTCCTTGGCTTATCGTTCTCATAAGCCTCTTACTTGGTCGTTGTAATACCAACTCTTAAGCTTATCTGAAGCTTTGAATGATGAACATTCCTTATGCCTCATACTCTTAAATCTTGCTTTCCTATCAAAGGATTTGACATATCGTTATCATATGCCGTTCTTAGGGATTTGACATATCGTTATCATAACCTTGCTTGATTACTTAGGGTTTAATATACCCTTTGTCCTATTGACACTTGATTCTTATGAGGTTGATCCTCAAAGATATGTGAAGTTTCTAACCCCACTCTCATGCTAATACAAGATATGCCTATGTCCTTTCCTACCATTTTTATTGTACAAGACGTTCTGGCGCTGCGCGGATGGTTTCTGGCTTTAAAACAAGTTTTCAAAAAATGGAGTGGCATACTGCTCCCATCGTGGCACGACATGCTCCCATCGTGGCACGATAGCGTGCTGATCCTTATGATCATGGCACGATGGAGGCTCTTGTGGCACGATAAAACCAGAGTGGCCAGGCACTGTAGCTATTCCAGAAAGTTCCAACACGAATTTTAACATATATCACAGCCCAGCAAGTCTATATACATCATTTGATAGAGTTTTTAGCTAGGAACATCATAGTATATCAAGTATTAACAAAGGGAAACTAACCAACAAGAAATATAGCTTAAAATCATTCATGAATTCCTTTCCTCAAAACTAACTCAAAAGAGTATAAAACTCTTGGGAGCTCACCTTGATTTAGCTAGCTCTGATCCTTGCCAAGCTTCCAATCACCAAACCCTAGCTTGATTCCTCATCTATCCTTGATTCCTTTCTTTCTTGTTTTCCTTTGCTCCCAAATACTCGAGGATCACCCAATTTGTGCTTGCATAAAGATGGAGAGATGAAAGATCAAGTTTGATGATTTAATGGAGAAAAGGGAGAGGATGGCGTGAGAGAAGAGTGAGAGAAGGGAGAGGATTAATGTTAGAGAGAGAAAGAAGGATGAAGAATGAAGATATAATGGCTTTTGCCATATATAAAAATCCCATGAGTGGTAATTACCGAATTGCCCTTCGTTAAAGTATCTCTGATACGTCGTCTTACCACTGATAAATACTTGGGTCTGAAGCAGGATGTTACAAAACCCAAATGCACTAACCAAATTAACACAAGCAAATCTCAAATCAAGGAGTCACACAGGATAAAAAAATCGAGAAATTAACAAAAAAACACTCAATTAACAAATAAAATTCTTAAATAAACAAAAAAAAAGAAGAAAAAAAAATTATAACTGAAAAGGAAGAAGTGGTGAACTGGGAGTGAAATTATAACCTAGAAAAAGGAAGAGGTGGAGAAAGGAACAGTGAGGAAAAAAACATCAAGCTTGAATTCGGTTGGGTTTCACGTTAAGCTTCGATTGAATCGTGGAAGAGGTGATTGAAATTGGAACAAAGCTTCGATTGGCTTCGATTGAGACTGGAAAGAGGAAACCGATTGAGGTGGAAAAGGTTATTGAGTGAAAGCTTCAATTGACTTCGATTGAGATTTAAAAAAGGAAAAGTGAATTGATTGAGGGAAAGCTTCGATTGAGCAAAGCTTCGAGTGAGAGGGTTAGGGATGGTGAGAGCAGGAACTGTGAGAATGAGCAAAACTTCAATGTGAGATGGGGGCTTCAGTTTAGGGGAAAGTGAGAATGAGGAATAAAATTGGGATTTAGGGTTTTGAAGTTGTAGGAGGGAGGCTGAAATTAAGAAAGCGGGAGTGACAAAATATTTGGGCAAAACCCGTTTATGTGAACGCCCTCTTGGAAAAAAAAACCACAAAACTTGCGACTGTTGAGCCTACCAGCCGCACTAACTGTCACAAAGGTATATTTTGCGACGGTTCAGAGACAAGGGTCGCAAAGCAGGTGTCGCAAAACGCTTTTTTTCTTGTAGTAGGGAACTGAAATTTGCTGAAATTTTTTAGAGGGACTAAAAATGAAATTGAAAATATTCATAAGGATGACAAACTTATTACGGGACGAGGCACCTATTTAAGTCAACTTGAGTGTCTGACAAGAGCATCGGGTAAGTTCATATATCACCGGAGTGCATCACCCTTCAAAGTGTATGACAAGTGCTTAAACTTCAAAGGTGGGTGTAACAATTATCGTCATCGTGGCCCTTATTGTGGCACTCTAACCCGGATAATTGTGAGCACCTCTTCCCCTTACTTATATGTTGTCACCTTGACCAAGTAAAACTACTTCTATGAGTCTTTTTGGATAGACGTTTTCGATGATTTCTCAATAAGCCCTTCAATTTAGTCACATCTATATAAAAATACCCATCATAAATCATGACGTGATCGGTGTTTACTCACAAAAAAATGACCATCCAAAATTCCAACAAGATTGTCACCAAGGGTATTTTGGTTATTTTCTTCGAGATGTGGGAAGAGCAATTTTCCTAAGGTAAATGATAGTTGAAAAATATAGTTGAAAGTCTTGTGTCAACCAAATTGTCCAAATAAACCGTTAAGTGGCATATATAATATGCGTAGATTTTGGGTATGAAGGAGTACTCCTCCATTCACAATTATTGCAAAAGTAGGACTATTTTAAGTAAGTTGTTAATTAATTTATTCAAGTATTCAACCAAGTTTAATTAAAGATGGATTCCAACTATCATGATCACAAAACATTTCACGGCTCAATTAAAGATGGATTCCCAAGTTTAATTCACAACTTTCCAATCCTAAGTTATCTTTAATCATGCATCATGTTAATCTACCTTGTACATCATAATTAAACACTCATTGATTAAGTTTAAGGGTTTGGGACCCAACACATGCCTTAGGAACCTTTAAAAATATGAAAAATGAGATTTCAGGCCAAAACAGGGGGCGCACGATCGTGCTCCTAACACGCACAGTCGTGCTCCCCTACGTCGAGAGTCACGAACGGTGTAACACCCCAAATCTACCCGGCAAATATAAACGAAAATCAGAGTATTTTAAAAACTTCCAACAAACATGGGATGTCACATTTCAACATGAAACAACAAAACAACCTGTATTTCATTTAACATTGATACATAGCATTCGAAATCACAACTTTATTCAGCATGAATTCAAACTTCATCTTATGATTTAGAATCAACTTAGAAACATCTTTTAAACGACAAAGTACTTAACAAAATTCCACTTAATATTTTTCTTCAACTGAAATAAATTTTAACTTAGAATACAACAACTGAAATAATAACAACTATTTCCCCGAGTGCTACGTATCAGAGCAAGACACCAACTTGAACTAACAGCAACTAGAGACTTCATAAAGTTACTTCAACTTCCATAGCTATTCTTAAGTACCTGCCCATTTCCCATGGTAGGGGAAACATCAGCAGAAGGGGTGAGATATCAAACAATATAAACGAAAGCATAATAATGAGCAAGTAAAAACATAAGCACAGGATCATACTTCATTATCTCACCAATTATTTTATTCATGTTCACACATCATTTTCATAAACAATCATCATCACCAATATTCAAGCATCATCACATCAAGCACATCATGAACATCGCCACACGTCACGGTTATAACAATTTATCATCGACACATAATGCAATGAGACCCGACTTCACCTGTATGCATGTGGTACCAAACGTCGCAAAATAATGCCAAACAGGGCATGTCAGGCCGGAGCCCCACGTCACTTTGCCAAACAAGGCTACGTCGCTTTACCATAATTTCAGGCCATCGTCACAAGATGCAATGAATGAGACTTCTAAAATGAAACAACAAAACACATGCAAGCATCATACATAAACCACACCACTGCCATATAAGGCTACATCACTGTCATTCAAATTCACAATTACAGCAGTAGCACTGCTTTCACGTCATCATCGCAAACCGATCAATCATAAACAACGTCATATAACATCGTATTCAAACATCAACAATTCATCATACAATTTTGTAAAACCATAACAAATTATACATAACATATTTCCATGTCAAACCAAGGATACTAGAAAGATATCACAATTATCAACAACTTTCATGTTTATACCAAAGACCAATTTAAAACAGAGACGTGTGAAAAAGACGCAAAAACATGAAACAGAGAATGCTGTCACCGTACAATTTCACTAAGACCTCTTTGGAGTATTTTCTTCATAACTCAAAAACTAAAAGTCATTTTCACGTCAAACCAAAGCCACTGGAAAGCTAACAAAATTATCTAAAACCTTCATGTTTACACCCAAGGTCAATTCTGTACCGATCAATACCAGTTTTCGTTTCAAATTCGGAAAAGTTGTGCAGAAAGTCCATAAAAATTCACTGTGACCTACGTGCAGTAACTTGACCATAACTCAAGTTCTATAAATCGTTTTGACGTCAGACCAACGGCATTAGAAAACTAACATCCATACCTACAACTTTTGTGTTTACACCTAAGACCAATTCTGTACCGATCAATACCAGTTTTTATTTCAAAATTCGGGGCAGAGATAAGAGAACTCAGGAAAAGCAACTTATATTATTCAAACTTCTCATTCATTCAAAATCATCACAATCAACAACAATCATCGTCGCCAAGGCATAAGCCTATCTCGTCACTGTACCAATTAATATAGGTACTTTCATCGTCACTATAATTCCTGCAACTTCGCATTATCAACAAAATCGTCGCAACATCACAACATCAACAACATACTCGCACATCATAACATCACATACACATCACAAAAGAAAACACAACGGATTAATAATTATAAAACAGCCCCTAAACATCTAGGTACTAATTCCTTCAATTTATTAATCAATCCGCTACTAAACAATTTCTATCATTCTATTTCCAATTTTACTATTTATTAATTCTAATACTAATTATTATTAACTTCCAATTATGCTACTAATTCAGTCTGCTACATTTATCATCGTTATTACTACTGCTATTTCTTCTACGCATTAATTCCATTGTTATGCAACTTAATTCATCAACCTCATATCTCTTCACTAATAATCATCACTATAACTTCTACTATCATAATTAATTCATACCCAATTTCAACCCATCTCAAATCATCCCAAAAGCCATTTATCACAGAATGCGAATTCATGGAATCCCACACATCAACATACATCACAAACCACAATTATAATGCACAACAACGGCATGTATCATGCCAATTTCATCATCACAATCACAGACCTCATGAATTGAACAAAAGGATCAAAATCCATACAATCACATATACCTAGAGTCTACCATACCCCATCATTATGCAATCCCTTAGAATGTAAGAACCCCACCCTTACCTTGGAATGACGGTCTCTCTATAATTATCCGGTTGCATCCAAGCTTCATCCATGGCTTCAACCTTTGCCTCTTCTAAATCAGAATCAAAAGCTGAAAATTTTCCCAAATATGCAGCTATAGTGCGATGATGATATCTCTCAACTCACACCTTATTTTGAAGATCCCAACGGTCAAAAGTTAGATATAGGTGTTGCGAACCTACCCTCAAAATTTGAGAACGATCCAACGGTTAACGAATCGGGGATCGTCGGTTTAGTGAGACTGCTGCAAGAAAAACGGGAATGAGTTTCTCTTCTCCAAAACCCTTATTCTTTTCTTCTCATAATAACCTAATTTCTTCCTTTTTCATAACCAAATAATAATAATAATACCTTTATGTAATCCATTGGGCTTCACTTTCACACCCCCCCACTTTTACTTCATGCAACCAAATATTAAACCCAACCAATAAACTAATTTTTATTATAATTTCTTTATCAATATTATTGCTAATATTATTTCTCCATCTTAACCAACTTAATTACTCGACTATCCACTGAACAACTCAAACAACATATTAATCCAATATTATTTCTACAACTTCGTCGATCCACCAATTAAACAATACTTCATAGAAATACACCGATTAAATTCCAACCTCAATACTTTCAACAATTAATTCCGAAAATACTCAGAAATATTTAATTAAATAATTAATTAAATTTCCGGGCGTTACAAACGGTCCGTGCGGTAGGGCGCACAGTTGTGCCACCCTCTTAGTACAGCAAAAATTGATTTTTCGCGTTTTCGCGCGGAAAATCCCGTTTTAACGACACCTTTCGATCCCAAACGCACCAAACTTAATTCAAATCATTTACCCATCAATACTCACTCAATTATACCTTAATCACAACCTAAACAACTTAATCATAATCACTTCTCATGAATAATTATTACGTTTTTCACTTAAAATCAAACTTCGTCTCAATTTCACATTTTCACCAACAAAACATCAACAAATTTGGATTATCAATAGCAACAGTATTTCTTTCATGTTACACTGTCCATAATCACTTAACTTAATCATATTAACAGCAACTTATCCAATTCAACATCAACTTATTCTTTTTCATCAAATTAAGCTATTTCACCAAAACACCAACAACAACAACTTAGTTCACACCAAAGCAACACAAACAACATAATCTTATGATGCTTCTCATCATATGGCAGCAACATACTTAAAATAGTAGCAACTTAATCAAATTCACTCAATTAATCAATTTTCCCAAAATCACTTAAATTGCAACTTATTCAACATAACTTCATGATTTCTCAAACAAAATACATACCCATGCTCATGATCAACTTCATAATCAACAAACATCATTCAATTATCAAGATCATTAAAATTCACAAAGGTATCAATTAATCATAATGAAACATGAATTTTGACATGAAGAAAATGCAATTTCATCAAAGTTTGACATACTTAATTTAATCAACAAAAAGGAGCACGAAAATTTACCAAATCAGCAATAAATAATCATGCAATTAATCATAATTTAAAACACCCAAACCCCATAAGTGCTTATTTAACCCACTTGATGAAAATAATCTTCCCTCTTACCTTAATTCTTCACTTTTCTTGCTACTTCTATTAGGATTCCCCTCTTCCCCTTGAGCTCTTCTAGTATCCTCTTCTCCGAGCCTCTTCTCTCACTTGCCTCTCAAAATTTTGTGTTATAATGTTTAACCTAATTCACCACCGTTCACTATTAGTGGATTTATAATATGATTTTAGGGTTACTCCCACTAATGAGCTTAGTCACAATTATCTCACAATTATTTTCTCTACATTTTTACTTCACTTAAAACCCCCATATTAATTATACACCACTATTCTCTAAAATTCAAATTACTAGCTCTAGCATATTTACAACAATGTCACTCAAGCACTAATAATTCTAATAACCCACCAATCACACATAAATAATCAATTAAGAAATATAATTAAATAAATAATACTAATGAATAACAACAGATAAATCTAAGGTAAATGATACTCCCTCCGTTCCTTTTTAATTGTCACTTTTGAAGAAATTTTTTGTTCCTTTTTAACTGTCACTTTCAAAGTTCAATGCAACTTTAAATATTGTTTTACCAATATTATCCTTAGTTATTTATTACGGAGAGAGAAATATATGAGATGATATATTAAATGAATAAGGTTATTATAGTAAAAATATAAATTATTGTATCAAAAGTAGTGACATTTATAGTTTGTTTTGATTTGTGTAAAATGTCAAAATGTGACAATTAAAAAGGAACGGAGGTAGTAGTTGAAAGTCTTGTGTCACCAAAATTGTCCAAAATAAGCATTTTTCTTTGGTAAATCATTTTCTTTGGGAATAAACATTTTTGTTTGTGGAAAGAGCAATTTTCCTCAGGTAAATGATAGTTGAAAAATATAGTTGAAAGTCTTGTGTCAACCAAATTGTCCAAAATAAACCGTTAATTGGCATATATAATATGCGTATATTTTGGGTATGACGGAGTACTCCTCCATTCACAACTATTGCAAAAGTAGGACTATTTTAAGTAAGTTGTTAATTAATTTATTCAAGTATTCAAACCATTTGCAATAGTGTTAGTGTAGTCTAGTCTAGTCAAAAAAGAATTTGATAGAGAGATTCACACTACATACACTTGTGTCGTGGTGGTTGATGTATCCGCGTTCACGCGCCATCGAGTGAGTCAGCAGTAACAAACCGCGGTCTCGACATCTCATCTCAGCTCATACACAACAAAGTCCTCTTTTGACTATTTTTACATTTGCCGTCTCTCTCTCTCTCTCTCTCTCTCTCAATTCTTCTTCATCTTCTACATTTCTTCTTCTTCTTACCATTCTCAACAACCTCATCCATTTCTTCTGATTCATTTTATCCTCTTTCTAAACTTCTAAGGTTTGTTTCATCAATTTTACTCTCTCTTTTTATTTTTTGTAGTGAGTTGACTAATTTTTTATGCAAGAATTAATAGACTATATAGTAGAAAAAATAAAAATCAAATTGATTAATAATGGTTTCAATTTCATTAGTTTCGGTTTGGTCTTTTACCTTTCGTAACAATCAAATACACTATTTTCAGGTCACACTCATATTTCTTTTACTTTTCCAACATAGTTTCCTAATACAGAAAATATTGATGTAATCACTAATCAGTTAAATTTGTGTTACTCAAACATCAATTTGGTGCTGATATCTGTGTGTGATTGTAGTTTAGTTTAGACAGAACCTTCTTGTAAGGCCCAAATTTTGATGCTGATATAATTGAAATATTGCTGAAAATGTTGGAACCATGATATCTGTTAATGTATTTTGTATGTCTAATTTGATATAGAAGTATACCATGAATGTAGTTTCCGAATTTTTTCATTATTATTGTCATTGTCATTTTTATTTTATTTTATTTTTTTGCTGATTTTCCACTTTGTTATCCTTCAAGACACTGATTTTCCACTTTATATGGATCAGCCAGGTGACGTTGGAACTGGTTAGGTTTGAAGATATTGATTCCATTCAGCATTCGAAGCCGCATTTGAAATACCTCATACTGTCATGACTTGCTTTCCTTTCTTATTTGGTAAGAAAGTGTCGTCTGATGTAAAACGAGATCCTGAAATCGATCAAGGTAACTAACTAGTCTACATTTGATGTTTTTTTAGGAATAGAACGTTCATTTATTGAGATACTTACAATATAAATAATGAACAAATACCTATTTACAATGCTTGATTTTAATTGAACATACTTTGTTAACAGGACTTTCCGGCATTCGAATAAAAGTTTACACCTACAAAGAACTAAAAATTGCCTCTGACAATTTCAGCCTGGCTAATAAAATAGGGGAGGGTGGTTTTGGTTCTGTTTATAAGGTAACTACCGTATCATTTGTTTTGATCATTGTTTTTCCTTTCTTGCTTTAGAAAATGAAACCTTAACGATATTTTGGTGGATGATCAGGGAGTGCTAAAAGGTGGGAAGTTAGCGGCGATAAAAGTGCTTTCAACTGAATCTAAACAAGGAGTGAAGGAATTCTTGACCGAGATTAATGTAATTTCAGAAATAAAGCATGAAAATTTGGTTATACTATATGGTTGTTGTGTAGAAGGAGATCATCGAATATTAGTCTACAATTATCTTGAGAACAATAGCCTTTCACAAACCCTTCTAGGTAAATGCATTTTTTCTGTAAACTTTTCTGCGAGAATTTGAGAACAAGGGCTTGTATTTCATCATAATTTCTTTGACTTATTTTTTTTCTGTACTTGCAGCTGGAGGTCACAGTAATATCTACTTTGATTGGCAAACACGACGTAGGATATGCATGGGAGTTGCACGTGGACTTGCCTTTCTCCACGAGGAAGTACAACCACATATTGTTCACAGGGATATAAAAGCAAGCAACATTCTCCTCGACAAAGATCTTACACCTAAGATTTCAGATTTCGGTCTTGCAAAGCTGATTCCATCATACATGACTCATGTCAGCACACGTGTAGCAGGAACAATGTAAGTTTTTTAAAATTACAGTCTGTACAAAATTTGGAAACATTTATTTTGATTTAGCTGTTGAAAGAGCAGGGTACCCTTCCCAACAGTAAGACCTGGGTGCCTCCACTTATGTATTCCTATTTTAAACTCAAAATGTCTAACTATACAACAACAGCAAAGGTCATTCATCTTTCATATTGTGTGAATTAGCTACATAAATCAAATGCTGTCTTGATGTCATATCATAAATGATTTTCGGTGACAAACTGTTTTAATCAATATTCTTTTTAATGGTCTGGCCTATAGTTTTTCTACGTTTCTCTCCAATTTAAACTACCCTCCATTTGATCCACTCTCCTTATTGGGGTCTCTACTTGTGTTATTCGCACATGCCCAAATGAGAGCTTTGTTGACTATATTGATTTTATTCAATATTTAAAAATTGCAGTAGTTCATTTTGGTGTCAGCCAGTGACTTAGAAATTTATTTTCATAGTATTAAATATCATCTGTATTACACTGTTTTAATGTTGACAACAGAGGTTTTCTTATCAAATTTAGTCCATTTTGATGTCAACCGGTGTGTGCATAACTTTGTAGTCCAATAAATGCAGCACACACTTGTTTTGGCTGGTATTAAATTCATGTATCACCTATAACCATAATCTCATTGAGAGTACTGCTAAACCGCATCATTTGTTAATGGAAACCCATATTTTCTTCTGGATGTTCTTGTATATTATGTCCATTCATCACCCTGTTGCTTCATAAGGGAGAATGAGGAAATCATATCTCTTTTACTATTTGTGGTGTTATCTCCCATTTCTCACCAATTACGTATATCAGGAACTCAATGCTGTTTTTTATTTCAGAGGTTATTTGGCACCGGAGTATGCAATAAGGGGGCAGTTGACACGTAAAGCAGATATTTACAGTTTTGGGGTACTCCTTGTTGAGATAGTCAGTGGGAGGTCCAACACAAATACAAGATTACCAATTGCAGATCAATATATTCTCGAAACGGTATGTGTGCCTTATTTCCTCTGTTGTGTTCAAGTATCTTTCGCATTTTTAAAATGGACAGTAAGATGGAAAATATATTACACTTTATTGTGCTCGTCTCCCTATTAATAAGCAAAATACTCCAAAACATAATTCCTTTCTATGGTTCAAGTTGCATGGAAATAACTATGAAATAATTGGAGTCAAATCCTTGTGTTGTTGTTGGTCTCAATTATTGGTCTGTTTTTCTTCTTTTCGCTGTGACGATATCCAAACATACGACAGTGTTTTGTATCTTTAACAAATCTAGTTCTATTGCGTTTGAATTTCTTTCCAATACTCAAAAGCAAAACGTTGTTCTTGCATATATATGTGATAGGTACAGTCCTGAGGGGAGTATGTTCTGTTCATAGCCTAATAAGTGTTAGATAGTTGGTTATAAATAAGAGGGTAATTTTAGAGAGTGAGATATCATGTCTGTTGAGTGAGTTAGGGCCTTTCGGCATTAGGAAGTAAGCAGTCCCTCGAAGAGTTGCCACTTTTTGTTATCAAAGGCAGAAGGGTTCCCCATTTCCAGCAATAAGATACCAGTTTCTTACAGTATATTTTAGTTTATGGACAGGAAATGGCAATTTAATTTAAACAAAAGGTGACTGCAAGCTTTGTTCAACATAGAATTTCACTTGTTTGTACACTGCATTATATCTTGAAACACCACATGATTTTACTGTCATTTTGAATCAGTGAACTTAGATACCAAAACGCAATTCTTAGTACTACTTACTCATTGCATTGATATTAAATAATACTCTACTGCATTATGGTATCTTTAGACCAACTCTAATTTAAGCTTCTTTACTTACAGACATGGCAACTTTATGAGCGAAAAGAATTGGTACAGTTGGTAGACCTATCACTAAATGGCAAATTCGATGCTGAGGAGGCTTGTAAAATCCTGAAGATTGCTCTTCTTTGTACTCAGGATACTCCTAAGCTCCGGCCAACCATGTCTTCTGTGGTCAAAATGCTCACTGGAGAAATGGATATTAATGAAACTAAGATAACAAAACCAGGCTTGATTTCAGATGTCATGGACCTTAAAATTAGAGAACCTAAAAAAAATATAGATATGGAGACAGCTCCATCTTCATACAATGCTTCCTCTAGCTCAGATAGCCAGGGTACTACTACCATTTCGTTGGCTGCTTCAAGTTCTGCAACAACTTCAAGTTTTACTGTAAAATATGATTAAAGCAAGTAAACTTAACTAGTCATCAATGATTTTCCATTTGATATAAGATAACTTTTTATTTCTTTCTTATGAGGCGTGTGATCTCATGTAAATTTGTTGACGATTCCATAATTTTATTTGTTAAAATTATTTGGTACTGTGCCACTAGGAAGTTTTGTAAAATGTACCATCTTGTATATTGTTTTTATTAAAGGTACAATTAATTTAATTAAATGGTAAAAGTGAAGATGTTTTCATGTTTTTTTATTCATAGAATGTATGGGTTGGAAACAGGTTGGACACCTGTCACATGCTTATGTTTGGCCTTTGAAATTTGGAAATGTAACAAGGTGTTAGAAGCTTTCATAATACGAAGACCTTTCCTATTGGGCGCTGAACACGCTTCTTTTAGATTAGAGCGTTCTTAACACGCAGCTTATAGACCCACAAAATTGACTTGGAAATAAGAAGGAATACATAGAAAAGTACTTCATCCTCCTCCTTTGTCAATTATAAGCAAATTTTGACTTTTTTATGTTTATTCAATTATTGTCAATTATAAGTAAATTTTGACTTTTTAGATTCATTCAATTAATGATGTATGTGGTCCATAATTGAATGAACCTTAAAAGTCAAAATTTGCTTATAATTGACAGCGGAGGGCAATGGCGGAGCCAAAAAAAATTATGGAGGTGTCATATTTTCAAGATATAAATATATATTGTGACAAAAATAACTATATTTAAAGTTGTAATCAAGTTATTCGTTTGTTTTTATGTTGCTCCCCTAACCATGGTTCAATACTTGCATTTGACAATGTTTTTATTGCATTTTTCGTTTAAAAAATACAAAAAATACGAGTCAAAGCTAAAAATGAACAAAAAAGAATCGAACACAGGACCAATCGTTGAAAGGTGAGACACTTAACCGTTTTGCTAAAGTGTAAAGACATGATACGTAATGCAAACATTAATATATATAATATAATTTAGGCTTATTAGGTCTTTTGGTCCCCTAAATAATTTACAGTTTTCATTTTGGTCCCCTATCTATAAAATTCAACATTTTGGTCCCCTTGCTTTGTCTCCGTTATTCAAAAAGGTCCCTGGGCGTTAACTTTAACCCCAAATGTCTATGGTGGACCAACCTTAAGAGTGGTCCACCATAGATCCTATTAATTATTTTAATTTAAACCGTTTGATCTTTTTTATAAAAAAAGGACCATTGGATTACGCATGTCTATTTTATCTTACCATGTATCACCAACACCTAACTTTTTTTCCATTTCTTCATCTTCTTCCCCAACCTTTTCTTCATCTTCATCATCATATATTCATACATTCATCACAACAACCCAGAAAAACTTATCTTCATATAACCCAGAAAAAAAAAGATAAAATTCTCTCCTTCATCAAAATCAAATCATTTTCATAGTCTTCATCAACAACAACAATACATAATATCATCATCAAAATCAAACCCAGAAAATCAAACAACAACAGCAAACCAAGAAATTAAATCCAACAAATAGAGCAACAAGAAATTAACATTGCCTTGTTCTTTGTTCGATGAAGAGGACAATAATTTTGTTTCAGAGTTTAAAGATCTACCATTAAATTCCAAAAAACACTAATTTTAGATCTGGAATGGAACTAAACAACCTCAAAAGCTAACATCACAGAGTTGTTATTCCGACTTCAGTGAACATCATGCCACCATGAATCGCTCCAAAGTCACAATAATGCAAAGATCCAGCAACAACATGAAAACAAAGCCTCAACTGTCCAAAAATCACAAGGTAACTGGACGAAGAACGCCACCCCAACCACCAAAAAAACTAACAGCCACACCAACCCATAAGTTACAACTTATAAACATGAATTTTGTGAAATCAGGTTTCAATGGTAAAATAAAAAAAATATACGAATTAGGGTTCAATGATAAGAAAATATGAATATCATCAAATTGAAGAACGAATTCGTGAAATTGGAAAAAAGGAAAGGATTGAATAGTTGGAGAAAATGAAAGTGGGGAGAAATGGATTTTCGATTTTACACAGTAATAAGGGGACGAGAAGCACTTTGAGAGAATCAGTGAGGTGGTGATAATGGAAGATTTTGTTTGTTTTTTGGAGTTGTTGGCTATGGAAAGAAGAGTATGATATATGAATGAAATTGAAACTCAATTAATGAGTGGATCTGAAATTCAATTAAGAGGGTGAAGGAGAAGAGAAGAACGTGAGGAAGGAGAAAACACATTTTTTTTATGAAATGAATTGTGGTAGGGATGATGTTTGTTTATTGTTTCTGGAAAAAAAAAATCTGGGTTGTTTGTGAGTGAGAGATGAAGGTGATGTTGAATATATGAAGAAATTGAAGGAAGAAGATGAAGAAAAGGAAAAAAAAGTTAGATGTTGGTGGTACATGGTAAGATAAAATAGACATGCGTGATCCAATGGTCCTTTTTTTATAAAAAAGATCAAACGGTTTAAATTAAAATAATTAATAGAATCTATGGTGGACCACTCTTAAGGTTGGTCCACCATAGACATTTGGGGTTAAAGTTAACGCCCAGGGACCTTTTTGAATAACGGAGACAAAGCAAGGGGACCAAAATGTTGAATTTTATAGATAGGGGACCAAAATGAAAACTGTAAATTATTTAGGGGACCAAAAGACCTAATAAGCCTATAATTTAATTAAAAATGTGTATATATATTTATTAAAAATGTATTTTTTTTTTAAACTTTGGGGGTGTCATGGCAACCCCATGCACCCCTGGCTCCGCCAGTGGCAGAGCGAGTACACAACTTATTTTATTTTTTCTCATGTTTATTATTATTTTTAGTTTTTTTGATAAATTGGAAAATAAAAGAACATAGAAAAAAAGGGAACAAGACAGGAAACTAAGCTTACGAATGAGTGACGTCTACAACATCTGCCATCAACACGAGACTGACTAAGTGCTAAAGGACATATTAAATTGAATCTTTAAAAAGAAAAATAAAACTCTTGCAACCAAACGATTGAACTCAAGTGGTTAATGAGCTCTGCCAAATGACGAATCATTCGGACGAATTCGAGTTCAATTCCATTGTGAAACAATTCTTGGTCAAAATACACTCTTCGCGGCCAAACTCTATCCTGAGAACTAGAGGGTTAATGGACTAGGCCACCTCAAGTTACTAGCTAATAAACGGGCTATTGCATAGACTCGCATGATCGGCTACATGAATATAGATCGACTATTTTGAATGATATGTTGTCCCCCACTCTAATCTACACACATATGTTCAAAGAAGCAGATATCCTGTCTAGGGTTTGGGTCCTGAAGTGAAACACTAATCTCTACGCTATAACGACTAATTGGCGACTCTACACAGATACACTAAAAACTTCACATATTCGACGCATTCTTACACGGTCGTCGTCGTAGGAGGTGGAGAAGCCACTGTTTGGCGTTCATTACCTACATCCCGTCAACACTCACTCAGGCGGTGATCTTTGTCTGGAAGGGTTACACCACCAAGGTAAAAAAATTCTTTGGCAATGCGCCGAATAATAATAATAACGTTTAGTTAATCAATGAAATACCACGTGGCAAACAACTATATATATTGGTAACCGAATTTCGTTATCACATTTTCGCGCCAAACACAGATCAAAGTATAATAAACCTTTTCTTCCTCAAAATCTCACTCTTTCTTTCGCATCGCTATTTTATCATTCTCATTAGGGTTTCTTCCTCAAATCCTCTCTCTTTCTCTCTTCTCTTCTCCATTTCACAATGCTGAGAATTTTCCAAGAATACGATTCAAGTTACTCCGATTCTCTGTAAGTTCTTCATCAATCACACTCTAATCATTCAGTAATTCTACTTCATTTATTTAATTAATCGAATTTCTTGTGATTAGGTTTGTTCGCATTATAGCATGCGAATTATGCTGCAGTACTCGTAATCCAAGGCGCAAAAATTTCAATGAAGGGCAACAGTTCGAAAATATGGAGTTTCTTGAGATGCTTGGTGAAGGCGGTTTCGGTAGAGTTTTTCGTTGCCGCGACGAAGCTAAACGAATCGTGGCCGTCAAACAAATCTCTATTCATGACAGTTACAATGCTGTTCCTGGTTCCATCATCAGAGAAGTCTCGTTTCTTAAAGAATTGAATCATCCTAACATTGTTAGGTAATTATTACTAAAATTGAAACATTTTTAATTAATTTCTTTTTTAGTTTAAAGATTTTATCAATTAATTTTACGATTGTGTTATGTACAGGTTGTTGAATGTAACGCACAGGACGGGAACAAGACTCGTGAACTTGGTTTTAGAGTATCTTGATTGTGATCTTTATGATTACATTATTGATACGGAACGCTATGATTCATCTATTAACGATCTAATGACTAGAAAGGTAAATAAGGTTTATCCAAGATATTTTGTTGTAATCTTTTGTAATTAACATGATTTTTTTATTTAACTTTGGTGTTATTGCAGAGTTTTCTGTATCAGATACTATCTGCGGTGGAGTACTGTCATTCTCGTAAGATTATTCACAGAGATTTGAAACCGAGGAACCTTTTAATTGATCATTCTAAAAAGATAATCAAGTTAGCTGATTTTGGCTTGGCTAGAGAGCTGGGAGATCCTGACTTGTTATATTCGCCAAAGGTAATGTTTTTCTCGTTCGACAAGTAATCTTAGATCGTTTTTGTGCATATGTAATTAATATGTATTAATGTTTTTAGTGCATAGTTGTTAAATTTAATCTTTCAACACTATTTCTGTCATATTATCATTTTGACATCTAAAATTAGATTTATCATATTAGCCAGTTGTGGTGATTCAAATTGTTGTGTTGCAATTAGTCCTTTCCTGCATTATAAGTTGTCTCTTCTCGAAACAGATGCTCTTCTATACGCACTAGTCAAGAATTTAACTCATAACCATTTGCATAAGATATCTAGTTCCATGTCAATTTTGGAAAACAATGTTATTTTTTATTAGGACACTTGGACATAGATATACACAGAGACAAGTCATGATTTGAAAGCATTATAACTAGAGTAACTGAAAGGGATTAAAAAAGAAGTAGTTATTCACAAGAGTGGTCAATTATAATGGAATAGTGTGTAATCTTATAATGAAAGTAGATGTAATGGTTCCTGAAATAACCATAGTAGTTGTCTTTATTTATTTCCAAAAACACCTGAGATATTGTAATGGTTCCTGAAAGTAGATGTAATGGTTCCTGAAATGTCTTTTACACTATTGTCACAGGTAGCAACTCGGTTGTATAGGGCACCTGAGATATTGTTTGAATGTGGCCAATATTCAACTCCAATTGATATTTGGTCTGTGGGCTGTATTTTTGGTGAGATGGTACTTGGACAACCAATTCTCCGAGCAATTGATTGCAAGGATGAACTAGAGACGATTTTCAGGTAATTTCACTCACACAAAACAGGATTTATTTCCCCTTTTTTATTTTCAATCGAACCAACAAAGCCTTTTTCTATATATGAAGAATGTTTGGTACCCCAACAGAGGAAACATGGCCAGGGGTCACTACTTTATGTGCTAACCTTCAAACCTATCCCGAATTTAAACCAATGGTACCAAATTCCCACTTCTCAAATACATGAGTTATTTTTCACCAATTGTCCTGTTATTGGATCTTGCTTATGCGCCTCTGTGCAACTCTGTGTACTGTAGGACCTGTCATCAATTTTTCCTGCTCTTGATCCAACTGGTCTTAATCTTCTAACGGTTAGTCTCATTTTCTCACTAATTTTGGTTTAGTAACATGATTTGAAGATCCTTAGGTTTACTGCACCGCATTAGCCACATGCTGCTGAAGGTGCTGCTATAACATTAGTTCACCCCTTTTGTCTTGAAAACATATCCTAATTAAAAATGAATGTTTTTACAATCCTAAGTTCAAATTGCTTATATATATTTTCATGGAAGGTGAATTTGAGGGCATGTAAACCGCATTAACCACACCCTGCTGTGAAGATCCGTATATACATTGCTAATTATTAATTGATCTTCTGCCACTTAAAATTTACCTCACTTTATGTTTTTTTCTTTTTCATTGTATCAATTTATCACACATCTCTCACTTTCTTTCTCATACTATAAATAGTTACCAATGTAATGCATGAAATAGCAAGTGTTTGAAAATTTGATATCTATAATAAACAAATTTTTGAAATTGAAAATATTTAATCAGATTATTTGTAAAAATTTCTTACAGAGCAAGTAATGTGGTTAAGAATTATCTATTTCAGATAACAATTTAAAATTTTGTTAATTTTATGAATCAAATTATATCATCACTGACATTTTAAGAACAAAATCAGTGATTCACTAGTTTTTTTATCTCTATTCCTTTCTTGGTATCATTTTCAATACTTTCTTTCATGCCGGTTTCTTATGCATTGCAGAGGATGCTTTGCCTGGACCCAAACAAAAGGATTTCTGCCGAATCTGCTCTTATACATGCTTACTTTGATGACTTGGATCCGGTATATCCTCTTCCGCTCTCTTAAATTGTTTCTCTCTTGTTTCTACGTCTTTTATTTTATCTGTGCCTGTGTGTGTTCAAAGCTACCTACAAGAACGGGGTATGTAAGACCTATGCAATGCAATGGTAGATGGCTATTTAACATTCATCACAAAAATATAAATAAAAGGCAGCAAGAACATAAGAAACTTTTTATACCCTTTTCTGTTCAATATTTAACTAAATTAATTTTTTCCGTACCAAATTAGCGCTATTTGTAACAAATAACTAAACAATAAAAAACAATTTCAGTATGATTTTCCAAAACAACTTCGCCATCCTCTATTTTCTTCACTCATTCCAATTGAAATACATGATCATGCCAGTGATTCTTAATTCTCATGTCTGTCGGGTAAGAGCATGGTAGTGCAAATATAACCGTATGAAGAATGAGATTTGTTCTAATTGCATGACTTTTTCTTTCCAATTCCCTCCCCTCTGGGAGTCCTCCCCCCATCATTTTGCTCTTCCTTTATCCCTTCACACTACCTCTATATCTGCAAAAACGCCTTCAACGGAATCACCATCCTTCACTGTCGTGATAGAGCCTCCACATATATTGCTCCATATTCTTTGGGCAATCCAACATCCACCAAAGCCATCATAAGTTGTGCACAATTTCAGTAAATACATTTTGGTGGTTATCAACATTGATGTCTCCTTTTACCATACAGTAGCAACTAATATCGTGATCGTTTTACTAATGAGTGATGGAAGTTTTTCAAAGTTAAACCTTATTGGTACTCTCATGAACTCCTTCTGTATAATAATAGGAAAGTCTGAACCTATTATATGTCATTCATAAGATAGGTTGAGTTCAGCTTAACCACGATGATCTCAAGGTGAATTCAAAGTATAACGTGAATATCATAAAAAAACTGTAGGAGTCTTTGATATATTTCAGTAAATTTTACAATAAAGGAAATTCATATAGTTGTTTACACCTTAACTAAGATTACTACATTCATTACAATGGAGCAGTCAGTCACAAAAAAAAGGCCGATGACCATGGCGGGTGGCAACAACATCACAGAAGAGTTTGTGACTACGATGGAAGGTGGTAGCTGCACCACCAACAACAAAAATGTAAAAGAGTTTGTGAGCACAATGGAGGATGGCAGCACCACCCCCACCTACAACAATGCAGAAGAGTTTGCGATAACGTTGGAGGGTGGCAGCAGCACCACCACCAAGGCAGAAGAGATTGTGATGACAATGGATGGTGTCAGCAGCCCCACCACCGACAATAACAATGCAGAAAAGTTTGGGATGACGGTGGAGGATGGCACCACCACCACCACCACCAGTAGCAACAATGCAGAGGAGTTTTCGATGACGATGGAGGGTGGCAACAGCAGCACCACCACCAACAATAACGCCGAAGCGTTTGCAGTTGGGTGTTTGCTGTCGATCAGGACAACATTTGGTGATGAATTTGAAGCCCAAGTTGTTACGTTTGATCATCCCTCCAACATCCTTGGACTCATGGAAGGTTCCAAAGATGCCCCTCTTCGAAAAATTAGGCTTTTGAACGCTGATTACATCCAAGACTTTACCTTTTTAGGTCAATATGAAGACCCACTTGATCCACGTAATTGCTACGTTGATCTCAATGATCTCCAAGCAAGAGAAGAACTTGCCATTAGACAAGCAGAGACAGATGCTGAGAAGATTGGGGTTGGTGTTACAAGCGAAGCACAGAACATCTTTGATGCTTTATCTAAAACGCTTCCAGTCCGCTGGGACAAGAATGTCATAGTTGTGATGAATGAGGTGCGTATCAGCAGTCCTTATCACTCAGATTGTGTGATTGGCGGTGCTCCTGCTGCCAATGACCGGGTGAAGAAAGTGCTTGAGATGTTGAGGAAGCGTTTGCAACTTCCCTGTTCTGGTGGTCAGTAGAGTTACAAAATTTGCATTCTATAATCATGATTGCTGTATTGAGATCTCAGGTTCTGTCTTTCTTTTGGAGTTCATTTGAGGTATTTCCCTCAAATACATCTTAATAGTGTATGTTTTGGAGTTGGATTTTGGAGGGAAAACTTTAGAGGACTATGTTTATATTTAATATATACCTGTTATTTTTAAAAACAAATTGAAAGAACAATATATAAATGATCATATAATGCTTTAATCACACTTAATTCATTTTAAAAAATATTTTAGAGTATCCTTAATTTAAAAGAACAACAGTAAGCCTTCCCCCATTTCTCCCTCTAAAACCCTCCATCTAAACATGCTCTAAGAGAAATATAGAAATTTTTTTAGAAATCTTTCACATTGTTTTGAAAGAATATTGTTTTAGAGCTTTGAGGAGTGAATGTTGAAGCATGTGATTTAAGGTGTGTTAGATTTTGAACCCAAAAAGGGATCTAAGGTTTGTATAATTGTCGGTGGCAAGATGAACCAGTTACAATTAGTTGTCCTGACCTCACGATGAGTTTAACAAATTCTTTGAGCAAACATTTCTACCTTGAACCTCTTAGAGTTTTGTATATTCACTATTTCTAAAAAAATATACTACCTTCAATTATCATTTGTAAACTCTTTCAAAGAAAATTATGTTTTAAATTCTTTGGATGACTAACTAACCATGTTTTGTTTTCATTCAGGTTATTAAAGGAAAATCGAAGTCCTAATCAGCTGAATAAGTGGAGACAATTCGTTTTAAATTCTTTGGATGACTTTTTTTTTTTGGTTACAATTTGTTTGGATGACTAAGTGTTGAATGTTTATTTTAGTCCTATCCCTTATTTTTCATAACCATTCCCCATTCGTAAAAATGGCGTTGTTAGTATTTTTAGTTGTTCGTTAGTTGGTAGTTTGCTTAATTAACTCCTTCCTGGCTCATTGTTTAAAAGTTAACTACTACATTAAACCTACATTATTTTAGTAGTCTTGTTTATTGTACGTGTACAACAGTCCATGCACCGCGCGACAAAAGTGATATTTTGTTAGTGAATCAAATTTTTATAAATACCATAATATTTCCCCTCAAAAAAAAAAATACCATAATATTTATGTAGGAGAGAAATATGTCTAAAAGTTAAATTATAATAAATTTTGCCAAAAAAATAAAGTATTAACTAGTTTATGACGAGTCCTTTCAAAAAAAAAACTAGTTATGACTGGTAAAAAAATAGTTATGAGTGAACAACACAATGAATCTTCAATTATTTGTGTTTAACGTTTTGTAAAAAAACATTACATGTGTTTAAATTATAAATGTTGATGTGAAAAATACATACCAATGCTTATAAAATAAAAAATTATTTGTATGACATTTATATCATGTTCATGAACCTTTTTATTTTTTTAGGAAATGCTGATAAGTACTAAAATATAAGTATACTACTCACTAATGTTGTGGTGACATACATCTTCATCTTTTGTATATCACATAATAACGAGTGACTAAAAATATTCACATGTTTTCATGTCAAACATATTTTGTTATAAGAGTAGGTATTTCAAAACAAACTTAAATTTTGAATTTTACAATAGAGTAAATAAAATATGACTAATTTGAGTAATAATATTATATCAGCTATTTGAAATACAAATTTGAATTTAAATTTGTTATATATATTTTTAAAAAAAGGAAATTGGTTATATATTTAAAAAAAAATGGAGAAGGAAAAATTGTAACTATCAATGAAAGTTCACAGTTGGCGATGTGGATTTTAAGCTGAATTTGGTTTGTTTGCCTTTAGAGCATATGAATGTGATTTTTGGAATGGATTGGTTGCTAACTTTTGGTGTTAACATTATCTGTTTAACCAAGAGTGTGACTTTTCCTAAGCCGGAGGAGCGAGATGTGGGGAAGTTTTTGTCTGCAAGGTAAGTAGGAGCGTCGTTGGACGGAAATGCTCAAGTGTTTGTTATGTTTGCTTTGTTGAAGGTTGGAAGTGAAGTTCAAGTTGGTGATTTGCTAGTAGTGAATGAGTTTGCGGATGTTTTTCCAGATGACATTACCGACTTACCGCCGGAGAGGGAAGTAGAGTTTGTGATTGATGCTGTACCTGAAACTAGTCCTATATCGGCGCAGCCGTATCGGATGTCTGCTTCTGAGGTGGATGAGCTGAAGAAACAGTTGGAGGAGTTGTTAGAGAAGAAGTTCATCAAGCCGAGTGTTTTGCCGTGGGGAGCGCCAGTGTTGTTAGTCAAGAAGAAGGATGGTAGCATGAGGTTGTGTGTTGATTATCGGCAGTTGAACAAGGTGACCATTAAGAACAAATATTCTCTTCCAAGGATACATGATCTGATGGATCAGTTAGTTGGTGCTCAGGTGTTTAGTAAGATTGATTTGAGATTCGGATATCACCAGATATGAGTGAAGTCGGAGGATGTGCCTAAGACTGCGTTTCGAACGAGGTATGGACACTATGAGTATTCTGTGATGCCCTTTGGTGTGACTAATGCACCCGGTGTATTCATGGAATACACGAATAGAATTTTCCATCCTTATTTGGATCAGTTTATGGTGGTTTTTATAGACGATATCTTGGTATATTCGAAGTCTTAAGAGGAGCATGCGGAGCATTTGAGGATCGTGTTGCATACTTTGAGACAACAGAAGTTGTATGCCAAGTTGTCGAAGTGTGAGTTCTGGATGCGAGAAGTGAGTTTTCATGGTCATGTTATTTCTAGAGGTGGAATAGCAGTTGATCCGTCGAAGGTTGATGCGGTGTTGCAGTGGGAGACTCCGAAGTCTGTTTTTGATATTAGAAGCTTTTTGGGTTTGGCTGATTACTATCGGAGGTTTATTGAAGGATTCTCTAAGTTGGCTTTGCTGTTGACGCAGTTGACTCGTAAGGGACAAACTTTTGTGTGGGATTCCAAGTGTGAAGAAAGTTTCCAAGAGTTGAAGAAGAGGTTGACGACTGCGCCTGTTTTGATTTTGCCGAATGCGAAGGATTCTTAATTTTGTGGTGTATTGTGACGCATCGAAGATGGGTTTAGGCGGTGTGCTTATACAAAGTGGTCAACCTATATAAGAAATACTTTAAAATTGTCGACCTATAAAGAAAAATTTGAAATACAAACAATTGACACATTTAATGGGTGAAAACACATGTCAATCTTTATGGTTTAAAGATTAAATAGTTAAGTTATTAAGTTCATAATATTTTATGGTTTTAACGATGACATGTCATAAAAAAAAGTCACTTGCAGCATGAAATGTGAAATTTTTTTAAAATGTGTCTAAAATTGGTAATAGAAAATTTAGAGCGACCAAAGTTCCATGAAAATTTTTAGAAGGATTAAAAACAAATTTTTTTTTAAAGTAAAGAGAGACTAAAGACATATTTAACCCGTAATATATTTGTAAGTATAACATCATGTAACAAAAGGTATAAATATTGAATACACTTTATTTACAAGCCTCATTAGTTGTTCCTCTTTAATCATTTGGAAGATCTGATAGTAAGTGTTGTGTAGGAACATTTTTAATATCAGATTTCTCTTGTCGTAGTGTCAAAAAGATACATGTTGTATCTCCCAATTTCAATTTGTTTAAAAAACAACAGTTGATTAGGATTCATAACGTATCTATTAGTGATGATGTCACATCCCTTCAGGCCGTAACAAATATGCTAAAATATTAAAAATACTATGAAAACTCTCCTACATCATCATGTTAGCGAAAGAAATACACTTGCCATAAAACGTACAAGACACACTTTGAATTGATACAAAATAAAGTTTCACAACTCAAGACAGTAATAAGCTTGAGACAACCAAGTTTCATATAAGTTGTGGCTAACAACATATTTTGGCCAAAACAAGTCACTACAACACTAAACCAAAACAAAACTAAACCAGGACATCGAGAATTTAGAAAAACTGCAAGGATTGTTGCTATAGATAAGGCATAAGGATGGGCAACACCATAATGAGCATCGAAAACAAAATATCAAGGCATCCATGAGAGAAGGTAGAGAGACATAGGTATAAAAATGCAGATACATGCATATTACCAGATTAGCAGACACGAGACACCACAAGAATTTTTAGCATTGGCGGCCAAAATCCGCGACTAATGCACATTTTTCGCCAGTAATGTGCCATTACTATATGATTTCATGTGTCAGTAATAACGCGGTTGGAAATGTTACTAGCGGAAAATTCCATCAGTAACATACTGCATTTAAAAGTCAGAAAAAGAAAATAGGGGCGAATTTTCCGCCAATAACACACGCGCCTCTTTAATCATCTTGTCATTAGTGGAGGAATTCCATCAATAATGCACAAACATTTTTCACGATCTTGAACTACCGATGGATTTTTCTGCCACTTATGTCCCCCTCAAAAAATATTAATAAAAATTAATTATTATTATTTTTTTGAAAACTCAGCATCCAAAACCGTTATGGCAAGTGTGTGTGTGTATGCATGTATATATATGTACATAGTTCGGCTCGTTTTGTTCTTAAGTTAGCTCAATAATTTCCTCCCATTCCCCTCTATTATTATTTTGGAGACTTTTCTCCAACAAATCACTAAGAATAAATTGCCCTTCATCGATGTCAGCATTTGTTGAAAAGTATCATCATCTGCGAGGTCAAAATTAAGAGTATATAAAATTGGCCTCATTGTAGACATGTGGAGACCTATAGGAACGTGGGCTTGCTGATGTTGATCATGATGTTTATATGGATTAGTGGGTTGCGACTAGTATTGTACACGTGGGCGCTGCTCTGGAGCGGATGAAGCTGCGCTGAGTACCTGACCGTCTGCTGTGGGAACTGGTCTTGATATTATGGTGGTTGTTGGTTTTGTTGTGGATAGGGTTGTCAACGAACCGAACCAACTCAAAAATAGTTCGAGACTTGATTTGATAATTAATTCGTTGAACTTAGTTCGTGAACCAAATGAGTCGAACTTGAGCTGAAAATTGAGCTCGTTAAATAAATGAATTGAACTTTAGTTGTACATAGTTCAGCTTGTTTTGTTCTTAAGTCAAGCTCGGTATGTGTGTGTGTATGCATGCATGCATGCAGAAAAAAACATGATATGCATAAAAAAGGGCTCAAATACATGAGTGAGGAAATATAACAAAGGATAGCGTGAAACATTAAGTCCCACATTGAAAGTTTCTACAACAATACATAACAAACTTATCTATAAAACAAGGCGTGAAAGGGTCTTTGGAATACTCTACAATTTTATGAAGATTTATAGTGTAGCATTTGACACATTTAATTGTATTGGAAACGGTTAAAAGTTTATTAGTATTCATTTAAATTATAGTTGAATTTATCCATCTCGATCATACTATTGAATTAAAAAAAATTACTCATTTGATTTTAGTTATCGATCCGAACCGAGTTGTTTGTGAGCTTGAAACGAGTCGTCGAGTTGAAAAAATATTTTGTGGCTCACTGCAAAATATTGTGATGAATCGGAAGCCGTATTTCCCACAATTCATTCGAGGCTCACTGCGACAGTTGTAACCTTTGAGAGAATAATTAAATTAATGTGCAAATTTAGAAGTGTGAGGTTAAAAGAGGATTTAGAAACTTTATCAAGGTGTTGTTTGATTTAAATTATGCTGATTGTGTGGTAATTGATATTATTGATAAAAATTGATGTTGTATTCAAGATTGGTTGCAAGTACTTGATTTATTGAATTGTTTGATGATGATATGTGTAACATCTATTTTGGTGATTTATTGAATTTTGGGTGATTAAGAGTATTTTGGTAATTGAGAGGTAGTGACATATTTGTAATATGTTAGAAGTTTAGAATTTGAATTTTTGAGGATAGTGGTGTATAAGTAATAGGGGGTTTAAGTGAAGTAAAAGTGTAGAGAAAATTGTTGGAACAAAATGTGTTTAAACAACTCTCTTATGAAGTAAGGGGGAGATTGTTGAAACATTTATGTGTAAACATATCTCTCTTTATGGTTTTGATGATAACAAAGTATTAAAGAGAAAATTGGTTATTTGCTAATGCTTTTGTTCAAGTGTTTCAGAACCATGTGCTTTATGATTATTTATTATGAATGGTTATGAAAGAACAAGCTAAAGAGCAAGAAGGAAAGCTAAGAAGCAATGTTGCAAAGCTAGAAGGAAATTGGGTCTGAAGAAGTGCTCCTGAAGTAGTAGTACTGAACTGAGAAGCTTCTGAAGTAGTCCTGAAGTGGTACTCCTGAAGTGCAGCTTCTGAGTCTGAAGGCAGCCTCTGAAGTCTGGGTGCTTCTGAAGAAGTCAACGCTGAGTCAACTCCTGAAGCCAGCTTCTGATCCGTACAAGGCAGCTTCTGATCCGTACAACTGAAGTAGCTTCTGATCACTGTTCACACAGAAGCTTCTGAAGCTGATGTGGCTTGGAAAGTGACCAGTACTGTGCGCATTTAATGCCTGGATGTGTCAGAACAACTCAATGGAACAGTTGTCTCCCTAACCCAAACATTCTCCAGCTTTTAAGGTAGGCCATTTCAAAAATGGCAACTGCTCTGTTCTGTTTGATAAAGTGCAGCACACATTTGCAGTAACCTAGCTCAAATTGCAACGGCTCTTTCCTTAATTCAAGCAAATCTTCAACAGCTATATTTTCATCTATAAAAGGAAGAAGATTTGAAGAAGAAATTGTCTAAGACTCTTGAAACGTATTGCTGAACCTGTGCTCTGTTTTCTGTGTAAAACTGTCAAGTTCAAAACTCTTAGAAATTCTCATAGTCTTTGTAACTTAGAATTTCTTAAGGTTAAGAGTCTTAACCTGTGTTGTATTAAGAGAACACCTCTGATATTTGATCAAGTGTTCATCCCAAACTATTTCATTTGTAAACCAGTTTGGTCCTCAAAGTCTCAGTCTGTATACTGAGCATTTGTAACCTCATTCCTTTGTGGTCTGAGTCAGAAGTCTCTTGTCTTAGTGACTTGAGCATTGGGAAGTCTCTTGTCTTAGTGACTTGAGCATTGGAAGCCTCTTCCTTGGTGGTTGAGCATAGAAGCCTCTTTCTTTGTGATTGAGCAACTGGAAGTCTCTTTCTTTGTGATTGAGCAAAGTGTAATCTTCAGATTATAGTGAAACTCTCTTGTTGGAAAACAAGGGGACTGGACTACTTCTCACATTGAGAAGGAACCAATATAAATTGCTGTGTCTCTCTCTTCCCTTATCTCTTTTACTTATTAATCCGCTGCATAACTCTGAGAAAATAGTTCAGAACTAATTCATATCAGATTCTGAACTTGACTTAAGTTCTGAAAAGTAAAAGAAACCAGTTTTTGAGTCACACAATTCAACCCCCCCTTCTTGTGTGTGTGTTTTTCTCACCTTCAGTTGGTATCAGAGCTCCGGTTCTGATATTAACACTTAACAGTGTGTCAGTCTTGATCCTGAGAAAAACATGTCTGATAGTGAAGATTCACCTCAACCACAACCCAGAAATCAAAGAGGAACTGGAACATCTGTTTCATATGATTATGGCACTAATGAAAGAAAATCCAGGTCACACAATAAACCTCCAATGTTTACTGGTGATCCTGAGAAGTTCTCATGGTGGAAAAGCAAAATGTACAGCCATATCATTGGTATAGATGATTCACTATGGGATATTATTGAAGATGGAATCACTATCCCAGTAGATGAAGAAGGTGTTGCTGTCAACAGAAGAGCTCTGAGTGATGATCAAAGAAAAATCTATAGGAAACATCACCATGTGAGGGGAATCATTGTGGATTCATTACCTCACACTGAGTATCAGAAGCTGAGTGACAAGTCAACAGCCAAAGCAATA
This sequence comes from Medicago ruthenica, assembly GCA_018208015.1. Classification (NCBI taxonomy): domain Eukaryota; kingdom Viridiplantae; phylum Streptophyta; class Magnoliopsida; order Fabales; family Fabaceae; genus Medicago; species Medicago ruthenica. Next base: position 38,824,858 of record CM031378.1, read on the forward strand.
TTCACATCCCTCTGCTCTAACTATGAAGGCAATAAGAAAGTTAGAGAAGCTAAGGCAAACATTCTTGTTCAGCAATATGAACTGTTCAGAATGAAAGAGGATGAAAATATTGAGACTATGTTCTTAAGATTTCAGACTCTGGTTTCTGGACTTCAGATTCTGAAAAAGAGTTATACCACAGCTGATCATGTGAATAAAATCCTTAGAAGTCTGCCATCCAAATGGAGACCTAAAGTGACTGCCATTGAGGAAGCTAAGGATCTGAATACTTTAAGTATTGAGGATCTGATAAGCTCCCTCAAGGTGCATGAACTAGGACTCAATGAGGATGAGTCTGTTAGAGAACCAAAAACATTAGCTCTGAAGTCTAAAAGAAAACCAGCTAAAGCTTTGAAAGCTATTGAATCTGAAGAAGAATTTCCTGAGGGAGATTCTGATGAAGATTCAGATGCTGATGAGCTTGCAATGATTTCTAAAAGGCTTCAGTATCTAATGAATAGAAAGAAAAAATTCTCTAACAGAAGCAGCAACTTTAGAGGATCTGGTTCTGGTTCAAAGAGGGATTCCAGAAAGAAAGCTGCTACAACTGCAAAAAGCCTGGCCACTTCATTGCTGATTGTCCTGATCTTCAGAAGGAAAAATCAAAGGAAAAAGCAAAGAAGTCCAGCTCAAAGTCCAGCAGTTTCAAAAACAAGCTTAAGAAGAGTCTCATGGCAACATGGGATGATCTTGATAATGAGTCAGAATCTGATGAGGAAGAAGCCAACCTGGCCCTGATGGCAATTGCATCTTCTGATGCAGAATCATGCTCAGATTCTGATGAAGAAGATGAGGTATACTCTGAACTCTCTAGATCTGAATTGATTGAAATAGTTAATGATCTTATGAGTCATCTTAAAAGCAAGTTAAAAGAAATTAAATCTTTGAAAAATCAAATAAACTTGCTGTCTGAGGAAAATCTTAAACTTCAAAATCAAATTTTTGAATATGATGAAGAAGTTGAAGAACTCAGAAAAGAGGCTCATAAGAAATCTGAAGAAGCTCCTAATGATCAGGAAATAGCTCTTCAGGATTTCATGTTAACTGGGTTCAATAGAACTAAAATTGCCTCCATGATGTATAATATGATCAGAAACAAAGGTGAAGGCATTGGCTATGATTCATTCAAACCTTCAAATGAATTAAACTCACCTCCCTGTTCTGAAGATATTTTAAAAGGCAATGGTATATGTTTTGTGCCTGCTTCTGATAATTCTGAGAAGTTGAAAGTATCAGAATCTGAGACTAATGTGCGCACCTCGTTTTTTTCCTGAGAAAAAGACGCGCAAATCCTCCGAGGTCGTTCGTGAACGCTCGGAGGGCCTTTGTGAAGCCGCCACCAAAGTTTTTGTGTAAAGGGAACGTTGATAAACCCTTAAGTTTTTTTTTGTTTAAAGGGAAACGATAATAAAACCCTTTGACGATGAGGAAAGGATGGTCGTCGCAACCATTGTCGGGTTCGGGAGTCGATTACGCAAGGGGAAGGTATTAGCACCCCTCACGTCCGTTGTACTCAACGGGAACCTTCTATTTGGTTAAAGCTTGAATTGTTTTTAAAAGTTTTGCGCGCATGTTCATTTATGTCAAAAATATAATATAAGGGGGGGAAAGAGATAAAAACAAACGAAAGAAAAGAAAGAAAAAGTTTTTTATTATTGCGCTTGACAAGATGTCGATCTTGCTCCTACGTATCTCCCGGTAGTCGGAGAACTCAAAGCGTACGTAGTTCTTTGGTAGAAAAACGTGCGTGTGTTGGTTAATTTTAAATGGACGATGTTTTAACCAAATTCTTGCGATTAAAACGTAGCTTGTATGCTCGCGCTTGGGAGACTTATTAAGCGTTTGTTCGTGTATCGCATTAGAATTGTTAAAAGGTACGTCCGTTAGGGTAAAAGGTTCGAATTGGTCTCTATGGGACCAAGAGAGGTGCAATGGACTCATACAAGTCAATCATTGACCGAGTGGACTCCAACGAGTCGGGCGTTTGTTCAATTGATCCACTGAGATCAAGAACAGGTACAATGGACTCGAACGAGTCGAACATTGACCGAGTGGACTCTAACGAGTCGAGGGATTGAGTCTAATGGCCACGGGGGACCAAAAGGTTTGGATTGACCACAAGGGGCCAAGCTTTGGTTTGGTTGGGGTTGTACATATTGAAAAATGGAATGACGATTGTCCGAACGACGAGACATACGTCACGCATTCGTGCAATCGGGGCAATGGAGAGACATACGTCACACCATCCCTTTTTCATTCATGTTTTTGGGTAGAATTCTTTTTGAAATCCCAAGGTATGTCAAAACATTTGGTTTGAAAACCCAAAATGGGAAGGTTTAGCAATTTTTGCTAGAAAACGCACAAGTTCGGCTCATTTTGCGAACGGTTTTGAAAAGCGAACAAATTTGGCGTATGTTCATGCTTGAGTTTTGAAAATCATGAACAATATTTATTGTTCAAGTTTTGATTGAGATGATGAACATAGCTGGTTTGTTCATGCTTGTTTGAAAATTTGGAAACATAACTTATTTTACAAGTTATCCACAAAATGTCATACGAACTTGTGATTTTGTCAAGATTATGCAAAATCCTTGTTATAGTTTGAAAAACATGGGTTTAAAAACTCTTAGGTTCTGAGCTCTTGGGCTAGAACCTCAAAAATTGGTCATTTGGACACAAAAACTCAGATTCTGAGTTCTGTCATGGTCGCACTGCGACCATGACTTCGCACTGCGAAGCATGCGAATTTTTGAGTTCAGAAGCTGTTTCTGAACTTTTGTTCAGAAACAACTTCTGAACACACTCAGGACCTTTTAAGTGAGTGAAAAACTTTGAGTTTTTGGGATGAAAAAGGCTGGACAAACCAGTTTTGATGTTTTGAAAACCTTGGGATTTCTTTGAATTTCAAAAGGGGTTTTTTTGAACCAAAAGGTTTTGAGCCAAAATGTTATGCAAACACAAATGAAAATGCAATACAAAGACTTAAAAACTTACAGAACTCCTTAGCAAAGCTCCAGCTGCAAGGGATTTGAATTGGTTGAAGGCTTTCACAAAGGTTTTTGATATTGGTGATGAACTTGAACTTTGTGATGCTTTGTGTTGGGTTGGTTTTTTTTCTGGTTGTTTGTGAGGGTTTGTAAGTTGGAATGAGTAGTGTATAATGCTGTTATGTGTAGTTTTTCAGAAGTTGTAAGTGTTTGAAACCTTGGGCAATGCCTTCTATTTATAGGCCAAAACCAAATCTATTTTCATCATTACCAAATCCCAAAATTCAGCTGATTTGTGGCTAGAATCAAGCTGAATCCCTTTGCATTAAATGCTAATGGATAGAGGCAACCTTGCCTTGTACCAAGGGGCAAGATTCAGCCTGATTTCAGCCACAAATTCAACCAATTCTAGAAGGTAATGATGAAGAACAAAGCTGAATTGCAATTGGCTAATGCTTGGGGATCAATCCTTGCAATCTCAATGGTTGGTCAATAAAAACGTGCACTGTGATGTGCAGAGATTGAGGGATGAAAAAGGCTACTTATGGCTGGTGTGAGGGGTGAAAAGCTGCTGCAAAAATAGGGTAGGCACTCATGGCTTTTCAAGTGAGAAAATCCAGCTAGTTTGACTGGTTTTGGGGAAGCAAGCAGGAGGAAAGTCCTCAAGCAGGTGGCTGGCAACCTTGTGGTGGTTAACAGGTCACATGGGAGGGACTAGAGCTGCCCAAGGGCAAGCCCACTTGCTTGTCACATGCTAGGTTGGAAGAAAAAGCTTCCAACCTTGGCATTAATGGCAAGTCCTTCAATTCTGGTTTTGCTTGGCCCAATTAGCCATGAATGCTGCTTAAAATAATTATGGAAATGATATGCAACAAATTCTGGAATTAAATCAAAGAAACCAAAAATCTGCAGAAAAATCGCAGACTTCGCAGTGCGAAGTGAGCTTCGCAGTGCGAAGTCAGCATTTTTGAAATGTTGACTTTTCTGTTGACTTTTGTTGACTTTGACTTTTTCCTCCCTCTTTGATTTTTTTTTGATTTTTTTGTTTTAAAAGGCTTAGGACAAAATTAGGGTACTACAGCTAAGTCTGAGGCTCTGAACAACTCAGACTCTGAACCTTCTGAACCAAAGGATAAGCTTAAGGCAGATGTTAAAACCTTGCCTAAATCTAAGCCAAAAGGTCCTAAGCCTAAGAGTAAGAGGAAATCAGACTCTGGACCTGAAAAAGTTCAGAATCTGAAGTGTTCAGAACCTGGAACTAGTAAGTCTCAGAATCTGAACAAATCTGATTCAAATTTTTCAAAGACTGGGTTTATTAAAACTTCAAAACCTATTAAACCAGTCAAAACAAAACATTCTCAATCTCAAAATGATAAGCAAAGCAAGCAAAAGCATACCAATCAGTTTTCTGCTTCAAACTGTTTTAAGAAAGGCAAAACTGAAGCTTGCCTTGTGCCTGAAGTAAACAAAGTAAGTATTCTGAAGAGATCAGAACCAAAGTGCTCAATGGTTCAAACTCTAAAGGATTCAAAACCAAAGACTTTCAAGTCCCAGGTTCTGAAGAAATCTGAGTCTAAACCTTGAGAACTCAGGTTCTGAAGTACTCAGGTTCTGAAACTCAAACTTATTCAAGATACAAGGACTCACATTCTAAGTATCAGAACAAGTCTGAATATCATAACTTCAGACACAAGTTTAAAAAGCCAAAACCTTTCAGGACTAACCCCAAAGGACCCATGAAAATCTGGGTACCTAAGTCTGAGATTATTTCAATTGCAGATATGCTTGTCATCCAAAGAAAAGGAAAGGTCCTGGTACCTGGACAGTGGATGCTCGCATCATATGACAGGGGACAAGTCTATGTTCCAAACCCTAACTCTGAAAGAGGGAGGAACTGTGGGATTTGGAGGAAGTCAGAAAGGAAAGATCATTGGTACTGGTAAGATAGGTAATTCTTCCCTGTACATTAATAATGTTTGGCTGGTAGATGGACTAAGACATAATTTACTTAGCATAAGTCAATTATGTGATAGTAATTATGAAGTCCTGTTTAATAAGAACACTTGCACTGTAATCAACAATGAAAATAAGTCTGTAGTGTTCAGAGGCTGTAGGAAAAACAATGTTTACAAAATAAACTTTTCTGATTTGGTTTAGCAGAAGGTAGTTTGCCTTCTGTCTGTGAGTGATGAGAAATGGGTGTGGCACAAAAGGCTGGGACATGCTAACTGGAGACTCAACTCTAAGCTTAGCAAGTTACAGCTGGTCAGAGGCTTACCCAATATTGATTATCACTCAGATGCTCTGTGTTCAGCATGCCAAATTGGAAAATTTTCTAAAACTTCTTTTAAACCAAAGAACATTGTTTCCACCTCTAAACCTCTAGAACTACTTCACATTGATTTGTTTGGCCCTGTTGGGACAGCTTCAATCAATGGGAAGAAGTATGGACTTGTGATTGTTGATGATTACAGTAGGTGGACTTGGGTTAAATTCCTCAGAACCAAGAATGAAACATATGATGTGTTTTTCAAATTCTGCAAACAAGTACAAACTGAAACTGATTTGAAAATTTTAAAAATCAGAAGTGATCATGGTGATGAATTTGAAAATGAACCTTTTGAAAACTTTTGTGAAGATCATGGAATTCTCCATGAGTTCTCATCTCCTAGAACTCCACAGCAAAATGGAGTTGTAGAGAGAAAGAACAGGTCTTTACAAGAAATGGCCAGAACCATGATCCATGAGTCTAAAATTGCTAAGTACTTTTGGGCAGAAGCTGTAAACACAGCATGTTATATTCAGAACAGGATCTATATCAGACCATTCTGAATAAAACATCATATGAATTATTTAAAGGAAGGAAACCAAGTATTTCTTATTTTCATCAGTTTGGTTGTACATGTTACATACTAAACAATAAAATCTACCTAAAGAAATTTGATGCCAAGGCTCAAAAGGGTACCTTTTTAGGATACTCAGAGAGATCTAAGGCATACAGAGTGTATAATTCTGAAACACATGTTGTTGAAGAAGCTATACACATTAGGTTTGATGATAAGAAGCCTGGTAGTGAAATACCAGAGCTGGTTGAGAGTTTTGCAGATGTCAGAATCTCAGAAGAGCCTTCAGAAGCTGAACCCAGTTCAGGTTCTGATGAAGGTTCAGAAGCTGAAAACAATGAAGAATCTGAGAAACTCTCCAACAATGACACTACTCCTGGAGCTAATCAAGATCAGCATGGTTCTGAACAAATCCCTGATGGTTCTTCAGAAGCTAATCCACCCAGAACCTCATTCAAGTACAAGTCTTCACATCCTGAGGAGCTGATTATTGGGAACAAGAGCAGTCCAATCAAGACAAGATCAACATTCACTCAGAATGAGTCTATGCTTGGCCTGCTATCCATGATTGAGCCTACAACTGCTGATGAAGCACTTGCTGATGATGGCTGGATTGTAGCAATGCAAGAAGAGCTGAACCAATTTCAAAGGAATGATGTATGGGATCTTGTTGCAAGATCTGATCACAAGAACATCATTGACACAAAACGGGTGTTCAGGAACAAGCTCAATGAACAAGGAGAAGTGATCAGAAACAAGGCTAGATTAGTAGCTCAAGGGTACAGCCAACAAGAAGGAATAGACTACACTGAAACTTTTGCTCCAGTAGCAAGACTGGAAGCAATCAGGTTACTTCTTTCTTATGCTGTTAATCATGATATCATCTTATATCAAATGGATGTTAAGAGTGCTTTCTTAAATGGTGTAATTTCTGAAGAAGTGTATGTAAAACAACCTCCTGGTTTTGAAGATGTTAAATATCCAAATCATGTTTTTAAACTTAAGAAGTCTTTGTATGGTCTGAAACAAGCTCCCAGAGCTTGGTATGAAAGGCTAAGCAACTTCTTAATTAAAAATAATTTTGTGAGAGGTCAAGTTGATAATACACTTTTTATTAAAACTGTTAAGAAAGAAATCTTAATTGTGCAAATCTATGTTGATGATATCATATTTGGTTCTACTAATGCCTCCCTTTGCAAGGAATTTTCTAAGTTAATGCAGGATGAATTTGAAATGAGCATGATGGGTGAGCTGAAATTCTTCTTGGGAATTCAAATCAACCAATGCAAAGATGGTGTTTATGTTCATCAGTCAAAATACACCAAGGAGCTTCTGAAGAAGTTCCAGCTGGATGATTGCAAGCTGATGTCAACACCAATGCATCCTACCTGCACCTTAAGCAAAGAGGACAATGGCTCTAAAGTAGATCAGAAGCTGTACAGAGGTATGATAGGTTCTCTCCTATACTTAACTGCTTCTAGGCCAGATATTTTATTTAGTGTATGTCTGTGTGCCAGATTCCAATCAGATCCTAGAGAATCTCATATGACTGCTGTCAAGAGAATCTTCAGGTATCTGAAAGGAACAACTAATTTGGGGCTTCTGTATAAGAAATCCTTAAATTACAAGCTAGTTGGATTCTGTGATGCTGACTATGCTGGGGACAGGATTGAAAGAAAATCCACCAGTGGAAACTGTCAGTTTCTTGGTGAGAATCTGATATCCTGGGCCAGCAAGAGACAAGCAACCATTGCTTTGTCAACAGCAGAAGCAGAATACATCTCAGCTGCAAGTTGTAGCACACAACTGCTCTGGATGAAACATCAATTAGAGGATTATCAGATTCATGCAGATAATATTCCTATTTATTGTGATAATACTGCTGCTATATGTCTGTCTAAAAATCCAATTCTGCATTCTAGAGCCAAGCACATAGAAATAAAACATCATTTTATAAGAGATTATGTTCAGAAGGGTGTTTTAGATATTCAGTTCATTGATACTGATCATCAATGGGCTGACATATTCACAAAACCCCTAACAGAAGAAAGATTCAATTTTATTAAAAAGAATCTGAACATGCATTTTATCTCTTGAAAATGTGCTTGAATCTGAATGAATTCCTTGATTCTGAGTTTATCATAAGCTAAGACTTATCAAACACTCATCTTCTGAGAGTTTGAATAAAGTTAAGCCTGAAAAACTTCAGAGTCTGAAGGATCAGAACCTGGATTTTCTGACTTCTGAATCTGATAAAAATCTAATGTTGGTCAGAATCTGATAAGTATAACCCTGGGCAATGATGATTAAAGCTTTGAAAGTTATACTCTAATCCTCCCAAAGTCATCAATTTAAAAATGTGATTTTCTGCTCTGATATTCATTGTTAAAATTGCTTGACAAACAATTTTCAGTTAGTATCAGTCTGTTTTCAAACTGTTTAGCACAGACACATTTTTCAAATATTTGAAAAATCAATTTATCTCAAAGTGGTTCAGACAATGTTCAGTCTTAAGAACACTTTTTATCTTGGTATCAGCACTGAAATGTATTTTTGGTATCAGACTCTGAGATAAAATCCTCAATTGGTATCAAGCTCTGAGACATCTTTTTAGTTGGTCTATAATCTAAACTGTTTTGCTTTAAAATGAGTTAGACCTGCTCTGATCTGAACTTTTTTCTTTAAACCAGCTCAGATTTGCTCTGATACCTTCTTGCAAGAATTGCTCTGATACCTTCTTGCTGTTTTGGCTCTGATACTAAACACTATTTGGTTATTTTGCTCTGATGCTGAACCTTTTGTACTGAACAAGTCATGTCTGAACACAGAATGGCCTGGTCAGAAGCTCCAAACTTTTTCTGCTTCTGAACAGCATTCTATTTTTAATGCAAGTCATATACTCATTGAAAATCAAGTAGGCTCTGATGATTATCCTTGCTGCTTGGTTATCCATATGATTGCATAAATATCTCACAAATTTTTGTTCAACCTCCCCTCAATCTGAATCCTTTTGAAATGTTTTCAAACTCTTTAAAAAAGGGGGAGACTGAACTGCTTTGATACATGCTTTCAAACTCTTTTAAAATCATTTTCTGCTCTGATACATATCTTCTTCCAACTCTCTTGACAAAGGGGGAGAAATTTTCTGTGTTGGGGAGTAAGTAAAACTTTTTGTTGATGACAAAAGGGGGAGAAAAGTAAAACAAGTATTAAAGCACCTGAGCTCAAAAATAAGTTAAAATTGTCAGAAGTTAAGCCTATCAAGCTCTGATACAATTGTTTAGCTCTGATACAATTCTGAGTGAATTTAACTTATGAGAACTGTTTTTAAACTCTTAGCCTCTGAATTGAAATTTGTGTTCTTATGAATTTGCAATTAGACTCTGATACCTTCTGTGAGATACATAACTCTTAGTGAGTTAGATTGAATTTAAAATAACTTGGATAAGACTCAGGGAGCTTACAAAACTCATCCTGTGGATTATCAGACTTAGGGGGAGAGCCTACAAACCTCAGAACCTGAAGTCAACAAGTCATTTTGAATTCTGAGTGTAAATTTCACTATATTGTTTTAAGTTAAGCTTAATTAACATGGATAAGAATCAGGGGGAACTTACAAACCTAACCCTGAGGACTGTCAGAACTAGGGGAGCTTACAAACCTCTCCTGAAGTCAGATTGTTAATTAAACTTAACAACAATTCTGAAATTTTCACATTTGCGTTTTTATCTGAACTTAATTAACTTGGATCAGACTCAGGGGGAGCTTACAAACCTCACACCCTGCAGTTAACTTGTTAATTAAGTTAACAACAATTTTCTGATTTAATACTTATGTTTGTCATCATCAAAAAGGGGGAGATTGTTGGAACAAAATATGTTTAAACAACTCTCTTATGAAGTAAGGGGGAGATTGTTGAAACATTTATGTGTAAACATATCTCTCTTTATGGTTTTGATGATAACAAAGTATTAAAGAGAAAATTGGTTATTTGCTAATGCTTTTGTTCAAGTGTTTCAGAACCATGTGCTTTATGATTATTTATTATGAATGGTTATGAAAGAACAAGCTAAAGAGCAAGAAGGAAAGCTAAGAAGCAATGTTGCAAAGCTAGAAGGAAATTGGGTCTGAAGAAGTGCTCCTGAAGTAGTAGTACTGAACTGAGAAGCTTCTGAAGTAGTCCTGAAGTGGTACTCCTGAAGTGCAGCTTCTGAGTCTGAAGGCAGCCTCTGAAGTCTGGGTGCTTCTGAAGAAGTCAACGCTGAGTCAACTCCTGAAGCCAGCTTCTGATCCGTACAAGGCAGCTTCTGATCCGTACAACTGAAGTAGCTTCTGATCACTGTTCACACAGAAGCTTCTGAAGCTGATGTGGCTTGGAAAGTGACCAGTACTGTGCGCATTTAATGCCTGGATGTGTCAGAACAACTCAATGGAACAGTTGTCTCCCTGACCCAAACATTCTCCAGCTTTTAAGGTAGGCCATTTCAAAAATGGGAACTGCTCTGTTCTGTTTGATAAAGTGCAGCACACATTTGCAGTAACCTAGCTCAAATTGCAACGGCTCTTTCCTTAATTCAAGCAAATCTTCAACAGCTATATTTTCATCTATAAAAGGAAGAAGATTTGAAGAAGAAATTGTCTAAGACTCTTGAAACGTATTGCTGAACCTGTGCTCTGTTTTCTGTGTAAAACTGTCAAGTTCAAAACTCTTCGAAATTCTCATAGTCTTTGGAACTTAGAATTTCTTAAGGTTAAGAGTCTTAACCTGTGTTGTATTAAGAGAACACCTCTGATATTTGATCAAGTGTTCATCCCAAACTATTTCATTTGTAAACCAGTTTGGTCCTCAAAGTCTCAGTCTGTATACTGAGCATTTGTAACCTCATTCCTTTGTGGTCTGAGTCAGAAGTCTCTTGTCTTAGTGACTTGAGCATTGGGAAGTCTCTTGTCTTAGTGACTTGAGCATTGGAAGCCTCTTCCTTGGTGGTTGAGCATAGAAGCCTCTTTCTTTGTGATTGAGCAACTGGAAGTCTCTTTCTTTGTGATTGAGCAAAGTGTAATCTTCAGATTATAGTGAAACTCTCTTGTTGGAAAACAAGGGGACTGGACTACTTCTCACATTGAGAAGGAACCAGTATAAATTGCTGTGTCTCTCTCTTCCCTTATCTCTTTTACTTATTAATCCGCTGCATAACTCTGAGAAAATAGTTCAGAACTGATTCATATCAGATTCTGAACTTGACTTAAGTTCTGAAAAGTAAAAGAAACCAGTTTGAGTCACACAATTCAACCCCCCCCTTCTTGTGTGTGTGTTTTTCTCACCTTCAAAAATAATTGTGAGACAATTATGACTAAGCCCATTAGTGGGAGTAACCCTAGAAACCTATTATAAATACACTAGTTAGTGGTGGTGAATTAGGTTATTCATTATATCACAAAACTTTTGAGAGGCAAGAGAGAGAGAGAGAGAAAAGGCTTGGAGAAGAGGAAAGCTAGAGAATCAAAGGGGAAGGAGAGGATTGCACTAGAAGTAGCAAGAGAAGTGAAGAAACTAAGTTAAGAGGGGAGATTATGATTAACATATGGGTTTAAGAAGCAATTGGGTGTTTGGGAGCTTTTAGCTTATAGCTTAATTTCATGAATTATGATTAATTGTGTTGATTTTTGTGCTCTTTCTTGATGATTGAATTGAGTATAGGTTAAGTTGTTGATTTCATGCTTTTACTTCATCAAAACTCATGGTTGATTATGTTAGTTGTGAACTTTGTGAAATTTGGTAAAAATTGATGAGAAACATGATAATTGGTGTTGTTTATGATTAATTGATTGATTATGAGTAGGATTATGTGTTTGGGTTATGAAATCATGAAGTTATGTTGTTTGGGTTAAGTTGGGATTGTGGTTGTTGTTGTTTATGTGAAAATTGCTTAAATTGCTGAATTTGAGTGAATTGTTGATTTAATTAGTTTTAAGTTGGTTCATGTTGTTAATTAAGTGATTATGAACATGTTGATATGATTAGAAAGTTGGAATTGTTGCTGTAAAGTTATGTTTGAGATTTTGAGTTGTTTTGGGAGAAAACGGGTTTTTAAGTGATTAAGATTAAGTTGTTTTAAGCAATGTTAAGTGGTAGGTAATAGGTTGTGTCTTTTTTAAGGTGTTGGGACGAATTTGATGCGAACTGGATCAAAAACGATTTTGAAAAACGATATTTTCGCAAAAACGGAACGAAAAATCTGTCACCCTTGACCTGCATAGGTGGCACGTCCGTGCGCCTATATGGCACGGTCATGCGTGTCTCTGCTGCCTGGGAGGGAACGACCGTGCCATCCTGCCTGAGTTCCGAAACCCTAATTTTATGACTTTTTGAGGTATCTAATGACCCTAAATGGTTCCCAAACCTTTAAACTTGATTGGCAAGAGTGTAATAAAGATGTTTATGATTGATTAACTTGGATGTAAGTATAAGAAGAATTAGAGATTAATTGATTACAATTGGACTTGTGAATTGTCTTGAAATTGAGTTATGATGAAACCAATGACTTAGTAAACAAGTAATGAGTTATGGTTGATGAGAATGAAAATGAATGATGCTATTGATGATGCTATTGACGATGCTAATGATGATGATACATATTATGTATTAAGTGACGATGTTTAAGTAAATGATGATGATACATGTTATGTATTAAGTGATGATGTTTGAATACTTGACTTGATGTGTGGCCTTAGTGATTTGATAATGCGTTAGGTGATGATTTGGTGATGATATGTTATATGACGGGGTGAATCGTATAACAAATGATGAGTATGTTTGGTGAGCATTGCCGAGTCTCTTTGTGGGTACATGCATTCATAAGTCAGTCCGGTGATGGTATGGTGATTTCATTGCGGGGTTTTAGATCTCGAGGAGTTCATCGGTGGCAGTACCGTAAAACATATAGAGTCGTGTTAGGTGCATTACATTCACAAGAGTCGTGTTTGGTAATGTTTTGACATGAACTTGTACATTAAGGTGTTAAATGTTTAATTGGTGATTGTATAAGATTGTGATTGAATTGTAAATGAATTGATGATACTTGATGAATCTTGAGTGTTTGATATATGATTGAAGATTGCGATTGGGATTATAATTGCATATGAATGTGATATGTATGTTGAGTTATGTAACCAGGCTTGTTTATTTAAATGAATATATGATGATTGTTGATGTTGCTTGTAACACCCATACTAAATTATCTAGAATATTTAGCATGTGTATTAATCTGATACCGGATACATTAAAATTTTCAATAATTAATATATACAAACTACTGAATGAGTACAATTTGCTCGTTTACATAAATATCCAAATATCAGAAAATATACTTTCATATACAAATAAAATCTGTCAACCTCCTGAGCTTGCCATGACGAGCATCTGCACTCCATCCAGCGTCTTCCTGAAGATCTTCATGAACATCCCTTGCTAACCTATGAACCTGCACCAGAAGGATTGGGGTGAGACATAATGTCTCAGTGAGCTCCAGCCCAACCTACTGTTGGCAACCACGGGGGAAACCTAGGGTCGCCGTGCCTACTCTTAGCGATCTTGGGGATACCTACGATCGCTGACATTCTCTACATAATTCGCGATCAAGGGGAAACCTAGGATCGCTACCTGTCTTATCTTTGCATTTTATAATCTATTCTAAATCTTAGACTTATACTTGACATATACATAACCTTATGCTTAGTGATCAAGGGGAAATCTATGATCACTTGCTGTTGTCTGATGACTACTTTGTCTTAACTCTTAGTACATAATACATATGCGTATTCATTTTCATATTCGTATTCATAATCATCTTTTCATATCATAAAGTTAGAAGTTAGCGTTGAACAAACAATACATTATCTTGGTTCGTTTTACGGAGTGCATCCGGGTGGAGTAACCCCGAAGTACATCTCCCATCATACCGGTGAAATTCCTATCATATCAGGCTAACACCGGACTCCTCTTATCTTTGTGTAGGCAACCCTCTCGGTGAAGCCCCATCCGGCATAATCCGGAGCCTGCTGGACACAACTTAACTTTGTATGTAGACAACCCTCTCGGAGAAGTCCCATCCGGCGTATCCCGGAGTCTGCTGAACATGCTTAATCTTTTAACATACGTGTGGACAATCCTCTCGGAGAAGTCCCATCCGGCGTATCCCGGAGTCTGCTGAACACGTTTAACATAGTCTTATAACTTACGTGTGGATAGCCCTTTCGGAGAAATCCCATCCGGCATAATCCGGAGTCTGATGAACACGTTATCATATTCTTTATCATTAAATTCTTAACTTAAGTTCATATACATATCTTATACGTTCATAATCTTGTGCATATCTAATGCATTCTTATGTAATCATTCTTAAATATCTAACCTATAAATAGGTTCTTAACTTGCTCTTATTCTTTAGGTAATCATTCGTAATTGCTTAACCTATAAAAGGTCCTAGACTTAAATACTACAATATTCTTGACTTGCACAAACTTAATGAGTGTATGAAGTTTCTTGGTAAGGGATAATCCCATTACTAGCTCCTTTACTTCTCTATATATCTTAGGGGTTTATGTATTCATCTCCCAATGTTGTACCCATTACCCATCTTACCTTAATTCCATACCATTCCTTAAGAACATGAATCTGGGTGGCTGGGAAATCGGAGTCCGATTTTTGCCGTAAATTTCATGAAAAACAAGCCACAAAATCGGAGTCCGAAATCAAGAAATCGGAGTCCGATTTCACCATCTGCAGGGTTCAAAACTCTGCTTCCTAGGCTAATCCATACATCCCCAAACTTCATAACAGCATATGGCAATAAATTTCCAAGGCATAATGATAGATGACAACATGATTAACTAAAGGTTTGACAAGCATGAGGAATTGGGCACTAATAATAAATTGTATCCATTACACAACATATTCATCAAAATTCAACAAGGTGGGTTCTACAACCCCAAGGGAACTCACCTCAACCATTGCTAGCTTCCTTTCCAAGCTTTCCCTTGCTTCCTTCTCCAACCTTAGCTTTGGTTTTTCTTTCCTTCTTGTTCCATTCTTCCATTCTCTTGTTCTAGTTTCACCAACCAAGCTTGCTTGCAAAGTTCCTACCAAGAATTTCTTTAAGAGATGTTGAATTGATGGAGAGGGAGATGAGGGAGATGAGGAGGACGTGAGGGTGAGAGGAAGGGGGAAGAGAGGCTGATTGGAAGAGTGGAAAGAATGAGGAAAGTAGCAAGTAAAATATCTTGCTTCCATTCTAATAATCTTCTCTTTTCAAAATATTTACATAATTGCCATTCCACTTATTTACATATTTGCCATGCTTCTTGATTAACTTCTAACACTAATAACTGATACGTATAAACGGGATATTACACTTGCCATATAGATAAACCCATTGACTGACAATTTACCAAATTGTCCTTTGCTTAAAACATTTCTGATACATCGTCTCAATATTAACAAATATTCGAGTCTTAGGCGGGATGTTACATTGCTTGCCTGACATACATGCGTTTATTATTCTCTTTTGTTTAGCATATATCTTACCCTCTAGTGATTTCGTGACGCCTCATCTGTGGGTTCAACCCTTGTGGATGTAGACTTGTAGGTTGAGGACGTAGCTAACTCGTGAGTATGTCAAGAATGGCGTTTGCCTACTCGAGTGTATCTGCTTTGGAGTCTAGCTAAGGAGCTCTGATTAGGATTTTGGGGTTTTGTTTATGTTATGCCATGTGATCTTAGGGTCAAACTTGTTGAGATATTATTTTGATTTGTATGTTATGACCGAGACATGACATTGTTTGATGTTGATTATGTTTATTCCGCTGCGATATGATTAAGTTGATGAAATTTTTATAATGACTATTTAATATGAGATTTTTGTTGAAGTAGTAAGGTTCCAATGTATGATAAATGCGTGATTTATCTTTATAATTATGTTCTCGAGGATTTGGGGCTTTACAATTTGGTATCAGAGCAGGTCGGTCTAGTCCGGGCCAACACTTGGTGATTATCCTTTTGTATGCGACATATATGTGGAATACTGTCGATACTTGTTTCGTTCTGTTAGGTGGTTAAGTTTGAGAGTGGTCATGCCCTGTGAATTTTGGCGATGTGGATTTTAAGCTGAATTTGGTTTGTTTGCCTTTAGAGCATATGAATGTGATTTTTGGAATGGATTGGTTGCTAACTTTTGGTGTTAACATTAACTGTTTAACCAAGAGTGTGACTTTTCCTAAGCCGGAGGAGCAAGATGTCGGGAAGTTTTTGTCTGCAAGGCAAGTAGGAGCGTCGTTGGACGGAAAGGCTCAAGTGTTTGTTATGTTTGCTTTGTTGAAGGTTGGAAGTGAAGTTCAAGTTGGTGATTTGCCGGTAGTGAATGAGTTTGCGGATGTTTTTCCAGATGACATTACCGATTTACCGCCGGAGAGGGAAGTAGAGTTTGTGATTAATGTTGTACCTAGAACTAGTCCTATATTTACGAGCCGTATCAGATGTCTACTTCTGAGTTGGGTGAGCTGAAGAAACAGTTGAATGAGTTGTTAGAGAAGAAGTTCATCAGACCGAGTGTTTCACCGTGGGGAGCGTCAGTGTTGTTAGTCAAGAAGAAGGATGGTAGCGTGAGACTGTGTGTGGATTATCGGCAGTTGAACAAGGTGACCATTAAGAACAAATATTTTCTTCCAAGGATAGATGATCTGATGGATCAGTTAGTTGGTGCTCAGGTGTTCAGTAAGATTGATTTGAGATCCGGATATCACCAGATACGAGTGAAGTCGGAGGATATGCCTAAGACTGCGTTTCGAACGAGGTATGGACACTATGAGTATTCTGTGATGCCCTTTGGTGTGACTAATGCACCCGGTGTATCCATGGAATACACAAATAGATTTTTCCATCCTTATTTGGATCATTTTGTGGTGGTGTTTATAGACAATATCTTGGTATATTCGAAGTCTTAAGAGGAGCATGCGGATCATTTGAGAATTGTGTTGCATACTTTGAGATAGAAGAAGTTGTATGCCAAGTTGTCGAAGTGTGAGTTCTGGATGCGAGAAGTGAGTTTTCTTGGTCATGTTATTTCTAGAGGTGGAATAGCAGTTGATCCATCGAAGGTTGATGCGGTGTTGCAGTGTGAGACTCCGAAGTCTGTTTTTGATATTAGAAGCTTTTTGGGTTTGGCCGGTTACAATCGGAGGTTTATTGAAGGATTCTCTAAGTTGGCTTTGCTGTTGACGCAATTGACTCGTAAGGGACAAACTTTTGTGTGGGATTCCAAGTGTGAAGAAAGTTTCCAAGAGTTGAAGAAGAGGTTGACGACTGCGCCTGTTTTGATTTTGCCGAATGCGAAGGATTCTTTTGTGGTGTATTGTGACGCATCGAAGATGGGTTTAGGCGGCGTGCTTATGCAAAGTGGTCAAGTGGTGGCGTATCCATCGAGGTAGTTGAAAGTTCATGAGAGGATGATACGTCACCGCAATTGCACGGATAATATCGAGTAGTAAAAATATCGATCCACATGGAGTTTAGTAAGTACCGACTAAGTTTTTCAGAGTATGTTAGCTGAACGAATTAAGATTTTGTGTTGGAAAATATTTTTGAGTAAGTTTTATAAAATAAAAGGCATCTTGGGATTATTGGTATATCTAATGACAAAATCTTAAATAGTCAAACCTATATCTCTATTCTATATTGAATACATTTTCCAAAGAAAAGATTCTCTAAAGTAATTCATGTTTCCTTTCGAAATACATGAATGTATCCCAATAACAATCACGCCTATTCTCATGGTTGATTGCTATATGAGACCCATTAAGTACGAATCTTATGGCCTCAAAACATCACAAAGCTACTCATTTTGGGTGTTCCCATCAAGCTTTGAGATGCCTTGTCTAACCTCATTTGTTCCAATATCAAGCTTCTTCGTTCGATACTTCACTTGATATTTGAAATGATGAAATAGTAGTTGTTGAACTTCTCCGTTCAGTACTTCGTTCAACACTTGCTATTGAGTTTAAAAACGATGAGATTAGATAGGAAAATGATTTTGAATAAAATAGAGTTTAGGCTTGGTTTGATTAGGATCTAGTCATTAGACTTTTCCAACAATCCCAAGACAAGACTAGTCTACTCACAAAAGTTCATTGTAGACATTTGACAAGTTATAAATTGCATAAATTGTAAAAGCAAGAAAGTAAAAGATAAGAATTGTAAATATGCGGAAAAGTAAAGAGCAGAAATATAAAGAATAATAATGTAAATTGCAAGGAATTGTAAAAGTGCAGAAATATTATAAGTGTTTGAACTTAGAACAAGATAGAGTTACAATCTCACTATAGTAACTTTACACTTATTCCAAGATGAGAAACAAGTCTGATTAGAGCTCTATTTATAGCCTAAAGCCATGGACAAAGCATTAAACACGAATTACATAGCAATAATTGGCAATTTCCAAGAGTTTCAATCATAAAATCTGACTGCATAATGCGCACGGCCGTGCCATATGGGCGCACGGTCGTGCCATGTTTCAAAACTGCATAATCTAAAGAACTAGATAGGTGCACGACCGTGCCATATGGATGCACGGCCATGCGTGATCTCACTGCCTTGCTTGGCACAGTCTGCTCAGTATGGGGCGCACGACCAGTGTAAAAGGTGGCACGACCGTGCCATCTCAATTTTGCCTTGAAACTTGACTTTTCATGCTTTGCTCTTTGTGATTTTGCTCCAAAGTGCTTGCTCATCATTATTTTTACCTAGAAAAGAAAAACAAAAGTACTGAAGTAAAATAGCTCAAGAAAATAAAGAAAAAACGACTAAACTTGCATAAAAAGAAACCCTTAAAAACCTATAAATTACTACTTATAAAACTCCCCTAAGCTTGAATCTTTGCTTGTCCTCAAGCAAAAGACAAAGTATTTCAGCAACACAAGTCAAAGTAAAAACAATTTTTGCAAGTTTTTGTTCTTTTAAAGACTTTGTTCTTGTAGTGCTTATTATTTCTACCCTAACGCTCTATTAAGATTTTTCAACCCAACAACAAGCTTCATGTGTGTGTGTGTGTGGAGTCCAGCTTTTTATTGCTCCTGTGCAACGAGGTATTATGAGGAAAACAAGTTCTAACTCTAAAAGTAAACAAATCGACAAAATTTCACTTGCATTTCATATAAACTAGGTGGGAATTTTTCTAGGTCACTTTGTTACTTTGGTGTTTATTTGATTTTTGGGGAACTGCAGAGGCATTTTTATTTGATTTGAGGATAACCATATCATTCCCGGGAAGTTAGTGATGGTGAGTCATACCAACCCAAGTCAATGCCTTTTATTTTTGTGCTCTCTGACCCCTTTTTTTATTTATTTACACCTTATTTTGACCTTTTTATTTCTCCACACCAGCTTATACTACTTTTTGTTTGAAACATTTGAGGACAAATTTACCGTTAAAGTTAGACACTGTTCCTTAAAATACCACTTCGCACACTTACTCAAAGTCTGCAACTTTGTGCGTTTCTCAAAGAGAAAATTTTCACAATGAAATAAGTATGGGTTTAGTGGATGATTTTGAAGCAAAAAAGGTTTATTTTACAAACACAACACAAGAACTTTTGCCTTTTTAAAACGAAAAAAAAATTTATACACACTAAGATTTTGTTGCTTATATGCCTTCCCCTTAACAACCCCCCCCCCCCCCCCCCCCCCTGATGCTTGAAACAAGCATTGTCCTCAATGATTCAAAATTAAAGAAAACAATAGAGAAGGGGGTAGGAAAGCTCACATTTAAAACGGACCAGGCGAAGGATATTGAATGTGGAAGTGCTGCATCATAAGCTCGAGCGTTTGGCTTTGTCTTTGTTGCTCGATGCCTTGCCTTAGCTGTTCGGCTCCTTGCCTTTGCACTTCCGCTTCCATTCGAGTATACCAGTCCTGCTCAACATGTCCTCCTTGGACTGGTTGCTCTCCTCCCATCTACTCATCCTGCACATTCTGCTATTGTGGTACCTGCGGGTTATCAAGATATAGCCAATTTCTTGCAATTCTTGTGTCAGTTCTTTCCGGGTTAGGCAACAAAATGGATGGTCGTTTGCCGACCAACAACTGAAAGTTCTCTTTCTTTCCATCCAAATCCTTAACCATGAACATTTGGACACAAGTATCGAGGTCGATCTCATCGTACCCCTGAATCGATGACTCATCCACACCTTCCATTCCTAACCTCTCAGCAATATAGGTTATCACTCCTCCTACCACTATCTTCCCACTAGTTTGTTCGGCTACAAAAGCAAAGTGGCTAAGAAGGTAATAACTGTTATTCACAGGGCAACCATTCACCATGGCCCACAACATAAACAGCTCATCAGACCTAACAGTTCCCGTTTCACCCTTCCCAAAGATAGTGCATGCCATCACTCTATGGATGTAACGGAAAACAGGGTTATGGATCATACTAGCTTTGGCAGTCCTAGCCTCAAAGTGGTCTCTCCCGGATATTTGTGACCAAAATTGGTGAGGGTCAAAGTTTTCAGGCCTAGTAGCCCTACTACGAGATTCATGGATAAGTCCCGCACTCGCGAAACCCATCCTGTCACAAAAATCAGTCAGTGACATGCTAAACTCTGTGTTTTTTAGGCTAAAAGAGACGGTGTGGTTTGGGTTTCTAACACTTGTTCGGTCCTTAGTGAAGCATAAGGTACTTAGGAATTCTAAGGTGAGGCCTGTGCGCTCTCGTAAAAAACGCAAACCTCGGGCGTATACGAACGCTCGAAAAGTTGTGAAGTCGCCACCAAAGTTTTTGTTTAAAGGGAACGTTGATAAACCCTTAAGTTTTTTTCTTTTTAAAGGGAAACGATAATAAAACCCTTTGACGATGAGGAAAGGATGGTCATCGCAACCATTACCGGGTTCGGGAGTCGATTATGCGAGGGGAAGGTATTAGCACCCCTCACATCCGTTGTACTCAACGGGAACCTCCTAGTTAGCTAAGGCTAAAATGTTTTTAAAGTTTTGCTTGCATGCTTAACAATATATATATATATATATATATATATATATATATATATATAAAGGGAATAAAGAAAAGGGGAAAAAAGAAAGTTTTTTATTAATGTGCTTGACAAGATGACGATCTTGCTCCTATGTATCTCCCGGTGCGATGGAGAATTCAAAGCTTACGTAGTTCTTTGGTAGAAAAACGTATATGTGTTGGTTATTTTTAAAGAATGATGTTTTGATCGTATTCTTGCGATTAAACGTAGCTTGTGTGCTCGCGCATGGGAGGCTTAAGCGTTTGTTTGAAATCGCGCTTAGAATAGATAAAACATGTCCGTTAGGAAAAAAGGGTTCGAATTGACCACGAGAGGGCCAAGAAAGATTAAAATGACTCAACCGAGTCGAGAAAAGGTTCGATTGATCCGACGGGATCAAGAAAGGATTCAATGGACTCAATGGAGTCGAACATTGACCAAAAAGACTCAACCGAGTCGAGGAAAGGTTCGATTGATCCAACAAGATCAAGAAAAGATTCAATAGACTCAACGGAGTCGAACATTGAATCAAATGGTCACGGGGGACCAAAAGGGTTTGAATTGACCACAAAAGGCCAAGAATTGGTTTTGGTGTGTTGGATGCGTTGAAAATAGAATGACGATTGTCCGAACAACGAGACATACGTCAAGCATTCGTTCGATCGGGGAATGGAGAGACATACGTCAAACCATTCCTTTTTCATTCAAGTTTTGTTTGAAATTTAAGAAATCCCAAAGTTATCAAAACACTTGATTGTTGAAACTCAATAAAAGTTTTAATGTTCAAATTAGTTGTTGCAACCTATGAGCAAGTTTGCTTGTTTATGTGTGTGAAAAATGCACAAGTTTATGGAAAAACGCAAGTTTGTGAATAATGCACAAGTTTGGCTCGAGTTTGAAAAAATGAAATTCATGAACCAAATATTGTTCAAATTGGTTGAAACTAAGAACAAACCTTGTTGAAAATCAAGAACAAATTTGCTGTTCAAGTTTGGTTTTGAAACTTATCGAACAAGTTTGGCTCAAAGTTCAAGTTTGAAAGAAATGAACAAAGTTTCTTGTTATCCAAGTTACTTATTTAAACTTGTGAATTTTCCAAATGTATGCAAAAATCCTTTGTTATGTTTTGAACCAAAATGAGTTTTTACCCTCTTAGGTTCTGAATTTTTAAGTTAGAACCTCAAAAATTGGCTTTAAGAAGCCTGAACTCAGAATCTGAGTTTTGTCATGGTCGCAGAGCGACCAGAGCTTGGCTCTGCGAACTCTGCGAAAATTGTAACTCAGAAGCTGCTTCTGAACTATAGTTCAGAAGCTGCTTCTGAACTATAGTTCAGAAGCTGCTTCTGAATGAAACTCAGAAACTTAAGAGGAGTAAAAAGCTTTTGAAATTAGCAAAGGAATGAGTACAACACTTCAGTTTAACAGTTTTGCAAACCTTGGGATTTCTTTGAAGTTCAAAAGGGGTTTTAAATCAAAATGAATTTAAAAACTAATGAAGATGTAAAACTGAGATTGAATCAAGTTGGAATCAAAAACAAATGCAAACAGTATGCAAATGAAATATAAACAGGTTAGAATGACTTACCAACTCCAAGCCCAAAGCTTTTGTTGCAAGAAAATGGAAAGGCTTTGAATGTTTATGGTTTTGCAAGGTTGGAAAAGGTTTGATAATCAGCACTAATCAATGACAGTTTGCCTTAGTTCTTCACTCCTTGTGTGAGATTTAGTGGCTGTTTTGCTGTGTACTGGTTTGGGATGAGTTGTGCAAGAAAAGGATTGGAACTTTGCTCTAAACCTCTCAAAACCAAACTCTGTTTTTGTGCAGAAAATCCTTGCTGAAATTCAATCTCTAAGGACTGTTTTTCTTGCTCTCAAATCTCTCTCTTGTGCTGGGTTAAAAGATCTGTGTGTTAACTCTAAAAATCTGTTGCTAATCCTGCAGCAATGCATGGCTTTTATAGGCAAATTAGGATCAAAATGTCATGATGAGAAATCCTACAGCAGGGCTGTTTTTGTGCTATGATCATGACTAAATTGCTTTGCATTTAATGCTAAAGGGAAGAGGTGACCTTGCCTTGTTGCAATGGTCAAGACTTTGGCTAATTTCAAGACCCAAAGCAGCTGAAATCTGACAGAAAATTGCTGGAAATCATGAAACCAAAGCTGTTTGCAAAACAGGGCAGCAGTTTTGCCTCAACCTTTGAATGGTTTTGATAAAGCCTATGGCAAGGTGGTTGCTGGAAGATAGCAGGGTCAGTTGCAGGCCAAATGGTAGGGGTGAGAGCTGCCCAAGGTCAGCAAGTGGCTGAGTTACTTGATGGATTTTGCTTCCTCTTCCTTTCTCTTCTTACTTTGCAATTGGCACATGTTTCTATTCTTTCTCTGCTGAACCCAGCATTAAACATGATAATAATAGATGGTAATAATAATAGATGATGACAGGAATAATAATAAAAGAAAGGGAAATCAGAAAATCAAAAATCTGCAAAATTCGCAGATTTCGCAGAGCGACCATATCTTGGCTCTGCGAAATCCTCCTTTTCTTTTTGTTGACTTTTTGTTGACTTTGACTTTTCTCTCTTTTTTTGTTGACTCCTTTCTCTTTTTTTTTTTTTTGGAAAAGGCTTGGGACAAAATTAGGGTACAACAAGGCCTTCATAGGTAAAATACTTTTCTCCTATAAACTCCAACCATCCTATGTTACCTAGCAAATAAAAGACATTATCACCAATTCCTAGTGTACTAAGAGCACCAAATTTTTGGAGATACCTGCTCACCGCAATGCCTCGGTTGACAAGCTTGTTGTACATGTCCCTTTGTGCAGTGTTTTTGAAGATGATCCCGAGTTCATTCGCCTTGCCCTTTTTCTTCTTTCCCCCTGAACTTCCAGCAACATCAACTCCTCTCTTGTTTGAAGCCATTTGTTTTTGGTTTTGTGGTAGAAAAAGATTAGTTTGATGTTTGGTAATGAGGTTTAGTGCTGTTTTTGGTGTTTGGGAGAGGTTTTGGGTAGATTTTGAAGGTTTTGGCTATGGTGTTTAAGGTTACACGAATTTTGAGTTTTTGGGTGGGGTGGATGATTTTGGATTTTTGGTGGTTGTATTGTGTTGAATAGTTTGTGGGTTGATGATTTGATGAATTTTTGTGAGGTTTTAAAGGGTTTTTATGGAGGTTTGAGTATTTATGGATGTTTAATGGGTTTTGGGTGGTTTTGGAACGAAGAAGATGAAGGGGATAAGGAGTTGAATGGTTGAGAACAAAAACTCAAAAACTCAAATGGACATCAAAAATTACAAATGAATATACCATCTTGCTCGATTTTCTGCACTGATCATGAATCTATGCTTAGATTTCCCAGTGGAAGCTTGTACAGAAAAAACGTAAACAACAACTTCAAATAAAAAAAAAACACAAAAAACGATTTAAGCAAATCTAAACATTGGAAAAGCTTCACAACACTTCCAGGAACATAAATAAATCGAAATCCACCTTGTTTGAACTCCGAATTGGTCTAACCAAATCCAACTTTTTCTTAGCAATGGTGAGTTTAGGATTCAAGGTTCTTGGTGGTTTTTCTTGGGTTTTTGAGTGTTTTTGATCTTATGAGAGTGTTTAGAAGCTTTGGATTGAAGAAAAATGAAGGTTTCAATTGTTTTTGAAGTTTTTGGTTTTTTGATGAAAATGGTGATTTTTTTTCTCTCAATTTTCGGCCTCCTCATATAAACAGTTGATGGGGTATTTATAGAGGGAGTAACTTGGTGAGCAAGAGTGGAAAATAAGGGTAAGAGTGGTTAAAGAAATGGCAATTTGGAATTTTTGCAAAATGAGATATTTTTGTGAGATTTTTGGTGAATTTGCTTCTTTTTTGTCATTCCTTTGTTTATGGATGATAATGTGTACGAAAATGATGAGCTGTGCTGTGTGAGGATGGTTCTAGAATGACAAATTGTGGTGAAGGAATCAAATGGGAGTGAAATGTGCATTTGGAATGAATTTGTCAAAGTTAGTGTTTTTTGGATTTTGATTTGAATTTTTTTTGTGTAATTGGAAGTACAATTGGCGCAAAGTCATGATTTTTGTGATTGGAAATGAATTAGAAATGAAATGAATCAAAGTTGGAATTTTGGATGTGATGGAATTGAGTTTTCTTGAGAATGAAGTAACAAAATAAAATGAATAAAAATAAATAATAAAAAATTAAAATTTTGAAATTTTAAATTTATTAAATGAATGAAAAATGTAAAAATAAAAATGACCAAGAAATGTGTTTTAATGTATTTTTTGTGTTTCTTGTAAATGAAGAAACAATTTTGAGTATATTATTATTTTTTTAAAAGGACAAAATGGGAATAAAAATAAATTTAGCCAAAAAAGTGAAAAATGTGAAAATGAGAATGAACATGAAAAAGAGCTAAGGATTTTGTGTTACTTATATGTGAAGAAACAACAATTTCCTAACAAACTTTATGGTTACTTGTGTTCGAAGAAACAAAAATAAAAAAGTTCGAAAAAAAAAAAGAACTGCATGCATGTAGGTGGGGCAAAATTAGGGTATGCCAAATTGAAACCTTCATTTTTCTTCAATCCAAAGCTTCTAAACACTCTCATAAGATCAAAAACACTCAAAACCACAAGAAAAACCACCAAGAACCTTGAATCCTAAACTCACCATTGCTAAGAAAAAGTTGGATTTGGTTAGACCAATTCGGAGTTCAACCAAGGTGGATTTCGATTTATTTATGTTCCTGGAAGTGTTGTGAAGCTTTTCCAATGTTTAGATTTGCTTAGATTTACTTTAACCGTTTTTTTTTTTGTGTTTTTTGATTTGAAGTTGTTGTTTACTTTTTTCTCTGTACAAGCTTCCTCTGTGAAATCTAAGCATAGATTCATGATCAGTGCGGAAAATCGAGCAAGATGGTATATTCATTTGTAATTTTTGAGGTCCGTTTGAGTTGAGTTTTTGAGTTTTTCATGGGTGTTGTAGTGTTGCTGGCCGATTTTGGAGCAAGGAGGAAGGAGGAGTTAACTTCCTTCTTCCTTTGACCGCGGACCCTACCTGTGTTTTGTTTGCTTTTTGCTTTTTTTTTAGTTGAAGGGGATGAGCCTTGGGCCTTGGTGCTAGATCTGTTGAGCTATTTGCCCCCCCCTTTCAGATCTGAAACCCCCTCTGTGACTTTATTTTAATTGTTTTTTAAACTTATTCAAATAAGTGCTTATTTGAATAAGTGCTTATTTAAGCTCTTGAGTCAAATTTCATGCACTTTGAAAAGTGTTTCTTTTTTTAGAACATTTTGTTTAAATAAATGTTTTTTTAAAGTGCTTATTTGAACAAGTGCTTATTTAAGCTCTTGAGTCAAATTTCATGCACTCCAAAAGTTTCTTTTAAGAACACTTTATGTAATTAATTGCTTAGTATTAGAGCATTTTTCTTTAAATATTTGTTTTTTTATAAGTTCTTTTTTATTTTCAAGTGCTTTTAAGTGTTTTTCTTCCTCAATAATTGCTCATTGTTTGCTTAAGTGTTTATTTGATTATTCAATTAATTGCTTATTTAATAAGTACTTTTGCGTGCATTTTGTTTGATTAAGTGTTTATTTATTGCTTTCTCATGCATTCATTCTTGCATCCATTCTCATCTCCTCTCCTTCACCTTTTTTTTTATTTCTTTTGACCGTCTTGAAACCAATTGGAAAACTTTTTAAGAATAATTAGAATGAAAATGGGGAGTCTGACGTATGTCTTCTCACCCTGGATGATTCAGACCCCTGACGTATGTCTCGTGGTATTGGATGATCCTCATTCTTCAAAATCAACTTAATTAAATCAGAATGAAAAAGGGGAGTCTGACGTATGACTTTCTCACCCCGGATGATTCGGATCCCTGACGTATGTCTCGTGATACCAGATTGCCCTCATTCTCAAACACTTTCAAAAAAACCCTAAAAATAACTCAACACATTCAAACTCTTTTTTTTCAAATTGGATAAGGTTTTATCCATTCCTCTGATACAAGCAAAGCTTAAGCCTCCATTGTGCGATCATACAAGTGGCGTTTAACCGTGGGAATGCGACATAAATGTTATTCACTTAAAAACAATCAACCCATAAACATTTTTTTACAAAGAACTACGTAGCTTTGAGTTTCCCATTGCACACGGGAATACGTAGGAGCGGGATCACAACGTCTCGTCAAGCACCCCAATAAAAAATCTTTTTATGTTTTAATAATTTAGAAGTAAGAAACCATCATATAAGCAGATATCCTAAACCTGTGAGTGTAAACGAATCTTTCCCCTAGATGGTTCCCGTTGAGTACAACAGATGTAAGGGATGCTAACACCTTCCTCTCACATAATCAACTCCTAAACCCGTCTCATGGTTCCCAGACCATGTTACCCAAGGTTTTAGCGATATTTTCCTTTCCCTCTTTTGGGATAAATAAAGTTTGGTGGCGACTCTGTTATCGTTTTGAATGTTTACACTCGTGGCCATTTTTTCGCACCGCGACAAGTAGTGAAGGGTATTTTGTGAAGTTATTAGAAATGAGAGTTTTGGGTAAATTGAGGAAATAGAGGTGTATGAGTAAATGGGAGGTTTAAGTGAAGTAAAAGAGCAGTGTTTTATTTGTAGAGAATAAATAGAAACTAAGCCCATTTAGTGTGAGAGAACTAAAGCCCAAAACAAAAGAATATAAATAGATAGTAGTGTTGGTGAAACTAGGGTTAGAAATCATAACACACAATTGAGAAAGAGGCAAGAGTAGAGGCATAAGGGAGAAAGAGGGAAAGCTAGAGAAAGAAGAGCAAAGCTTAAGGAAATCAAGAGGAGAGGGAAATCCAAGCTAGAGGGAGGCTTATTGTGTAGATTAAGAGGTAAGGGGGGAGTTTTATTCACCATTGGGAATTAATGAGCAAAGGGGTAGAATTTTGGTTTTGTGAGATTATTGTTGTTTTCATGCTTTTATGATGAGTGAATGATGAATTGATGTTGAATTTATGTTCTAGTATGTGGGGGTGATTATGGGGATATGATTATTTGAGAAACTATGATGTTATGTTGTTAAATCCTTGATTTGAAGTTGTTGTTGTTGTTGTTGTGTTCTTGAGTTCCATGATTAATTTGGTGAATTTCATGAAAGTTGTTGTTAAAGTGATGCTTGATGTTTTCATAATTTAATTTGGTGAATGTTGTTGTTGTGACGATTTATGAAGATGAGTGAATGTTGATGTTGTTATCATGTTTAGAAATAGAATTATCATGTTAAAATTGAGTAGAAACAACTTGGAATGCTTTGAAAACATGAAAATTTGGTGGCTGTCTGTCAGCCAAAATTGGGCCATGATTTTGGCCGAGAATTTGGTGTTTTGGCTCGACGAAAATTGGGCCACGATTTTGTCAGGACAGAAACCCCAAAAATGAATTTTTACCCCTTTCTAATGTGTCTAAACTCTATAGAATGGGTAAGAACTTGATCTAGTAATAAAAGACATTTTTCCATGATTAAATCAAAGTAAAATGATGTGCTTTTGAAATATGATAAATTGAATTGATAGGGTGATATTGAGAAGTATGGATTGATGAAACTAATATTGTGAATAAAGTTGCTTGGAATTTAAGGATGTTGTCCAATTGTACATGATGATATGCTTTGATATGATGTTGTGAACTATATGATGACGTGATTGAATGATGTTGTAATTATACGACTATACAATGATGTTGATATAACGATGGTGAATATATGATATGATGATGTTGATATAACAATGGTGAATATATGATATGATGATGTTGATCTAACGATGGTGAATATATGATATGATGATGTTGATATAACAATGGTGAATATATGATATGACGATGTTGTTGATGTTTAACTGTTGAGTCTTATGAATGATGTACATTGTCGAGTCAAGATGAGATGTTCATGCATTCATGGTCAGTCCAAAAATGATGATATGGCGATGGTGGGATCACTCAGTAACATAACTCTGATATCCAAAAAACGATGATATGACGATGGTGGGATCACTCAGTAACATAACTCTGATATCCAAAATATGGTACCACATGCATATAGAGTCGAGTCAGGAGCATTGCATACATAGTTAAGAGTCTTTGTAGAAATGTTTGAATTGATTATGTGGAGATGTTTGAATTTATTATATGCATTTATGTGAAAGATGTGTGATTTGACGATGATGATAATGTGTGAATGCTTTGTATTTAACTTGGAGATTATTGAATATGCGATTTCTTGTTTGTATTCTTATGATTGTTTTGGTGTTTGTTGTATTTGTTTATAAATGTATGATTGAGAATATATGTGAATGTTCCGGCTAGGAGAACTATGGTACCAACCCCCTGAGCAGTCGATGAACTCAAGAGCTTGGTTCTAGGTTTTTCTGTATAATGAATGTCCCTCTTGTGAGAACGTTCTGAGCTCCTTTTATACTTCCCTTGACCTAAGGGAAGCAGGAGCGACCTTTCCGGGGTTCCCAAGCCACCTGGTGCTGTGACTTGGTCCACCCCCGGGGATCTCGGCCTAAAACGGGAACGTGGGAAAGACTTAGTAGACGGGCCGTAACGAACCGTTGAGTTCAGGTTTCGACGTAGGCAGCCCGCTTCGGATGCGTTTATGGGGGCCCTTCCTCTTCCCGACCTGTTACAGCGGGGCCCTGACCTCGCCCACATGGCGGGCACGTGGGGAGTGAGATCCAGCTTGCCGGGGAAGGCTGCCACGTGTTCTGAGAGAAATAAGATGACTGTACAGTGAATATGCCTGATTATGATGAATATTGCATGTGTGATGTATTTGTTTTCTGTGATGCTATTCATGCGTTCATGTTATTCCTTATGGTGAATATTTCTCACCCTCTTAATGTGGTTGCCACCTACGCCTGTTAAGGGTAGACTTGTAGGTTGAGGACGCTTAGTTGCTGTCAGTTTTTCGAGGATGGCTTTGGAGCCTACTCGTCCTTTTTTGCATTTCCTTTGGAGTCTAGCTTAGTAGTGCTCTGATTAGGACTATTGGGATTTTATGTTATCGGTTTATGTTTGATGAACTTTGAGTTCATTTGAGGATGTATTTATTCGGAGATATGTTCTATCAGACTTATGTTGTTGAGATTATTTCCGTTGTGACCTTATATTATATGTTGGAGTTTTGGATTTTGATGATTGATGAAGACTAACACCTTGAAATATTATTTATATTTGTTGCATTATTATTTAAAAATAGTATGTGGGGTTTAGGGTGTTACACTCTACGCTTGGATAATTCGAGTATGAGAACTCTGATAATGATTTGTGACCCCGTTTTGCTATGAAAAACTACTATATGTACATAAGAAATTAACTAACAAACCAACATTCTTAAACTATATGTCTTCGATAGACTTGGACTGCTTTCCACGTGTCTTGGACCTTTGATCTTGCCTCTTCAAAGAGGATTTGAATTCCTTTTAGTCAAACTTAAAAGACTTTACAATGTTTATCTTCATTAAACCTTGTTGAATGCATTTGTATTCAGCCTACATCTGAAGAAAACTCCTTTTCGACAAATACTTTATCTTGTCGAAAACAAACCATTGGAAATACTGGCTAGCAAATTGTCTCCCTAAAATGTCATTTTCGACTGAGAGGAGGCTGCCTTGCTAGAAGTTGACATTTCCAAATGGCAGGAAGAGATCAAAGAGCTACAGTCGAAGATTCAAGCAGCTGAAAAAAGAAAAGCTGAAATTGAGGGTATTACTTCGAACTCAGTGAAGACCCAAATGGAAGAGAAAGCCAAAGAATCCATTCAGCATCTTGAGAATGTCACCAATCTTGAGGCAGAGATTGTGGAGCTTGCCAAGACTGAAACTCTCATCAATTCAAGATTGAAGCATGCCAAAACTGTTTTCGACAGATTGAAGGCTAACCTTCAGCTTTAGGCTTCTTAGTTTAATTAGCTTTTTGTTATTTTATTTTGGTGTTGTCATGAAAACTTGTAACATGACAATATCCAGTTTGTTTTTGGATCTTTTTTTATTAACAATGTCCTTTTCAATTTCGACAATGCCATTGGCATTTTTAATCAAATGTCATGTTTTTAATGCTTTATGAAATTACTCTTATTTTATTTTAACTTCCTGCAATATAGGCCTATATCTTTTTAAATATAGGCCTATATCTTTTTAATCTTTTTTGAATGCTTTATGAAATTACTCTTGTCTTATTTTAAATTCGATTGTCGGAAGCTAACTCTTTAATTTCATAAGCACCATTTGAAAAAACTTGTAAAATTTGAAATGGTCCTTCCCAATTTGGGGAACATTTACCCAAGACTATATCTTTTTTGTCCAGGTAAAATGACTTTTCAAACTAAATCTCCTAAAGTAAAGGTTTTTTACTTAACATTTTTATTATAAGCTTTAGCCACACACTCTTTTTGTCTCGTAAGAACATATAAAGCAGTTAACCTTTCTTCATCCAAATCAACTAATTCATCTAACATCATATTCCAACAATGATTAGTTGGAATTTCCATTTGTCTTTGAATTCTAGTTGATTGCAGAAAAATTTCTGCTGGTAAAACTGCATCATGTCCAAAAGTTAGTCGAAATGGGGTAGAATTAGTTGACTCTTTAGGAGAAATTCGACAAGCCCAAAGGACTTGATCCAAGGTTTTATGCCAATTTCTAAGCTTTTGACCTACATGTTTCTTAATCAAGTTAATTATGATTGTATTGGCTACTTCTACTTGACCATTTGCTTGTGCATAATATGTTGTCGAAGTAAGTAACTTAAAACCTGTTTGTGAGGCAAATTTCATCATCTTACGCCTAGTAAAAACTGAACCTTGATCCGTGGTTATAGCTTCAGGGATCCCAAACCTATAAATAATATAGTTTTGAATAAAACTAAACACTACCTCTTGGTCAACATTAGGTAAAGGAATAGCCTCAATCCACTTAGTGAAATAATCTATCCCAACCAAAATATAACGATGGCTTTTTGAAGAAGCAGGGTGAATTTCTCCAATTAAGTCTAAAGCCTAACCTCTAAATGGCCAAGGTTTTACAATTGAATGCAATTCACTTGCAGGTACATGTTGTACTCCTGCATGTTTTTGACATTCTTGACAACCCTTAGCAAATTTTATGCAGTCTTTCAGCATAGCTGGCCAATACACTCCTTGTCGAAACAGAAGTCACTTCATTTTATTGCCTTCTTGATGAGATCCACAAGACCCACTATGAACACTGGAAATTGCTAAATATGCCTCAGTTTCACTAAGGCATTTGAGTAAAACTCCTTCAGGAGTCTTTTTGAACAACTCATTTCCAATGATAACATAGCTTAAAGCTTTATATTTAGTTTTTCGACTAACTATTGCTAATGGATTCTCTAGATATTCGACAATTGGTCTTCGCCAATCATTATTTGACATATTGTCAATGAAAAATATTTCAAAATTCTCAGAATTTTCAAAATCATGATTGATTTCTTCCTCTGCCCCCACAAGTTTTGGCATTGACAATTTTGTCAAGGAGAAATATGTCGAAATCAATTTATCTTTGATTTCAATTCATTCTTGTAATTTTGTTTTGGAAACTCTATAACCTGAGTCAACTTGTGCCAAGTCATTTGCGTCTTGATTTTGAATTCGAGGCATATGCTCAATGTTAACGTAGTCAAAATATTTTATCAAAGAATTAGCATTAACAAAATACATTATCAAATTTTCACTAATGCACTTATATTCTTTCGTTAGTTGTTTCACAACTAGTTTTGAGTCTCCAATTCTAGTAAAATTTCAAGTCCTGTTATCAAGGCTTCGTATTCAGCCTCAATATTGGAGCAATAACCTTTTATCTTAAATTTGAATTTTGTTGGTATCTTTTGTTAGAACAAAATGTGAAACAACTCTCTTCTGAATATAGGGGGAGATTGTTGGAACATTAGGTATGAACATCTCTCTTTATGGTTTTGATGATAACAAAGTGTTAAATAGAAAATTTGTTATTTTCTAATGCTTTGTTCAAGTTATTTCAGAACCACGTGTTTAATGATTGGTATTTGATAATGGTAATGAAAGAACAAGCTTAGAGCAAGAAAGGAAAGCTTAGAAGCAATGTTGCAAAGCAGGAAGAAAACTGGGTCTGAAGCCTAAAGTCTGAGGGGTGCTTCTGAAGTGTGTCTGAAGCCTGAGTCTGAAGCTTGCGTCTGAAGGTCAACAAAAAGTCAACGTCTGAAGAAGTGCTTCTGATGAACAATGCTTCTGAAGAAGTGCTCCTGAAGAGAGCTTCTGATGTACTGTTCACGCAGAAGCTTCTGAAGTCTGATGTGGCAAGGAAAGCAACTGTTACTGTGCGCATTTAATGCCTGCATATGTCAGAACAACTCCAATGGAACAGTTGTCTCCCTGACTCAAACATTCCCCAGCTTTTAAGGAAAGCAAATTCAAAAATGGCTGCTGCACTCTGTTTTCTGGTAAAGTTCAGCACACAAATTCAGCTATCCTAGCTCTCAATTTGCAACGGCTCTTTTCCTAAACCCTGCAAATCTTCAACAGCTCTAATTTCCTCTATAATAGGAAGAAGAATTGAAGAAGATATTTGCTTAGACTCTTTGAACAAAACCACTGAACCTGTGCTCTGTTTTTCTGTCCAGAATTCATAGCTCACAAAACTCTTAGAAATTCTTTCATCTTTTGTATCTTAGAATTTCTTAAGGTTAAGAGTCTTAACCTGTGTTGTATTAAGTGAACACCTCTGATATTTTATCAAGTGTTCAACCCAAACTTACTTTCTTTGTAAATCAGTTTGGTCTAAGTCTTAGTCTGCGTGCTAAGCATTATAAGTCTCATTACTTAGTGTTTTGAGCAAGTTGTAATCTCATTCCTTTGTGGTCTGAGCAGGAAGTCTCTGTACTTTGTGTCTGAGCATTGGGAAGCCTCTTGACTTAGTGTCTTGAGCATTAGAAGCCTCTTCCTTTGTGGTTGAGCAACTGGAAGTCTCTTCCTTTGTGGTTGAGCAATTGTAATCATCTGATTATAGTTAAAATCTCTTGTTAGTAACAAGGGGACTGGACTACTTCCAACTTGTGGAAGGAACCAGTATAAAAACATTGTATGTCCTCTCTTTCCTTCTCTCTTTGTTTTTAATCCGCTGCATTTAATCTTTGATAATAGTTCAGAACTGATTCATATCAGCTTCTGAACTTGACTTAAGTATTTGAGAAGAAAAGAAACCGAGTTTTTGAGTCTACACAATTCAACCCCCCTTCTTGTGTATTTTTCTCACCTTCAGTTGGTATCAGAGCTCCGGTTCTGATATTAACACTTAACAGTGTGTCAGCCTTGATCCTGAGAAAAACATGTCATCTGGTGGTTCACCTCCACCTCCACCTCCTCCTCCTGGTGGTAGACATACTTCTGTACAATATGACTATGGTACTGATGATAAAAAATCCAGGTCACACAATAAACCCCCAATGTTTACTGGTGATCCTGAGAAGTTCTCTTGGTGGAAGAGTAAAATGTACAGTCATGTAATTGGCATTGATCATTCACTATGGGACATTATAGAAGATGGAATTACAATCCCAGTTGATGAAGAAGGTGTTGCTGTCAACAGAAGAGCTTTGACTGATGCAGAAAGAAAGATATATAGAAAGCATCACAATGTGAGAGGAATAATTGTGGATTCATTACCTCACACTGAGTATCAGAAGCTAAGTGACAAGTCAACAGCCAAAGCCATATTCACATCCCTCTGCTCTAACTATGAAGGTAATAAAAAGGTTAGAGAAGCTAAGGCAAATATTCTTGTTCAGCAATATGAGCTGTTCATAATGAAAGAGGATGAAAATATTGAGTTAATGTTCTCAAGATTTCAGACTCTGGTTTCTGGACTTCAGATTCTGAAGAAGAGTTATACCACAGCTGATCATGTGAACAAAATCCTTAGAAGTCTGCCATCTAAATGGAGACCCAAGGTGACTGCTATTGAGGAAGCTAAGGATCTGAATACTTTAAGTATTGAGGATCTTATAAGCTCCCTCAAGGTGCATGAACTGGGACTCAATGAGGATGAGTCTGTTAGAGAACCAAAATCATTAGCTCTGAAATCTAAAAGAAAGCCTGCTAAAGCTTTGAAAGCTATTGAATCTGAAGAAGAATTTCCTGAGGGAAATTCTGAGAAGATTCAAATGCTGATGAGCTTGCAATGCTTTCTAAAAGAATTCAGTATCTAATGAATAGAAAGAAAAAAATTCTCTAACAGAAGCAGTAGCTTTAGAGGATCTAGTTCAAAGAGGGAAGATCAGAAGGGCTGCTACAACTGCAAGAAGCCTGGGCATTTTATTGCTGACTGACCTGATCTTCAGAAGGAAAAGTCCAAAGAGAAAGCAAAGAAGTCCAGCTCAAAGTCTAGTAACTTCAGAAACAAGCTTAAAAAGAGTCTCATGGCAACATGGGATGATCTGGACAATGAGTCTGAATCTGATGAAGAGGAAGCAAACCTGGCCTTGATGGCAACTGCATTTCTGATGCAGAATCTTGTTCAGATTCAGATGATGAAGATGAGGTATATTCTGAACTCACTAGATCTGAATTAATTGAAATAGTTAAAGATCTTATGAGTCACCTCAAAAACAAGTTAGGAGAAATAAAATCTTTGAAAAATAAAACTAACTTGCTGTCTGAGGAAAATCTTAAACTTCAGAATCAAATAATTGAGTTTGATGAAGAAGTTCAAGAACTCAGAGATGAGGCTCATAAGAAACCTGAAGCTATTCCTAATGAACATGAAATTGCTCTTCAGGACTTCATTTTAACTGGTATCAATAGAAGTAAAGTTGCTTCAATGATTTATAGTATTTACAGAAACAAAGGTGATGGTATTGGATTTAACAATGATTCATTCAAACTTTCAAATGAATCAAACACACCTTATTGTTCTGGAAATATTATGAATATCAATGAAATATGCTTTGTGCCTGCTTCTGGTAACTCTGAGAAATTGAAAATATCAGAAACTGAGACTGAGTCTGAAGTTCTGAACTGCTCAGACTCTAAAGCTTCTGAACCTAAGGGAAAGATCAAGGCAGATGTTAAAACCTTGCCTAAATCTAAGTCAAAAGGTCCTGAGCCTAAGAGTAAGAGAAAATCAGATTCTAAACCTGAAAATGTTCAGGGTCTGAAGAGTTCAGAACCTGAAACTAGTATGTCTCAGAGTCTGAAAAATTCAAACTCAAATTTTTCTAAGACTGAGTTTATGAAAACTTCAAAAACTATTAAACCAGTCAATACAAAACATTTTCAATCTCAGAATGTCAAGAAAATCAAGCAAAAGCAAGCCAATCTGTTTCCTGTTTCGGATTGTTTTAAGAAAGGTAAAACTGAAGCTTGCCTTGTGTTTGAAGCTAACAAAATTAGAGTTCTGAAGAAACCAGAACCAAAGTACTCAATGGTTCAGACTCTAAACAACTCAGAACCAAAGACTTTCAAGTCTCAGGTTCTGAAGAAATCTGAGTCCAGACCCTTGAGAACTCAGGTTCTGAAGAACTCAGGCTCAAGAACTCAGACTTATTCAAGATATAAGGATTCATATCCAAAGTATCAGAACAAGTCTGAATATCACAACCTCAGATACAAGATGAAAAAGCCAAAACCTTTTAGGACTAACCCCAAAGGACCCATGAAAATCTGGGTACCTAAGTCTGAGATCATTTCTATTGCAGATATGCTTGTCATCCAGAGAAAAGGAAAGGTCCTGGTACCTGGACAGTGGATGCTCGCATCATATGACAGGAGACAAGTCTATGTTCCAAACCCTGACTCAGAAAGAGGGAGGAACTGTGGGGTTTGGAGGAAGTCAGAAAGGAACGATCATTGGTACTGGTAAGATAGGTAATTCTTCCCTGTACATTGATAATGTTTGGCTGGTAGATGGACTGAGACATAATCTGCTTAGCATAAGTCAATTATGTGATAGTGATTATGAAGTCCTGTTTAATAAGAACACTTGCACTGTAATTAACAACAAAGATAAGTTTGTAGTGTTCAAAGGAAACAGGAAAAACAATGTTTATAAAATCAACTTTTCTGAATTGGTTCAGCAGAAGGTAGTTTGCCTTCTATCTGTGAGTGATGAGAAATGGGTTTGGCACAAAAGGCTGGGACATGCTAACTGGAGACTCATCTCTAAGCTTAGCAAGTTACAGCTGGTTAGAGGCCTACCCAAAATTGATTATCACTCAGATGCACTGTGCAGTGCATGCCAAATTGGAAAGTTTTCAAAAACTTCCTTTAAGTCTAAAAACATTGTTTCCACCTCTAAACCTTTAGAACTCCTTCACATTGATTTATTTGGTCCTGTTGGAACAGCTTCAATCAATGGGAAGAAGTATGGACTTGTAATTGTTGATGATTATAGTAGGTGGACTTGGGTTAAATTCCTTAGAACCAAAAATGAAACATATGATGTGTTTTACAAATTCTGCAAACAAGTACAAACTAAAACTGACTTAAAGACTTTAAAAGTCAGAATTGATCATGGTGGGGAATTTGAAAATGAACCTTTTGAAAATTTTTGTGAAGATCATGGAATTCTCCATGAGTTCTCATCTCCTAGAACTCCACAACAAAATGGAGTTGTAGAGAGAAAGAACATGTCTTTACAAGAAATGGCCAGAACCATGATCCATGAATCCAAAATAGCTAAGTACTTTTGGGCAGAAGCTGTAAACACATCATGTTATATTTAGAACAGGATCTATATCAGACCTATTCTGAATAAAACAGCATATGAACTGTTTAAAGGAAGAAAACCAAGTATTTCTTATTTTCATCAGTTTGGTTGTACTTGTTACATACTGAGCAACAAAATCTACCTAAAGAAATTTGATGCTAAGGCTCAAAAGGGTACCTTTTTAGGTTACTCAGAGAGATCTAACGCATACAGGGTGTATAATTCTGAAACACATGTTGTTGAAGAAGCTATACATATTAGATTTGATGATAAGAAGCCTGGTAATGAAATGCCAGAGCTGGTTGTGAGTTTTGCAGATTTCAGACTCTCAGAAGAACCTTCAGAAGCTGAACCCAGTTTAGAGTCTGAAGAAGGTTTAGAAGCTGAAAACAAGAAGAATCTGAGAAACTCTCTGACAATGACACTACTCCTGAAGCAATTCAAGACTAGCATGGTTCTGAACAAATCCCTGATGGTTCTTCAGAAGCTAATCCACCCAGAACCTCATTCAAGTACAAGTCTTCACATCCTGAGGAGCTGATCATTGGAAACAAGAACAGTCCAAGGAATACAAGATCAGCATTCAGTCAGAATGAGTCTATGCTTGGCCTGCTATCCATGATTGAGCCCACAACTGCTGATGAAGCACTTGAAGATGATGGTTGGATTGTAGCAATGCAGGAAGAGCTGAACCAGTTTCAGAGGAATGATGTCTGGGATCTAGTTGCAAGACCTGATCATAAGAACATCATTGGAACAAAATGGGTGTTCAGGAACAAGCTCAATGAACAAGGAGAAGTGATCAGAAACAAGGCTAGATTGGTAGCTCAAGGGTACAGCCAGCAAGAAGGAATTGATTACACTGAGACTTTTGCTTCAGTTGCAAGACTGGAAGCAATCAGGTTACTTCTTTCTTATGCTGTTAATCATGATATCATCTTGTACCAAATGGATGTTAAGAGTGCTTTCTTAAATGGTGTAATTACTGAAGAAGTGTATGTTAAACAATCTCCTGGTTTTGAAGATGTTAATACTCCAGACTTTGTTTTTAAACATAATAAATCCTTGTATGGTCTGAAACAAGCTCCTAGAGCTTGGTATGAAAGACTAAGCAATTTCTTGATTAAAAATGATTTTGTAAGAGGTCAAGTTGACAATACACTCTTTAGAAAAACTGTTAAGAAAGAAATCTTAATTGTGCAAATATATGTTGATGATATCATATTTGGTTCACTAATGCCTCTCTCTGCAAAGAGTTTTCTAAGTTAATGCAGGATGAATTTGAAATGAGCATGATGGGTGAGTTGAAATTCTTCTTGGGAATTCAAATCAACCAATGCAAAGATGATGTTTATGTTCATCAGTCAAAATACACTAAGGAGCTTCTGAAGAAGTTCCAGCTTGATGACTGTAAGCTGATGACAACACCAATGCATCCTACCTGCACCTTAAGCAAAGAGGACAATGGCTCTAAAGTAGATCAGAAGCTGTATAGAGGTATGATAGGTTCTCTTTTATACTTAACTGCTTCTAGGCCAGATATTTTGTTTAGTGTCTGTTTGTGTGCTAGACTCCAGTCAGATCCTAGAGAATCTCATATGACTGCTGTCAAGAGAATCTTTAGGTATCTGAAAGGAACAACTAATTTGGGACTTCTGTATAAGAAATCCTTGAATTATAAGCTAGTTGGATTCTGTGATGCTGATTATGCTGGGCACAGGATTGAAAGAAAGTCCACCAGTGGAAACTGTCAGTTTCTGGGTGAAAATATGATATCCTGGGCCAGCAAAAGACAAGCAACTATTGCTTTGTCAACAGCAGAAGCAGAATACATCTCAGCTGCAAGTTGTAGTACAGAACTGCTCTGGATGAAACATCAATTAGAGGATTATCAGATTCATGCAGATAATATTCCTATTTATTGTGATAATACTGCTGCAATATGTCTGTCTAAAAATCCAATTCTGCATTCTAGAGCCAAGAATATAGAAATAAAACATCATTTTATAAGAGACTATGTTCAGAAGGGTGTTTTGGATATCCAGTTCATTGATACTGATCATCAATGGGCTGACATATTCACAAAACCTCTAACAGAAGAAAGATTCAATTTTATTAAAAAGAATCTAAACATGCACTTTATCTCTTGAAAATGTGCTTGAATCTGAATGAAAACTGAGACCCTGAGTTTATCAGAAGCTAAGACTTATTAGACACTCATTTTCTGAGAGTCTGAACAAAGTTAAGCCTGAAAAACTTCAGAGTCTGAAGGTTCAGAACCTGGATTTTCTGACTCCTGAATCTGATAGAAATCTAATGTTTGGTCAGAATCTGATAAGTATAACCCTGGGCAATGATGATTAAAGCTTTGAAAGTTTATATTTTATCCCTCCCAAAGTCATCAATATAAAAATGTGATTTTCTGTTTGGTATCAAAGGCTAAAATTGCTTAACAAACAATTTCAGTTGGTATCAGTCTGTTTTTAAAATGTTTTAACACAGACAAATTTTTTTAAATGCTCAATGTGTATAAGACATGTTCAGGCTTTTAGAACTTATTTTAAAATTGGTATCAGTTGGTCTGAAAGAATTCAGAAGCACTTGAACTTTTGAGTCCACACTGAACCAAATACTATATCTTGGTATCAGCACTGAACCATATTTTGGTATCAGGTTCTGATATAAGTTCAGCAGAATTAAACCTTCAGTTGGTATCTGTAGTGTCGCGTCGAATTTCGGATAT
This sequence comes from Medicago ruthenica, assembly GCA_018208015.1. Taxonomy (NCBI): domain Eukaryota; kingdom Viridiplantae; phylum Streptophyta; class Magnoliopsida; order Fabales; family Fabaceae; genus Medicago; species Medicago ruthenica. The sequence goes on from CM031378.1 coordinate 38,865,266, forward strand.
CAAGCTATTGACAAGCGTTGAATCACTAATTTTAAATCACGACTGAACTTTTAATTTTTCGGGGATAAAGGGGAAAAAGTTCGAAATTACCTTAATGTTAAAGATTTTGTGTTCGGGAGTCGGTTATGCAAGGGGAAGGTATTAGCACCCCTCACATCCGTTGTACTCAACGGGAACCTCCTAGTTAGCTAAGGCTAAAGTGTTTTTCTCGTTTTGCTTGCATGCTTGAATATATAAAAAGGGAAAAAGAAAATATGATAAAGGGGAAAAAGAAAGTTTTTTTATTAATGGGCTTGACAAGATGTGAATCCTGCTCCTACGTATCTCCCGGTGCGACGGAGAATTCAAAGGTTACATAGTTCTTTGGGTAGAAAAAGTTTGTATGTTGGTTGATTTTAATTAAAAAGATTTGATCGCGCCCGAGCGAGAAAATTTTGATTGAAGAAGAAGAAAAAAAAAGGAAACGCGGTCTACTATCGTTGTTTGGATAGCTTAATGAAGACCGATGAAAAGCTTTTTACCTACTACCGTTGTGCGGGTAGCTTAATGAAGGTAAAATATAAATGTCAGCTGTTTGGGATGTTGCCGAACTGCCACTGACGACAAGGGATTTGATAAAAAGAGACGGACTCGCACTCGGGCGATGGTATCCGTTGGAAAACGCGCAAAGGCGTGAAAAGGTTGGAAAACGCGAAAAGGCGTGAAAAGGTTTAAAAAGAAAAAGGACGGACTCGCACGAGGGCGATGGGATCCGTTTGAAAACGCGCAAAGGCTTGAAAAGTTGAATTGACCACGGGGGCCAAGAAAAAAGTTCAAAATGGTCACGGGGGACTAAAGGAAGATTGGATTGGTCACGAAGGACCAATAAAAGGGTAAGGCGCATCGGGCGCGTTGAAAATGGAATGACGATTGCCCGAACAACGAGACATACGTCAAGCATTCTGCAACCGGGGAATGGAGAGACATACGTCCAACCATTCCTTTTTCATTCAAGTTTTTGTTTGTTGTTGAAACTCAAAGAAATCTCAAAGGAACAAAACACTTGGTGAAAAAGTTTAAGAAAAGGCTTGTTGCTCAAATTAGTTGTTGCAACCTTGAACAAATGTTGTTAAAGTTTTGAAAGGATGCATCAAGTTTTGTTTCAAGCTCATGATGCAAAAAGGAACATGATTTGTTCAAAAGTGTTGGAACTTTAAGAACAAAGTTGTTGAAAATCATGAACAAAATTGTTGTTCAAGTTTATTGAAAATAGTGAACATAGCTTGTTGCTTAAGTTATTGGAACTTAAGACCAAGCGTTATTCAAGTTTGAAATGAACAAGCTCATGAAAATATGCATGAGTTTGGAAAATGCACAAGTTCGGCTCAAATTTGAGTTTGGTTTTAAAAATGAACAAGTTCGGCTCAAGTTCATGTTTTGATTTAAAATCATGAACAAGTTTGTTGTTCAAGATTGGTTTTGAAAATAATGAACATGGCTTATTGCTCGAGTTTGATTTTGGGAAATTAATGAACGTAACTTGTTTTGCAAGTTATCCAAAATTATTGCTCAAACTTGTGAAATTTACAACATCATGCAAAAGTTTTGTTATGCTTTGAATAAAATGAGTTTCAATCCTCTTAGGTTCTGAGTTTTTAGGTTAGAACCTCAAAAATTGGCTTTTTTAGGAGCCTGAACTTAGGTTCTGAGTTCTGCAACTTTCGCAGAGCAACCTGAACTTGGCTCTGCGAACCTAAGTTATGTCATGGTCGCAGAGCGACCATGACTTTGCTCTGCGAACTCTGCGAATTTTGAAACTCAGAAGCTGCTTCTGAACTTCTGTTCAGAAGCTGCTTCTGAGTAAGGTTCAGAACCTTAAGGGGATTGAAAACCTTTGAAAAATAGCAAGAAAAGGAGTACAACAACTCAGTTTAGTGTTTTGTAAATTTTGAGATTCATTTGAGGTTTCAAAAGTGGTTTTTTAGAACAAAATGATTTAAACAAATGCCAATGATACAAACAGCAATGCAAAATGAAAGATGAAGAATTTAGAATACTTACAGAACTCCTAGCAATGCTTGTGTGGCAAGAGATAGGAAAGGGCTTGGTTGATTGTGATTTTGCAAAGTTGGAAGAGTTGATGAACAAGAACAATTATGTTGTTCTAAGAACTGATCTTTTGCTGGGAGAAGTGTAAGAATCTGTGTATTGAACTCTCTATTCTCTCTCAAAATTCTGTATTTTCAACTCTCTTTAATCCTCATGCATTGCATTCCTTTTATAGGCCAAAACCAAATCTATTGCAATGATGAAAATCTCTAGAATCCAGCTGCTTTGTGGTCTAAAACCAGGCTACTTTGCTTTGCATTTAATGCAAAAGTGAAGAGGTGACATTGCCTTGTAACCTTGGTCAAGACTTTGGCCAAAACCAGCCATTAATGAAGCTGATTTATGATAGCAATGATGATGAAAAGTGGAAAAACAGGGCTGGTTTGCAATTGGGCTGTTCTTGGGATCAATCCTTGCAATCTTGAGGAGTCAAGCAAGGAAAACGTGCACTGCCATGTACAGAGGTTGGGGGAAACAAAAGGGAACATGTGGGCTGGTGTGAGAAGGAAGAAAAGGCAGCTGAAAACAAGGCAGCAAAACAACTTTTGGGCAAGTGAAATGCCATTGTGTTTGACTGGTTTTGGGGGAGAAAGAAGGAAGGAAAACAAGCAAGTAGCTGGCTGGCAAGCTTAGGGCCATTAGCAGGTCAATTGGGAGGTATGAGAGCTGCCCAAGGGCAGCCAACTTGCTTGGCTTGGAAGAAAAACCTTCTCACCTTGGCTTTAACGGCACATGCCTCAATTCTTGCTTTGCTGGACCTAAACAGCCAGAATTGATAGCAATAGCAGTAATAATAATGATAGGTGATAATAATTATAACTATAATGAAAACAAAAGAAAGATAAATCAAAGGAATTAAATTCTGCAAAAAAAAAACGCAGAGTTCGCAGAGCGAAGGGAACTTTGCTCTGCGAACTCCCCTTTTTTTCTTTTTTTTATATTTTTTAAAATAAAAGAAGTAAAAACCAATAATAATAGTAATAATGAAAATAACAATGATGGTAATGATAATAATAATAAAGGTGATAACAATAATAATGATGAAAGAGATAATAATATTAGTAATTAAAAATAATGATAATAATAAATAATAATAATAAAACATTGATAAAAATTGAAATTCTGGCCAGGCAATAACAAAGAGTAAACAGGTTCTGAGCCAAACAGGTTCTGAACTAATTTTAGCACAATTAACAGCAGATAATCAGCAGAAATTAAAAGTGCAGGAAAGCTAAAGAAGGCACAAGGTTTGTTAACCCAGTTCGGAGTAAACACCTCCTACTCTGGGGGATACCAATCCAGGAAAGAATTCCACTATAGGAATTAATCCTTATGACTCAAGACACTGACTCCCAGTTCCCAGCCTAAGCAATTAACTTCCTCCTAGTCTTGAATTCTACCCAACACGTTGAGTATTAGAGACCACTAACTTCCTATTCAAGTAACAAACCTGTTACTGAACCCCTTAACAAAAACTACTCTGTTTTGAAGAACAACTTCAATACATCTGACTGCACTCGTACCTACAGGCTTAGAGTGATTACAACTCAATTAAAAACACTAAACCAACTCAATAGAGTGGTGCACAAACAAAGCTTAAAGCTTACAAACACTAAGACTCAATTCTCTAATTCTTCAATAAACGTATATCTTGAATAGCAGCAGCACTCCTCCTTTTATAACCTTCAGCAAGCAACATTAATCTGAATTAAATCTTCTAAAATAGATATGTTTCTGAATTATGCAAGGCTTGAAAAGGAAACATATAAATCTTCAATGTATCTGCAAAAGATTTCTTCAGGAAATATGAACTTCATAAAATACGAGCCAATCTTCAAAAGATCTCCTCCAAATTAATCAGCATTCTTAGAACAACCATCCATGATCAAACCTTAACATATCTCGCAAAGATTCGCGCCAAAACAATTCAGAAAAACCAGCTTCTGATGAAGTCAACGAAAGTCAACGCGGGCATCAGACTCACATTTCAGCTTCTGAAGTGCTATAGTGCGTCTGAAGGTGCTTTCAGCTTCTGAAGGCCAAAAGTGCTTCTGAACAGCTTCAAAATGGATTTCTTGCAACTGAAGACTTGTTCTTGACATTGAGATGCTTCTATTCAACACATTGGATTTGCCAAAATATGCAGCCAACTCCAAAATACTCAACAATCTCCCCCTTTGGCAAATTTTTGGCTAAAACCAATGTTCACACATCACAAGTTCTTCAATTCTCCCATAACCAATCTTAACAATGAAGAACTTCACAATTATATAACATAGCACACAGATTAACAGCGGATTCAGCTATGTTAAACAATAAAAACCAATCAGTTTCAGCTTCTGAACACTGAGACACACATTGCAACTTCTGAACAAATTCAGCATCACTTCAGGATAACTAAAACCACATAAAACACTCCCCCTGAAGCTTCACAACTAAATAAACACATGTACAACCACTCCAGCATCTGAACTCTCCTCCTGCAACTCATAAAACTCCCCCTTACTTCTGAACTGCAGTGAAAAATGATAAACCAGCTTCTGCAACATCTGAAACACATCACACTCAGGACTTTAATGACCTTGTACTCCCCCTGAGACACATATTCCTCCTCAATATCACCAGCACATCTCATGTTGCATTGGTTATGAATTCTGAACAAAACATGCAACTTCTGAATAAATCTAGTTAGCTTCTGAACCACTGAACAATCTGATAAAACACACTCTGAACAGCTCTTGCCTGATCTTAAGCATAAATTTTACTCCCCCTTTTTAGCCACAAAATTATGACAAAGCACTGGTTTCACATAGGGAGCAAAAATCAAATAGGCAACTGCACAAAAATTTTCAAACACAGTCCCAGTTTCAGACTCAGACACAGGTTCAGGAACACTCTCAGCTTTAGCAAATCTGGCAGGTACTCTATCTTCCTCACATCCAGTTTGCTGTAATTGCTATAAATCCTTATGCAGACAAACATTTGAAGAATTCCAAACAGAATTATTCCTCTCAGCAATCTTCTTCTGAAGTCTATCAATTCTCTTCTGCACAGAGAGTCTGATGGCATTAAATTCCTCAGATTCACTATCATCCAGTTTCTTTGCTACTCCTGGTTCATCAACCTTGACATTGGGTTTCACAGTCTTGACATTCTTCAAAGCTTTCATGTTTAAATGCCCAAGCATTTAACAGATTTTGTTCTCTTCTTCAGATTTCCACAGATAACAATTATCTTCTGATCTGCAGCCCCTCATCAGAACATTACCTCCTTGATCAGTTACCAAACATTCTTTCTTATTGAACATCACCTTCAAGTCTTGATCACACAACTGACTGATACTGATCAGATTTGAAGTTAACGCTTTAACTAAGTACACATCCTTCAATTTTGGTAAACCATCACAAACCAAGTCACCAATTCCCAGAATTTCTCCTTTTTCTCCACCACCAAAAGTCACATACATTTTCTTGGTGTAAGATCTTATATTTTCTAGGAATTTACTAACCCCAGTCATATGTCTAGAACAACCTCTGTCAAAGTACCACTTCTTCTTAGATGAAGCTTTCTGAGAAGTATGAGCCATTAAACCAACAGTCTCACCTTTGGGTCTCCAAACCTTCTGAACATTGACCTTTTTAGGAGCAGGTTCAACTCTTCTGTGATTGAAGTGCTCAGGATAACTATAAAGCTTGAAACAAAAAGGTTTGATATGCCTCTTCTTACCACAGTGATGACAAACCCAAGTATGATTTCTTCTTTTGTTTCTGAAAAATTTCTGGGGTTGCTTCTGAGGTAGCATCTGAATTTGCTTCTGAGGCTGCTTCTGAGGTTGCATTTGAGCTTGCTTCTGAGCTTTCTTCTGAGATTGCATCTGAGGTCTCATCTTTGATGTCCCAATCATAGAATCATAAGATTCAGAAGCAGGAACAAATTGTTTAACAGGATTTTTCTTCTTGAGGTTCAGACTCTCATCCACAAATCCTAAACCCTTATGTTTCCCTTGTTTCTGAGCATCCAGAATCTCCTCCAACTTATCAGTAGCAGAGTTCATCATCCTAATTGCTTCTTCATCTGATCAAGTTGAGAATTCAAATGTGTTACTTTCTCATTCAGATCAGAAATCTGTTCCAAATGCACACACCTCTCAGACTGCAGCTTACATACAGTTTCCTTCTCAGTCTCTAATAATTTGCACAGTTCTTGATTTCTGAGATATAACTCTTCATAAGAAACAGCTGGTTCCTCAAAAATCAAATCTTCATCACAGGCTTCAGATTCTGATGAAGTTTCAGTTTCTGATGAAATTTCAGATTCTGAATAGGCTACAGGCACATACCTTGAGCAAGCTTCTGAAACCATAAGAGCAACAACATGTTTAGCTGACTTACTCTCAACCTCTCCTTCTGAGCTATCCTCATCAGACCAAGATACAGCTAGGCTTTTCTTCTGCTTCTTGAGAAAAGTAGGACATTCAGTCTTGATATGTCCATAGCCTTCACACTCTAAGCACTGCACACCTCTTTCTTGTTTGCTATTCTCTTCAGATTGTTTCTTATTGTTGTTGAGTCTGAGATTCTGGCCTTTGTATTTGGATTTCTTGTCCACCTGTTTCAGAATCTTTTTGAACTGTTTTCCCAGCAACACTAAATCTTCTGATAAATCATCTTCATCTTCATCAAGCTCTTGTTGATCATCAGCTTCAGAATTAACAGCAAAAGCTATTCTTTTCCCTTTCTTATCAGGTTGTTTGCAAAAGGCAGTCTCAAAGTTTAGCAAAGACCCAATCATCTCCTCAACCTTCATGGTGGTGATGTCATGATCTTCTTCTATGGCTGTAACCTTCATGTCAAACCTTCTGGGCAGGGACCTGAGGATTTTTCTTACTATCTTTTCATCAGACATCTTTTCCCCAAGAGAATCAAAGGAATTTGTCATGTCCAGCATATTCATGTAGAAATCCTGAATACACTCATCCTCCAACATCTTCAGGTTTTCAAACTTGGTTGTGAGCAACTGAAGTCTGGATAGTTTAACCTTAGAGGTTCCTTCATGAGTGGTTTTCAGAATTTCCCAAGCATCCTTTGCAACAGTGCATTGTTTGATCAATCTGAACATGTTTCTATCAACACCATTGAAAATTGCATTTAAAGCCTTTGAGTTTCCATGTGACATATCATCCTCAGCTTTGGTCCATTCTTCTTCAGGCTTCAAAACCTCAGTTTTATTACCATCTTTGTCTATAACCACAGGATGATCCCAGCCTTTAATCACATCTTTCCAAGTTCTGCTGTCAATGGATTTCAGGAATGCACACATCGTGGATTTCCAGTACTCATAATTTGTGCCATCAAGTAGGGGTGGTCTGTTGACAGGGCCTCCTTCTCTCTCCATAAAGCCAGACATTGATAACTTTGGATCTCACCCAAAACACAGGCAGGGTGCCTGCTCTGATGCCAATTGAAATTCTGGCCAGGCAATAACAAAGAGTAAACAGGTTCTGAACCAAACTGGTTCTGAACTAATTTTAGCACAATTAACAACAGATAATCAGCAGAAATTAAAAGTGCAGGAAAGCTAAAGAAGGCACAAGGTTTGTTAACCCAGTTCGGAGTAAACACCTCCTACTCTGGGGTATACCAATCCAGGAAGGAATTCCACTATAGGAATTAATCCTTATGACTCAAGACACTGACTCCCAGTTCCCAGCCTAAGCAATTAACTTCCTCCTAGTCTTGAATTCTACCCAACACGTTGAGTATTAGAGACCACTAACTTCCTATTCAAGTAACAAACCTGTTACTGAACCCCTTAACAAAAACTACTCTGTTTTGAAGAACAACTTCAATACATCTGACTGCACTCGTACCTACAGGCTTAGAGTGATTACAACTCAATTAAAAACACTAAACCAACTCAATAGAGTGGTGCACAAACAAAGCTTAAAGCTTACAAACACTAAGACTCAATTCTCTAATTCTTCAATAAACGTATATCTTGAATAGCAGCAGCACTCCTCCTTTTATAACCTTCAGCAAGCAACATTAATCTGAATTAAATCTTCTAAAATAGATATGTTTCTGAATTATGCAAGGCTTGAAAAGGAAACATATAAATCTTCAATGTATCTGCAAAAGATTTCTTCAGGAAATATGAACTTCATAAAATACGAGCCAATCTTCAAAAGATCTCCTCCAAATTAATCAGCATTCTTAGAACAACCATCCATGATCAAACCTTAACATATCTCGCAAAGATTCGCGCCAAATCAATTCAGAAAAACCAGCTTCTGATGAAGTCAACGAAAGTCAACGCGAGCATCAGACTCACATTTCAGCTTCTGAAGTGCTATAGTGCGTCTGAAGGTGCTTTCAACTTCTGAAGGCCAAAAGTGCTTCTGAACAGCTTCAAAATGGATTTCTTGCAACTGAAGACTTGTTCTAGACATTGAGATGCTTCTATTCAACACATTGGATTTGCCAAAATATGCAGCCAACTCCAAAATACTCAACAAAAATGAAAAAAGATAATAATAATATTATTAATGAAAAAGACAATATCAATAGTAATAATAATAATAATAATGATAATATTAATAAAAATGATTGTAATGCTAATGGTGATAAATATTAATAAATAAAAATCCAAAAATAAAGATGAAATAATAAAAGGTAATAAAAGGTAAAAATAACAAATTGAAAATGAAATGATGAATAATAATAAACAAAGAAAAATATGAGTCAAAAAATGGGGTATGATAGATGCCCCTATTTAAGTTTCTTCGCCGCGGAGATTGAAAGTGAAATTTTGAAATTGACGGGTCGAAGAGACTTAAATACAAAGTACATCATTTTTGACTAAATTTTTCTTGAATTGAAAATGCTATGAATGTATGCATGCAAATGCTATGAATGCTCGTAATGCAAGTATGAATGCAAAGACGGCAAAGATGACCCGACTGGGGGATAAAAAGAGACAAAGGGATACCCGAGTTCGTTAAAGAAACGGGATTCGACTCTACTGGGGGTAGTGTGGTTCCACTGGGAAATGGTTGTCTATTACCAGGATGATAGCTTAATAAATTGTGAGGAATGCATGATATGAATATGAGATGCATGCTAATGAATGAGTTTGATATGATGCATGCATTATGCTGACATGTGGGACGACAGACGTCATGTTGGACGCTGGGGATTATGATTGAATGCCGAGCAAAGTCGGGCTTTGGTTGTGATTGGATGCCGAGCGAGGTCGGGCTTTGGTTATGTTTGGATGCCGAGCGAGGTCGGGCTTTGGTTATGTTTGGATGCCGAGCGAGGTCGGGCTTTGGTTATGTTTGGATGCCGAGCAAAGTCGGGCTTTGGTTATGATTGGATGCCGAGCGAGGTCGGGCTTTGGTTATGTTGGGATGTCGAGCGAGGCCGGGCTTTGGTTATGATTGGATGCCGAGCGAGGTCGGGCTTTGATTATGTTTGGATGCCGAGCGAGGTCGGGCTTTGGTTATGTTTGGATGCCGAGCGAGGTCGGGCTTTGGTTATGTTTGGATGCCGAGCGAGGTCGGGCTTTGGTTATGTTTGGATGCCGAGTGAGGTCGGGCTTTGGTTATGTTTGGATGTCGAGCGAGGTCGGGCTTTGGTTATGTTGGGATGCCGAGCGAGGTCGGGCTTCGATTATGTTGGGATGCCGAGCGAGGTCGGGCTTTGGTTATGATTGGATGCCGAGCGAGGTCGGGCTTTGATTGTGATGGGATGCCGAGCGAGGTCGAGCTTTGATTTGAAATTGTGGGTGCCAATGAGAATTGGGCTTTTGTTGGTAATGTGGGTGCCAATGGGAATTGGGCTTCTATTGGTAATGTGGGTGCCAATGGGAATTGGGCTTTTACAGGCAATTTTGACGTTCCCATTAATCCAAGACTGCACTAAACACAAAATTTATATCATACAGCTCAAGTTAATGACATGTTTATCAATGAACCATACCTATCACACATTTTTAAGTAAATGAATAAATTGAATATCGATTGTAGGGGGTATTGAACACTCATCTGGCAAGTTGCTAACATTCCGATCGAGTTATGTGTCCATTTAATCATTGTTTCTAAAAGCACAAAAGCATTGATCACAAGGTCTTTGAGGGTTGTAATTTGGCTTGGTTACAAAAGAAATGTCATATGTGGGAAAATTGAATTCAAATGGCCAAGCAAGAGGAACATTCTTTCTAATTATACACTTCCCCCTTATTCAAACACAACTCTTGGTGATTTACAAATGTTTTTCTTTGATCTTGACAATTTTTTTGATTTATTGATTTTTTTTCTCTTTTTCTCTTTTCGTTTTCTTGATTTGTTTTTCTTTCTTTCTTTCTTTTCTTTTTCTTTTTCTTTCTCTTTTTCTTGTTTGTCAAGTTCAATTACAAAATTCACCATTACTTGACATTCACAACCTCCCTTTTCTCCCCAACTTAATTCAAGATGATACCCTAATTGAATGTTTCTTTCTCTTTTGGCAAAGGACAATAATCATGATGGTTAAGGGTTCAAAATGAAAGTAAAATATCAGAATTCAATAATGATTTAACTATGAACTGAATTTTTTACAAACTCCGGCAATTTCATTAAGCAACTGAGCTTATGAAAGTTGGCAGTTCATAGTTAACGATTCTGATTTATTAGGCTCAAAGGGGTTATCAAATACTCACTTCTCATAGGGTGGGCTATTTGTGGTCAAGTGTTTCTACTCATATTCAAAAAAAATGCCTTGATCATGTCAGTGCTTTCGTACAATTTAAAACAAATTTCAGATTTAACATAAAAAGATCGAGTTAAACAAAAAATGCCGGTCTCCTGCATATGTGTATAACGATTTTGAGGATTCCTCACATTTTGGCTAGTTCTAAATGGTTCACCGAATAAACATATTAACAACGCAAACTGTATGATATAACTTTTGTACTAAGTACATATTCTCATTCCAAGTTTAATACTAGAAAAACAGGAAACGTGTACCTTAGCTTTGCGCAAATCAATCAAATCTTATCACCACCATACATTTGTGGCTGAATGCTTTGGATCAATCCATATGATGTGATTGGATGCCGATCAAGGTCGGGCTTTGATTGTGAATTGTGAGTGGGAATGCCAATGAAAATTGGGCTTTGGATGGAAATTGTATTTGTATGTGCCAATGAAAATTGGGCTTTTGTTATGATCGGGTGCCAAGCATGGTTGGGCTTTGTGAATTGCTTTTGGGAGTGCCAATGACAATTCGGCTTTTTGTAGGAGATTGAGGAATGTCAATGACGACTGGGCTTTTTGTGAATTGTGAGGGAGTGCCAAGCATGGTTGGGCTTTTTGAATGATTGTGTACCGAGGATGGTCGGGCTTTGTGAATGAAAATTATGCTTCACGTTTATCCACACATCTGAAAAAGACCAGGTCATAATTCCATCTTGTATAGTGTGCCCCCGCAGAGGAAAACTGTGATGCCAATCTCTTGAGGGTTCTCTTGGTGAGGTTGTTTTGGGACGACAAGCCACTTTCCTTGACGGGATGACGCGTAGTGTTGCGAATGAAATGTGAACACTGATGACTCAATTCGGATTGTAAGAAATCCTGATAAGAAGGGGAAGGAGTTTTGGACTCGAAACAAATGTATGCATGTTATGCATGATGTTAATGTATGTATTCGATGTATATGAAAAAAATGCCCCTCTTTTTTTGTTTATGCAAAAAAATTTCATGAATGCAAATGTTTATGGTATGCAGGGGTTTGGTATAGAAATGTTCAAAACTTCCCCCCATTCTCACATGTAGGCTCTAGAGATGGAACTTTCTAAAAGGTCCCTAGAGTCATGGATCCTACAAGGACTTATAATCGCTGTTGCATATACACGCAATACAACCATACTTCCAAGAGAATCTACTCTAGGCGGGTTTCTCATATCGATCCCTACGAGACATACGTCAGGAAGGCCAATACTACACAAACCCCAAGCCTATCTTAATTTTTTCTCATAGCTCGGGTAGAGAGCCTCACACGTTCGGCATTAACCCGAATAATGTGGAGTAACATCGCTCATGTAACAACCCCACAATTGATATATGAACATAAAGCAATATGAAACATAAATATAAAGTAAGAAAAGCAGATAAAGATAATAAAACAAAAGCATGCAAGTAAAACGAGAAAAACTACTAGGATAGGCTTGACTCGCTATAAAAACAAAGTGTTTTTTTTAAAAATGAAGTCCCCAGTGGAGTCGCCATTTTTGTCGCGTCGAATTTCGGATACCAAGCTATTGACAAGCGTTGAATCACTAATTTTAAATCACGACTGAACTTTTAATTTTTCGGGGAAAAAGGGGAAAAAGTTCGAAATTACCTTAATGTTAAAGATTTTGGGTTTGGGAGTCGGTTATGCAAGGGGAAGGTATTAGCACCCGTCACATCCGTTGTACTCAACAGGAACCTCCTAGTTAGCTAAGGCTAAAGTGTTTTTCTCGTTTTGCTTGCATGCTTGAATATATAAAAAGGGAAAAAGAAAATATGATAAAGGGGAAAAAGAAAGTTTTTTTATTAATGGGCTTGACAAGATGTGAATCCTGCTCCTACGTATCTCCAGGTGTGACGGAGAATTCAAAGCTTACGTAGTTCTTTGGGTAGAAAAAGTTTGTATGTTGGTTGATTTTAATTAAAAAGGTTTGATCGCGCCCGAGCGAAAAATTTTGATTGAAGAAGAAGAAAAAAAAGGAAATGCGGTCTACTATCGTTGTTTGGATAGCTTAATGAAGACCGATGAAAAGCTTTTTACCTACTACCGTTGTGTGGGTAGCTTAATGAAGGTAAAATATAAATGTCAGCTGTTTGGGATGTTGCCGAACTGCCACTGACGACAAGGGATTTGATAAAAAGAGACGGACTCGCACTCGGGCGATGGTATCCGTTGGAAAACGCGCAAAGGCGTGAAAAGGTTGGAAAACGCGAAAAGGCGTGAAAAGGTTTAAAAAGAAAAAGGACGGACTCGCACGAGGGCGATGGTATCCGTTTGAAAACGCGCAAAGGCGTGAAAAGTTGAATTGACCACGGGGGCCAAGAAAAAAGTTCAAAATGGTCACGGGGGACTAAAGGAAGATTGGATTGGTCACGAAGGACCAATAAAAGGGTAAGGCGCATCGGGCGCGTTGAAAATGGAATGACGATTGCCTGAACAACGAGACATACGTCAAGCATTCATGCAACCGGGGAATGGAGAGACATACGTCCAACCATTCCTTTTTCATTCAAGTTTTTGTTTGTTGTTGAAACTCAAAGAAATCTCAAAGGAACAAAACACTTGGTGAAAAAGTTTAAGAAAAGGCTTGTTGCTCAAATTAGTTGTTGCAACCTTGAACAAATGTTGTTAAAGTTTTGAAAGGATGCATCAAGTTTTGTTTCAAGCTCATGATGCAAAAAGGAACATGATTTGTTCAAAAGTGTTGGAACTTTAAGAACAAAGTTGTTGAAAATCATGAACAAAATTGTTGTTCAAGTTTATTGAAAATAGTGAACATAGCTTGTTGCTTAAGTTATTGGAACTTAAGAACAAGCGTTATTCAAGTTTGAAATGAACAAGTTCATGAAAATATGCATGAGTTTGGAAAATGCACAAGTTCGGCTCAAATTTGAGTTTGGTTTTAAAAATGAACAAGTTCGGCTCAAGTTCATGTTTTGATTTAAAATCATGAACAAGTTTGTTGTTCAAGATTGGTTTTGAAAATAATGAACATGGCTTATTGCTCGAGTTTGATTTTGGGAAATTAATGAACGTAACTTGTTTTGCAAGTTATCCAAAATTATTGCTCAAACTTGTGAAATTTACAACATCATGCAAAAGTTTTGTTATGCTTTGAATAAAATGAGTTTCAATCCTCTTAGGTTCTGAGTTTTAGGTTAGAACCTCAAAAATTGGCTTTTTTAGGAGCCTGAACTTAGGTTCTGAGTTCTGCAACTTTCGCAGAGCAACCTGAACTTGGCTCTGCGAACCTAAGTTCTGTCATGGTCGCAGAGCGACCATGACTTTGCTCTGCGAACTCTGCGAATTTTGAAACTCAGAAGCTGCTTCTGAACTTCTGTTCAGAAGCTGCTTCTGAGTAAGGTTCAGAACCTTAAGGGGATTGAAAACCTTTGAAAAATAGCAAGAAAAGGAGTACAACAACTCAGTTTAGTGTTTTGTAAATTTTGAGATTCATTTGAGGTTTCAAAAGTGGTTTTTTAGAACAAAATGATTTAAACAAATGCCAATGATACAAACAGCAATGCAAAATGAAAGATGAAGAATTTAGAATACTTACAGAACTCCTAGCAATGCTTGTGTGGCAAGAGATAGGAAAGGGCTTGGTTGATTGTGATTTTGCAAAGTTGGAAGAGTTGATGAACAAGAACAATTATGTTGTTCTAAGAACTGATCTTTTGCTGGGAGAAGTGTAAGAATCTGTGTATTGAACTCTCTATTCTCTCTCAAAATTATGTATTTTCAACTCTCTTTAATCCTCATGCATTGCATTCCTTTTATAGGCCAAAACCAACTCTATTGCAATGTTGAAAATCTCTAGAATCCAGCTGCTTTGTGGTCTAAAACCAGGCTACTTTGCTTTGCATTTAATGCAAAAGTGAAGAGGTGACATTGCCTTGTGACCTTGGTCAAGACTTTGGCCAAAACCAGCCATTAATGAAGCTGATTTATGATAGCAATGATGATGAAAAGTGGAAAAACAGTGCTGGTTTGCAATTGGGCTGTTCTTGGGATCAATCCTTGCAATCTTGAGGAGTCAAGCAAGGAAAACATGCACTGCCATGTACAGAGGTTGGGGGAAACAAAAGGGAACATGTGGGCTGGTGTGAGAAGGAAGAAAAGGCAGCTGAAAACAGGGCAGCAAAACAGCTTTTGGGCAAGTGAAATGCAGCTTTGTTTGACTGGTTTTGGAGGAGAAAGAAGGAAGGAAAACAAGCAAGTAGCTGGCTGGCAAGCTTAGGGCCATTAGCAGGTCAATTGGGAGGGATGAGAGCTGCCCAAGGGCAGCCAACTTGCTTGGCTTGGAAGAAAAACCTTCTCATCTTGGCTTTAATGGCACATGCCTCAATTCTTGCTTTGCTGGACCTAAACAACCACAATTGATAGCAATAGCAGTAATAATAATGATAGGTGATAATAATTATAACTATAATGAAAACAAAAGAAAGATAAATCAAAGGAATTAAATTCTGCAAAAAAAACGCAGAGTTCGCAGAGCGAAGGGAACTTTGCTCTGCGAACTCCCCTTTTCTTTTTATATTCTTTAAATAAAAGAAGTAAAAACCAATAATAATAGTAATAATGAAAATAACAATGATGGTAATGATAATAATAATAAAGGTGATAACAATAATAATGATGAAAGAGATAATAATAATAATAATAAATAATAATAATAAAACATTGATAAAAATGAAAAAAGATAATAATAATAATATTATTAATGAAAAAGACAATATCAATAGTATTAATAATAATAATGATAATATTAATAAAAATGATAGTAATGCTAATGGTGATAAATATTAATAAATAAAAATCCAAAAATAAAGATGAAATAATAAAAGGTAATAAAAGGTAAAAATAACAAATTGAAAATGAAATGATGAATAATAATAAACAAAGAAAAATATGAGTCAAAAAATGGGGTATGACAAGTAGATATATGATCTGAACCATTTTGTCCAAAATAGTTCAGGTTTGCTCTGATACTGAAAAAATTATACTGAACAGCTATTGTAGTACCCCAATTTTGTCCTAAGCCTTTTCAAAAAAAATCAAAAAAAAAGAGAAAAGTCAAAAAGTCAACAAAAAGTCAACATTGCTGAAATGAGGACTTCGCAGAGCAAAGTCCCCTTCGCAGAGCGAAGTCTCCCAGAAATGAGGACTTCGCAGAGCAAAGTCTACTTCGCAGAGCGAAGTCTGCGAATTTTCTGCAGATTTTCAGATTTTTGATTTTTCTGTTTTCCTTTTCTTTTATTGCTATTCGAGTCATTATCTATTATTATTATCATCTATTATTAGTATGATTAATGCTGGATTTGACCAAGAAATCAAAGAAAACATGTGACAATTGAAAAAGCAAAAAGGGAAAGGAAGAGGAAGCAAAATTGATCAAGTAACCGAGCCACTTGCTGACTTTGGGCAGTCATTTCCCATTCCACTTGACCTGCAACTGACCCTGCTATATGCCAGCAACCACCTTGCCATAGGCTTTATCAAAACCACTCAAGGATTGAGGCAAAGTGGCTGCCCCTGTTTTGCAAACAGCTTTGCTTTCATCATTTCCATCATTTTTCTATCAGAATTCAGCTGCTTTGGGAGCTGAATTCGTCCAAGGTCTTGACCCTTGCAGCAAGGCAAGGTCACCTCTTATCCTTAGCATTAAATGCAAAGCATTTCAGTCATGATTATGGCACAAAATCAGCCCTGCTGCAGATTTTGTCATAATGAACTTTTGTTTTCGTTTTGGCCTATAAAAGCAAGACATTGCTGCTGAATCAAGAGCAGGAGAGAGGTGGGAGGATAGAGAGTCTTGGAGAGTAGAAACACAGAGGTTTGAGAGCAGAAAACCAGTGCAAATTCGAGTGAATTGTTGCACACTTTTTCCTCACAAAAACAGAGTTTGGTTTTTGAGAAGTTTAGAACAAAAGTTCCAATCCTTTTTTTCCATAAATCATTCCAAACCAACACAAAGTAATCAAGCACTCAAAACAGCACTAAACCTCTCACAAAGAGTGAAGAACTAAGGCAATTTGTCACTGGTTGTGTTCATCAAACTTGTCCAACCTTGCAAAACCATAAGCATTCAAGCCTCTTCCATTTCCTTGCAAATACAAGCCTTGGGCTAGGAGCAGGTAAGTCATTCTAACTTATTTACTCTCCATTTGCATACTGTTTTCATTTGTTTTGTTTTCAATTTGGTTCAATCTCAGTTTTGCATTTTTGAGTTTTTACTCATTTTGGATTTAAAACACTTTTGAACACAAAAGAAGTCCCAAAGTTTGCAAAACCTTTAAACTAAGTTTTTGCATTCATTTCATTGCTATTTTCAAAGCTTTTCACTCCTCCTAAGGTTCTGAGGCTAGTTCAGAAGTTGCTTCTGAACAGAAGTTCAGAAGCAGCTTCTGAACTCAAAATTTTGCCTACTTCGCAGTGCGAAGGTCTGGTCGCAGTGCGACCATGACAGAATTCAGAACATGAATTCAGGCTCCCAAACAGCCAAATTCTGAGGTTCTAACCCAAAGCTCAGAACCTAAGAGGTTTGAAACTCATTTTATTCAAACCATAACAAGGATTTTGCATAATATAGACAAATTCACAAGTTCGTGTAATGCTTTTTGGAATAACTTGCAAAACAAGTTATGTCCACAAACTTTCAAAACAAACTTGAGCAATAAGCTAAGTTCACCATTTTCAAAACCAAACTTGAACAAAAACCTTGTTCATGATTTTCAAACCAAACGTGAACTTAAGCCGAACTCGTTCGCTTTTAAAACCGTTTTCAAAATTAAGCCGAACTTGTGCATTACTCACAAACTTGTGCTTTTTTCCATAAACTTGAAGAACCTTTGTTCATAGGTTGCAACAACCAAGTGTTTTGTTCACTTTGGGATTTCTTGAGTTTCAACCAAAAACTTGAATGAAAAAGGGATGGTGTGACGTATGTCTCTCCATTTCCCCGGTTGTACGAATGCGTGACGTATGTCTCGTCGTTCGGACAATCGTCATTCTATTTTCAAAACATAAAACAAATCCAACACACCAATTTTGGCCCCCCCGTGGTCAATTCGAACCTTTCTTGGTCCTTCGGGATCAATGAACCCTTTCTTGACTCCGTTGAGTCAATTCGAGTCAATGCAAGATCCGTTTGGATCCTCTTTGAACTCTTTCTTGACTCGGTCGAGTCAATCGAACCTTCAAATCAATGCTCGATCCCGTTGGATCCATTGAACCCTTTTCGGTGCCCCGTGACCATTTTAATCAATGCTCGACTCCGTTGAGTCCATTGAAATCTTTCACCTTTCGAGCGTCCATACACGTCTCGTAGGCTTTTCACCTTTCGAGCGTTCATACACGTCTCGTAGGCTTTTCACCTTTCGAGCGTTCATACACGTCTCGTAGGCTTTTCACCTTTCGAGCGTTCATACACGTCTCGTAGGCTTTTCACCTTTCGAGTGTTCATACACGTCTCGTAGGCTTTTCAACCTTTCGAGCGTTCATACACGTCTCGTAGGCTTTTCACCTTTCGAGCGTTCATACACGTCTCGTAGGCTTTTCACCTTTCGAGCGTTCATACACGTCTCGTAGGCGTTTCAACCTTTCGAGCGTTCATACACGTCTCGTAGGCTTTTCAACCTTTCGAGCGTTCATACACGTCTCGTAGGCTTTTCACCTTTCGAGCGTTCATACAAGTCTCGTAGGCTTTTCAACCTTTCGAGCGTTCATACACGTCTCGTAGGCTTTTCAACCTTTCGAGCGTTCATACACGTCTCGTAGGCTTTTCAACCTTTCGAGCGTTCATACACGTCTCGTAGGCTTTTCACCTTTCGAGCGTTCATACACGTCTCGTTGGCTTTTCAACCTTTCGAGCGTTCATACACGTCTCGTAGGCTTTTCACCTTTCGAGCGTTCATACACGTCTCGTAGGCTTTTCACCTTTCGAGCGTTCATACACGTCTCGTAGGCTTTTCAACCTTTCGAGCGTTCATACACGTCTCAGAAATCTTTTTCCTTGCGAGCGTTCATACACGTCTCGCAATCTTTCGACCTTTCGAGCGTTCATACACGTCTCGGCGGTCTTTTTCCTTTCGAGCGTTCATACACGTCTCGGAAATCTTTCGACCTTTCGAGCGTTCATACACGTCTCGGCGGTCTTTTTCCTTGCGAGCGTTCATACACGTCTCGCAATCTTTTTCCTTTCGAGCGTTCATACACGTCTCGGAAATCTTTGACCTTTCGAGCGTTCATACACGTCTCGGAGATCGAAATCACCTGTTTAGGTGACAATCTTTCTTGGTCCGCCGTGACCAAATGAATCATTTCTTGGCCTCTCATGGTCAATCGAACCCTTTTACCCAACAGACATGTTTTACCTATTCTAAGCGCGATTCGTAAACAAACGCCTAAGCCTCCCATGCGCGAGCATACAAGCTATACGCTTAAGTCTCCCATACGCGAGCATACAAGCTACGTTTAATCGCAAGAATACGGCTAAAACATCGTTCATTTAAAACTAACTAACATATGTACGTTTTTCTACCAAAGAACTACGTACGCTTTGAATTCTCCGACTACCGGGAGATACGTAGGAGCAAGATCGACATCTTGTCAAGCGCAATAGTAAAAACTTTTCTTTTTTTTCCTTTCGTTTATTTTCATCTCTTTTCCCCCCCTTTAGTATATTTTCTTTTGACATAGATAAGCATGCGCGCAAAACATTTAAAAACAATTTAAGCTTTAGCCAAATAGAAGGTTCCCGTTGAGTACAACGGACGTGAGGGCTGTTAAAACCTTCCCCTTGCGTAATCGACTCCCGAACCCGACAATGGTTGCGATGACTAGTCCTTTTCCTCATCGTCAAGGGTTTTATTATCGTTTCCCTTCAAACAAAAAACTTAAGGGTTTATCAACGTTCCCTTTACACAAAAACTTTGGTGGCGACTTCACAAGGCCCTCCGAGCGTTCACAAACGTCCTCGGAGGATTGCACGTTTTTTTAAAAAACGAGGTGCGCACAGCTGGCGACTTCACTGGGGATATACCAATCTCCCACTAGCGAGTCAAGCCTATCCTATTTGGCTTTTAAGCTAATTGTTTTTATTTTCTTTGCGCGCATGCTTTTATTTTTTTATATATATTCTATGTCATTCCCATGCTTTATGTTTATAAATGCTTTATTTTGCTTTATATTCATATCATATATATCAAATGCGGGGGTTACTTGAGCGATGTTACTCCACATTGTTCGGGTTAATGCCGGACGTGTGAGGCTCTCTACCCGAGCTCGAGAAAAAACTAAGTTAGAATGGTGGTTGTGAGCGGAAGCCCGCGTTGACGTATGTCCGTGAGGTAGGATGCCCAACCCCACTTAGAGGAGATTTTCACGTGGAATTAATTGAAGTCATGTTGACGTATGTCCATAGACAACCCTAATTCCATGTGAGATCTATGACTCTAGGGACCTTTTTTAGGAAATCTCATCTTTAGAGCCTACACGTGAGGATGGGGGGAAGTTCTGAACCTTCATATACCAAACCCCTGCATGTCATTACATCTGCATTCATGAAAATTTTTTGCATAAAAAAAAAGAAGAGGGGCATATTTTTGCATACTCATTGCATTTACGCATTCACATGCATTTCAAAGAAAACCCTCACATCATTCCCTCACCAAACACAAAAAAAGAGAAGTACCCGACCCGGTGTACCTTGGCGTTTCTGATGAGATCCGAGCAACCGGAAGGCCATCGAAATCCCGGAAATCATTTCTTTGTCCAAGTAAATTATCATGTTTTAAAAAAAAATCAAATCATTTTGCTCTTCCCAAGGCAAATGATTAATTTTATGGGACCCCCATATTTCAAATCATTTCCGTCATTAATAAAGTTGCAGTTTATGTTCAAAAGAGTTCGTTTTTCTTTCGCTCTCAAATAAATTTTTGCAACCCTACAAAAAAAAATCATCATCATACACCAAAAAAATAAATAAATAAATATATAACACTGCTACGATCCCTCATGACTTCAATTTTCAAATTAACCAAAAGGAAGGCGATAATGAGGATGATTTTGAACCTCCTGAAGGATTGTCCAGACTTGGGGATTAAGAGGATAGGGCAATACAACCTCACCAAGAGAACCCTCAAAAGTATAGCACCACAGTTTCTCCTCTGCGGGGGCACACTCTACAAGAGAAATTATAACATGGTCTTACCCAGATGTGTGGGTAAATGTGAAGCAGTCATGCTCACCAAAGAAATCCATGAGGAGTCCTTCCAAACCCATGCCAATGGACATGCAAAAAAATGCATAAGTGAATATCCTAAGGGCGGGTTGTTGTTGGCTAACTATGGAAGCCGACTGTTTTCACCACGCCAAAACATGTCACAAGTGACAAATTTATGCCAACAAGGGGCACATACCACAAACACCTTTGAATGTCATGACATCACCCTAACCTTTCTTTATGTGGGGCATAAACATGTTTGGAATGATTGAGCCAAAGGCTGCAAAAGGGCACCAGTTCATACTAGTTGCCATCAACTGTTTCACCAAATGGGTCGAAGCAACTTCCTATGCAAACATGACCAAACAAGTGGTCGCCCTATTCATCAAAAAAAGAAACCATTTGCCGTTACGGCACTCCCCACAATTTCCCACAAAAGCCAAGTCGTCATTGCCATTCCTCACATTCCCAAACAAACAAAGCCCAATTTTTATTGGCATCCCCAAACACAAAAAGCCCAGTCGTCACTGGCATTCCTCACATCCCCAACAAAAGACCAATTTTCATTGGCACACACAATTTCCAAACTAAAAGCCCAATTTCCATTGGCACTCACAAACCCCATTTCCAATAAAAGCCCAATTTTCATGGGTATTCCCATCCAAAAAACAAAAGCCCGACCTTGCTCGGCATCCAAAACGCAAAAGCCCGACCTTGCTCAGCAACCAAAAAAGCAAAAGCCCGACCTCGCTCGGCATCCCATCATAAAAGCCCGACCTCGTTCGGCACCCCATCATAAAAAGTCCGACCTTATTCGGCATCCAAACACCCAAAGCCCAATTTCCATTGGCATTCAAACACAAACAAGGTTTGACCAACTGAACCCCATAAAAGAGAAACACCTCACAGCATTGGGGCATGGACAGTTCAACAAGAAAGTTCGCTCTCGAGAATTTAGAGAAGGAGACTTAATGCTTGGGAAAAAAAGGATATTACCCACCCACAAAGATCCCCCTATCAAAAAACTCCGGCGCAGTCAAAAAATATATTATGCCAAAAAGAAAAAGAGCTCGCTAAATCGGAAACCCGAAAGGGCGGTTTAGGCAATAGAGAGCGTCCTGGTAGATCGAAAACCTGAAAAGGCGGTCTAGGCAAAAATTAAGGACATCAAAAAAAGGAAATATACCCCAGTGGACTGAAAACTCGAAAGAGCGGTCCAGGTAAAAGTTAGGGGTTTTCAAAAAAAAAAAAAGAAGGCAAAAGACTGCGGCACGTGAGGTCCGGACAGAATTCAAGAGGGAAAGAATCAACCTCATTATCATCTTTCAAAAAAAGGTTATTTCAAAGTCATAGGGAAAGTAGCACGTGAAACCCAAGCAAATCTTCATTTGCCTTTTTGTTTCTTCCTTTTTCCCTATCTCAGTAATCACCTCTTATAGGGATTACATTTTCATGAATACTTGCCCATACAAGGGACTAAGTTTCGTTGAATCAAAGTCATTTTTAAAACCTTTTCATTGTTATGCGTCCTTACTTGCTCATAAAATGTGTTTTTATTCATGATAGATAATGCATTGAAATATGGGAATAACATAAAAAACAAAAAAAAAAGTGTGTTTTTTACTTGGACGTTTTAAATGTCAAAAGAATTTCGTTGGTCCCCGTTATTGCATCAGAGGACTCAAAACTTGAAGCTCTGCATCAGTCATTTTAAGACTCATGCTCTTCAGCAGAAATAAGTGCGTAGCTCACGGCGCGTAAAACGCAAAGATCCCGGGTGTCAGAGGAACAACTTTCCCCAAATAAAGCTCACCCTCATACATCTTTTTCATCCACTAAGGCCGAATATCGAACATGCTTCCAAAATGATCCTTATATCCCCAGTGAGATCACACCATAAATCAAAAAGCCCGACCTCGCTCGGCAACCATAACCAAAAAGCCCGACCTCGCTCGGCAACCATAACCAAAAAGCCCGACCTCGCTCGGCAACCAAAATCAAAAAAGCCCGACCTCGCTCGGCAACCAAAATAAAAAAGCCCGACCTCGCTCGGCAACCAAAATCAAAAAGCCCGACCTCGCTCGGCAATCAATAAAAGCCCAATATTCATTGGCCCACATAAAACCCAATATTCATTGGCAAAACCAAAGCCCAATCATCATTGGCACCTACCCACACAAAGCCCAATTTTCATTGGCACTCACCAACAAAACCAAAGCCCAATCATCATTGGCGCCTACTCACAAATTTCCAACCAAAACAATTTTCATTGGCGTTCTCCAGTGGAGTCTCATCAAGCCCGAACTACATCGGTTTTGATCTCATTCGGGTATGTAGGCAAAGGACCTTGTCCTTCCAAACCAAACAAACAAAAAAAGTCCAATCATCATTGGCAATTACCAACGCAAATCCCCAGAAAAAGCCCGACCTTGCTCGGCACCAGATCATCATACATGCATATCATGCATAACACTCATACATGCATCATGTCAATTTCATTCACGCATGCATATTCAAATCATTCATACACATGCATTTCATATTCATGTCATGCATCCTCAACAAGGATTCTCTAGTGAATATCACATATTCACCAGCATCCATCAACAGTTAAGCAAGTGTTCCCCAGTGAACCTCCTCACAAACTGTCCCCAATTCCCCAGCGGAAATTCTTGACTGAGTCTCCTTCATATCATACTACACTGCATATCATACTGCATAAGGTAACATGAAGCCTATCATGCATCAACAATCATGTTCTCCTTTTTCAACAATCTAAGTACTAGCCAAGTCTAGAGATGATTACATGTACCCCCATAGCGGTATATTTTATTTCCCCAGGGAAGTCCAGGCACCTATTCAGGGTAAGACCATTCCAATTTAGGGATCCACCACTAGTTAAGCGGCTAGATAAGATCACCTTTCCCCAGTGTTTCGACCTTCAGTTAAGCGGCTGAATAAGATCACTCCATCTAGGGATCCACCTCTAGTTAAGCGGCTAGATAAGATCACCTTTCCCCAGTGTTTCGACCTTCAGTTAAGCGGCTGAATAAGATCACTCCATCTAGGTATCCACCTCTAGTTAAGCGGCTAGATAAGATCACCTTTATCCCCAGAGAAGTCTAAGCACCTTTCGAGGCGACGACTTTGTCAGATATTGGCCACCTGTTTAGGTGACGATCCTTTATCTTTGTCAGATATTGGCCACCTGTTTAGGTGACGATCCTTTATCTTTTCAGATCTAAGCACCTGTTTAGGCGACGATCTTTTTATCTTTTCAGTCTAAGCACCTTTCGAGGCGACGACTTTGTCAGATATAGGCCACCTGTTTAGGTGACGATCCTTTATCTTTGTCAGATATAGGCCACCTGTTTAGGTGACGATCCTTTATCATGTCAGATCAGATCACCTGATTAGGTGGTGATCATTTTACCTTCTAGATCCGATCACCTGATTAGGTGACGATCTTTGACCCTGCATTTACTTTTATGCATTATTTTACAATCTTTTCGTACCGCGAAGGACAAAATTCGGGTCCTTCTTTTACTTAATTGATCTTCGCAAAGAGTTCATGAGATGCCCTCGGCACTCACACACTCTATGCAAAGACACAATTAAGTAGGGCCAGCTGTAGTACCCCAATTTTGTCCTAAGCCTTTTCAAAAAAAAATCAAAAAAAAAAAGAGAAAAGTCAAAAAGTCAACAAAAAGTCAACATTGCTGAAATGAGGACTTCGCAGAGCAAAGTCCCCTTCGCAGAGCGAAGTCTCCCAGAAATGAGGACTTTGCAGAGCAAAGTCTACTTCGCAGAGCGAAGTCTGCGAATTTTCTGCAGATTTTCAGATTTTTGATTTTTCTGTTTTCCTTTTCTTTTATTGCTATTCCAGTCATTATCTATTATTATTATCATCTATTATTAGTATGATTAATGCTGGATTTGACCAAGAAATCAAAGAAAACATGTGACAATTTAAAAAGCAAAAAGGGAAAGGAAGAGGAAGCAAAATTGATCAAGTAACCGAGCCACTTGCTGACTTTGGGCAGTCATTTCCCCTCCCACTTGACCTGCAACTGACCCTGCTATATGCCAGCAACCACCTTGCCATAGGCTTTATCAAAACCACTCAAGGATTGAGGCAAAGTGGCTGCCCCTGTTTTGCAAACAGCTTTGCTTTCATCATTTCCATCATTTTTCTATCAGAATTCAGCTGCTTTGGGAGCTGAATTCGTCCAAGGTCTTGACCCTTGCAGCAAGGCAAGGTCACCTCTTATCCTTAGCATTAAATGCAAAGCATTTCAGTCATGATTATGGTGTAGTACCCCAATTTTGTCCTAAACCTTTTAAAACAAAAAAATCAAAAAAAAATCAAAGAGGGAAAAAAAGGTCAAAGTCAACAAAAAAGTCAACATTTCAAAAATGTTGACTTCGCACTGCGAAGGTCACTTCGCACTGCGAAGTCTGCGATTTTTCTGCAGATTTTTGGTTTCTTTGATTTAATTCCAGATTTTGTTGCACACCATTTACATATTTATTTTAATCAGCATTCATGGCTAATTGGGCCAAGCAAAACCAGAAATGAGAGACTTGCCATTAATGCCAAGGTTGGAAGCTTTTTCTTCCAACCTAGCATGTGACAAGCAAGTGGGCTTGCCCTTGGGCAGCTTTTGTCCCTCCCAAGTGACCTGTTAACCACCCCAAGGTTGCCAGCCACCTGCTTGAAGTCTTTCTTCCTGCTTGCTTCCCCAAAACCAGTCAAACCCAGCTGGATTTTTCACTTGCAAAAGTCATGAGTGCCTACCCTGTTTTGGCAGCAACTTTTCACCCCTCACACCAGCCACACATAGCCTTTTGCATCCCCCAATCTCTGCACATCACAGTGCACGTTTTTATTGATCAACCATTGAGATTGCAAGGATTGATCCCCAAGCTTGGCCAATTGCAATTAAGCCATGTTTCTCATCATTTCTATCCTAAAACCTTTGATTTTGTGGCTGAAATCAGTCAAAGACTTAACCCTTGGCACAAGGTAGAGTTGCCTCTATCCATTAGCATTAAATGCAAAGCCAAATAGCCTGAATTTAGCCCACAAATCAGCTAGGTCCTATTGGATTTTCATCATTACTTGAGATTGCATTTTGGCCTATAAATAGAGATGCAAGGCAAGAGGAAATGCAGCATTGGATAGCATAAGAAAGAACAGAAAATACAGCAATTCAAAGAGCATTACACACAAAGAAACACTACTCAAACAACCAGAAAAAAAACCAATCAAACACAAAGCCTTGCCAAGTTCAAAGTTCATCCAATATTCAAAACCTTTGAAAGAACATTCAACCAATTCAAATCCATTGCAGCTGGAGCTTTGCTAAGGATTTCTGTAAGTTTCAAAGCCTTTGTTTTGCATTTTCATTTGTGCTTGCATAGCAATTTTGGTCCAAAACCCTTTGGTTCTAAAAAACCCTTTTCGAATTTCAAAAGAAATCCCAAGGTTTTCAAAACTCAAAACTGGTTTGTCCAGCCTTTTTCATTGCAAAAACTCAAAGCTTTTCACTCTCCTAAAAGGTCCTGAGTGTGTTCAGAAGTTGTTTCTGAACAACAGTTCAGAAACAGCTTCTGAACTCAAAAATTCGCATTGTTCGCAGTGCGAAGTCATGGTCGCAGAGCGACCATGACAGAACTCAGAATCTGAGTTTAGGTGCCCAAATGGGCAATTTTTGAGGTTCTAGCCCAAGAGCTCAGAACCTAAGAGGTTTAAAACTCATTTTATCCAAACCATGTCAAGGATTTTGCATAATATTGGAAAATTCGAAAGTTCGGGTAACACTTTTTTGGGTAACTTGCAAAACAAGTTATGTCCCCAAACTTTCAAAACAACTTGAACAAATAAGCTATGTTCATCATTTCAATTAAAACTTGAACAATAAACATTGTTCATGATTTTCAAAACCCAAGCGTGAACCTACGCCAAATTTGTTCGTTTTTCAAAACCGTTCGCGAAACGAGCCGAACTTGTGTGTTTTCTAGCAAAATTGCTAAAATCTTTCCATTTTGGGTTTTCAAACCAAATGTTTTGATAAACTTTGGGATTTCTAAGAAATTCTACCAAAAACTTGAATGAAAAAGGGATGGTGTGACGTATGTCTCTCCATTCCCCCGATTGTACGAATGCGTGACGTATGTCTCGTCGCTCGGACAATCGTCATTCCATTTTCAACGTATCCGACCATACCAAACCAAATCTTGGCCCCTTGTGGTCAATCCGAACCTTTTGGTCCCCCGTGGCCATTAGATTCAATCCCCCGACTCATTGGAGTCACCCCGGTCAATGATCGACTCAATTGAGTCCATTGTACCTCTTTTGGTCCCAACGCGACCAAATCGAACCCTCTTACCCAACGGACATGTTTTACCTATTCTAAGCGCGATTCGTAAACAAACGCTTAAGCCTCCCATGCGCGAGCATACAAGCTAATACGCTTAAGTCTCCCATACGCGAGCATACAAGCTACGTTTAATCGCAAGAATACGGTCAAAATATCGTCCATTTAACCAGCTTTCAGTTCTTTACTAAAGAACTACGTACGCTTTGAATTCTCCGACTACCGGGAGATACGTAGGAGCAAGATCGACATCTTGTCAAGCGCAATAGTAAAACTTTTCTTTTTTTTCCTTTCGTTTGTTTTCATCTCTTTTCCCCCCCTTTTTAGTATATTTTGTTTTGACATAGATAAGCATGCGCGCAAAACATTTAAAAACAATTTAAGCTTTAGCCAAATAGAAGGTTCCCGTTGAGTACAACGGACGTGAGGGGTGCTAATACCCTCCCCTTGCGTAACCGACTCCCGAACCCGACAATGGTTGCGATGACCAATCCTTTTCCTCATCGTCAAGGGTTTTATTATCGTTTCCCTTTCAAAATAAAAAAACTTAAGGGTTTATCAACGTTCCCTTTACACAAAAACTTTGGTGGCGACTTCACAAAGGCCCTCCGAGCGTTCGCGGACGTCCTTGGAGGATTGCGCGTTTTTTAAACGAGGTGCGCACAGCTGGCGACTTCACTGGGGATCCTTTTCCCACTAGCGAGTCAAGCCTTACCTATTTGGCTTTTAAGCCAATTGTTTTTATTTTATTTGTGCGCCATGCTTTTGTTTTATTTATCTACTTCATATTTATGCTTTATGTTTATATTTGCTTTATTTTGCTTTATATTCATATCATATATATATCAAATGCGGGGGTTACTTGAGTGATGTTACTCCACATTGTTCGGGTTAATGCCGGACGTGTGAGGCTCTCTACCCGAGCTTGAGAAAAAAACTAAGTTAGAAGGAGGTTGTGAGCGGAAGCCCGCGTTGACGTATGTCCGTGAGGTAGGATGCCCAACCCCGCTTAGAGGAGATTTTCACGTGGAATTAATTGAAGTCATGTCGACGTATGTCCATAGACAACCCTAATTCCATGTGAGATCTATGACTCTAAGGACCTCTTCTTAGGAAATTTCACCTTTTAGAGCCTACATGTGAGGATGGGGGGAAGTTCCGAACCTTCATAAACCATACCCTTGCATATCATTTGCATTCATGAAAGTAATTTTCGCATCATTTTGCTTTATAGGAGTTTAAAAAGAACAACCAAATATTAGCAAAAAGAAATATGGATTCCGGGAACAAAAATACGCTCGCCTTCAAGATTAAAGCTCCTAGGGTGGAAAGTTTGTTAGCTCTAAGCAAAAGGCTCTCTTCGGTCAACAAGAGTATTTTCGAGGCAAGCTATGGGCTAATCCTTGATCTCCTATGTAATATCCCGCTTATTAGTATCAATTATCAGTGTTAGAAGTAATTAATAAGCGTGGCAATTTAGTAATAAGCGGCAATGGCAAATTGGTAATTAATTCAAAAAGGGAGTAGTAATTTAAATGGAAAGGAAGAGATATTTTCCATTGTGATTTTCTTCTTCTCTCCACTCTCTCAAATCAGTCTCTCTCCCTCATTTTTCCCTCACTCTCACGCCACTTCCCCTCACCCTAATCCTTCAAACTTCCACCCAATCTTTGTGAGAAGCAATAGCAAGCAAGTTTGTGTTGGAAGCTAAAGTAATAGGAAGAATTAAGGAAGGAGCAAGCTAGGGTTTCCAAGAACAAGAACAACCAGCACCAAACAAGGTTTAGGTGAGCTCATTTCAGATTATAGAACCAATTTAGAGTGTCTTTGACAAGTTTTATAAGTTTTAGAAAGTTTTCTAGTTTACCCTAATTTCCTTGCTTGTTTAATCTTTGCTCATGAGTGTTTATAATTGTTAATTTATGAAAGAAAATCATATTTATCATGTTTAAGAAGCATGGGTACCATTAAATGGGCAAAAATGGTGGAAATCACGTTTTTACACAGGTTTTTACTGATACGGTCGCTGTAGCGACGGACTGTCGCTTGTAGCGACCAGACTGGGTTTTTCCCTGCCTAGCCGCGCTTGTAGCGACCGCACTGGCGCTTGTAGCGACGGCTGGCGCTTGTAGCGAGGAACTGGGCGCTTGTAGCGACCAAGTTCTGTCTACTGGCGCTTGTAGCGACCAGAAGGGCGCTGTAGCGACCAGCCCTGGACAGTCCAACCTAGTTGAGCTGTTCTGGGGGTCCTGGTTCGCGCGGAAATGGCTTTTTGGAAACTGATTTCTTATAACATGTTTTAAAAACATAAACCACCATTTTAGTTCATTCCAAGGCTTCCAAAGATTAAGATTTTTACTTGAGCAAAGGTTATGCAAAGCTTGGAAATTCATGAATTTAAGTTAAAAGCTTAAGTAAGCCTTAAGAATGACTCATGAAAACGATGGGTCAAGAACCTTGATAGGTTAATAAGAATGTTACCAAGTTTCAAGCTTAGAACCTTATATAGGTTAAGAGTTCAGAATTAGTAAGATTAAGCCGTGGCCTTCGATGTTCACGCCAGTGGGACACGAATGGTTCACGTAGAGTAAAGATTAAAGATTATTACCTTTAAGTCGTGACTTTCATCGTTCACGCCAGTGGGACATGGAAGGTTCATGCATAAGTTTACAGATTATTTATTCGCGTCTTCCGTCGTTCACGCCAGTGGGACACGGGAGGTATACACATCAGTTAAGACTTATATTAAGTCGTGTCTTCTGTTGTTCACGCCAGTGGGACACAGGAGGTTCACGCCAGTGGGACGTGTTATACCGCAAGGATAACCGCACGACGACAAGAGGAGTCCGGTGTTAGCCTGATATGATAGGAATTTTCACCGGTTATCAGGGGAATGTGCTTCGGGGTTACTCCACCCGGGGGCATTCCGTAAAATGAACCCAGATAATAATGTTTGTTCAACGCTAACAGCTAACTTAAAGTATCAGTTATTATTCTATTATATTATCAGTCAGGAAATATTTACTCAGACAATTATCAGACTTCAGTTAGCAGTTATCAGATGGTGATCCTAGGACTCCCCTTGATCACCAGATCAACAGGATCAGTCAGTTGACCCTCTATGGGCAAAGTAAGACTTGGCGATCATAGGTATCCCCAAGATCGCCGAGGTAGGCACGGCGACCCTAGGTTCCCTGAGGTTGCCAAACAGTAGGTAAGGTAGGAGCTCACTGAGACATTATGTCTCATCCCTTTCCTTCTGGTGCAGGTTCTTCTCAGGTGGCAAGACGCAAAGGTAAAGAGAAAGCTACGGATTGATCGTGCCGTATTATGTTCATTATATGGTTGTTGTATAAAATTGATGTATATGATGTATATTATAAGGAATGTTATGTATTGGATCTTGAGTTGTATCATAAACTTATGTATTGTGGATTTAATAAACAACTTTTCTGTATTGTATTTAATGTATCCAGTACGAAATTTTAATACTCGTAAGAGATCCTAGGCAATCTCTATATGGGTGTTACATCCTACCCGTGAGAATAGATTCAACGGCCTTAACCACTTTGGCGCAATTCTTCGACCCACCTCTACGGTGCTTCACATTTCAAGACTTCCAACTAGCGCCGACATTGGAAGAGTTTGAGAAGATTTTGGGTTGTAGCATGAAGGGTCATGAACTTTATCTCGGTCCGGGAAAAGATCCCACATTAGAAGCCATCGCCGAATCCTTATACCTTGACACCCAAGAAGTAGCATCTAACTTGGAAGTTAGAGGAAACCTTAGGGGATTCGCAAGAAAGTTTTTGGAAGCCAAAGCTCGGGAAATGTTAGCCAACAAAGAGGGAAGGGCATTCAACGCCATCTTAGCCCTCTTAGTCTACGGAATTGTCTTATTCCCCAACATGGATGATTTCATAGACTTTCCGGCTCTAGAGGTATTTATGACTAAAAATCCGGTTCCCACAATTTTGGCGGATTTTTATCATACCCTCTACTCTAGGCATGAACAAGCAAGAGGACGCAAAATTTCTTGTTGCACTCCTGTGGTGCAAATTTGGATGATGTCCCACATGCCAAGAAACCGAGACTTTGTGGAAAACCGGGCCAAGCTCAAATGGTCGCAACGGATGACAACCCTCGCCAAGAAGGACATCCATTGGTTTTCGCCAAATTTAGAGGACCCGGAAATCATCCTCAGTTGCGGGGACTTCCCTAACGTACCCCTCATTGGTACTAAGGGATGTATTAACTACAATCCGGTCCTCTCTCTCCGACAACTAGGTTTTTCAATGGAAGATAAACCTAATGACCTTTTGTTGGAAGCTTTCTTCTTAAGGGAAGGCGATCAAGACCCGGCATTGCTAGAAAGAATCCGGGGAGCATGGAGCCAAGTGCACAAAGGAAAGGTCGGCAAGAGAAATTGTGTCGCCAAACCCCTTTATACTCAATGGGTGAAGGAGAGGGTCAAAGCAATCAAGTTACCCTTTGTGGTCATAAGCCCTCCAAAACCTCCTACACCTAAACCTATTGCAACCATTCCCAACAAAGAAGTGGAGGAACTCAAGGCTAAAATTCAAGAACTCCAAAACAAAAACGGAGACTTAGAATTGAAACACCTCCAAGCTTTAGGAGAAATCACTAGGACGAAGAGAGATCGTGATGAAGTATCAAATTCTCTCCTAGTGTGCCAAAAACGGCTTGGTTAGTGCGGATGCCAACCTTGTGGCCAAGGACGAAGAGTTGGAAAGAATCTTACATTCCAACCAAGAGCTCAAGAAGTTTGGCGAACTAGCCATCGAAGCTCAACGGAAATGGAGGTTGAAATTTCAAGAGAAAAATCAACAGCTCCAAGAAGTAGTTAAAGACTACAAAGAGCAGCTTCAAGCCGAACGCGTCCAGCGGCAAAGACATGAGAGCCTTTCTCATCAAGGGAGGCTAAAGTGCAATCGTCTCGAAGAGGACATCAAAAAATTCGAAGAATACTTCGACAAGATTGCAAGAGCTCATGGGGACCATATTGCACAACTACATGATGAAATTAGAAGTGCAAGAGTCAAGCTAGACCAGCGCAAGGAAGTGATTGAATGTGTATGGCAAGACGCCACCCGATTAAGTGAGGATTTCACTAAATTGGTTGCATTCTCAAACTTGGTAATCACCCAACTTCCAAAGAGGCTAGCGGAGGCCGAGATGGTCATGCCTTACTTTGTCATCCCTATGGAGATCCAGAAGTTTATGAAGTTCTGCAAGGACACCATAGATTTCTATAAGGAGGAGATGAGCAAAGCCGAGAAGCGAGCGGCTATTTGATTTGTAATAGCATTAGTTACACTTTGTTAACAAATGTTATTTAATCAAATATATTTTGAAACATAATCAATTTCCCGGTCTTTAATATTTCGAATTGCTAATATTAATTGTGCACCTTTAAATTCCTCCATAAAGCAAAATAAAAAAAAAAAAACGCATATTTTGCATACTCATCGCATACATACATCCACATGCATCTTCATGCATTTTTTCCAAAAAAAAAACTCATTCATTTCCCTAAAAACAGTCCAAAGCAATCATAGCCCGAAAACCCCGAAAGCCCTCGGTCCAAGAACCAGATCTCCAACACTCGTACGGAACACGAGCTAACAAACAAAGGATCATGGACAATTTGGAACAAACTCAAGCGGCTTTGAGAGATGAGGTTGATGGAATGAAGGGGAAGATGGATCAGATCCTAGAGTTAATGCAAGCTTTATCGGCACGAGAGAGTAATCCTCGCCCAGCAACGGATGCGGCCAATGTGCAATGTCCTCTTTACGGTTTACCTCCAGATTATACCCCACCATTTGAAAATGAGGGCCATGGACCACCTCCACCACCGCTCACAATCCCCGTAAGGAACGAAGAGCGTCGTCCTCAAGGAACTTCTACTACTCAGCATGAGGTGATTTCCCATGATGTGGAAAATAATCAGCCAAGACAGTCTGCTCCCGACACCACCCACCAAGACAATGATACCACCCAAATGTATCGAGTTTTGGAAGAAAGGTTGAAAGCTGTCGAAGGATTCAGTTCATACGGCGCCCACAACGCTTTGGATATGTGCCTAGTGCCCGACGTGGTAATCCCTCCAAGATCTCCATGCTATCCCTACTACTAAGCTCGGAAGCACACCGAGAAGCACTGCTGCGGATCCTCAGTGAGGCACATGTCACCAAGGACATTCCTGTGGACCAATTCGACGGGATAGTCGGAAATATTACCTCAAGTAGGTACTTGGGTTTCATTGGCGATGAGCTACCCGACGAGGGGCACATTCATAACCGCGCCTTACATATCTCCGTGAAATGCATGGACCACATCCTCTCTCGAGTGTTAGTGGATACGGGGTCATCTTTGAATGTCATGCCCAAGACTACCCTCCTCAAGCTATCATGTGAAGGGACAGTAATGAAGCCCAGTGCTTTGGTCGTAAAAGCTTTCGATGGGTCAAGAAGAGCCGTCGTAGGGGAGATCGACTTACCAGTCCAAATCGGACCTAAGGTTTTCACCATAACCTTCCAAGTCATGGATATCAATCCGACTTACAGCTGTCTTCTCGGACGACCATGGATTCATGCGGCCGGAGCCATCACCTCTACTCTGCACCAGAAACTTAAGTTCATCATTGATAACCAAATGATTGTAGTTTCCGGGCAAGAGGACATGATGGTAAGCCATCTCTCATCGTTTCGTTATATAGAAACGGACGAAGAAGCTGTGGATGTTCCCTTCCAGTCTTTGGAAGTGGCAAATGTCGTGACTTTGAGCTCAAAGCCCAAGAAAGAGGCTAGGACAGCCATGTCATCATGGAGGGCAATAAGAGAGGCCCTAGAAGAAAGCCGACCTGCCGGATGGGGCAAATTAGTGGACATACCGGAGAAGAAGAATCGCTTCGGGTTGGGATATCATCCATCAACTGAAACTTCCTCAAAGCCTCCAAAGCAAGGGATCCTCCCTATTTCGGAAACATTCATCAGTGTGGGATTTATCAATGAAGATCAAGTGGCTCTACTTGAAGACGTAGATGAAGACGTGCCTGATTTGGTGTACCGTTGCGCTTCGGATGAAGCTTTGAACAATTGGAGGGCTATCGCGATTCCCGAGATCATTACCAAGATCAAGTAATAAACCATGTTTGTTTTTTGCTTTTAAAAAAAAATCATTTAGCTCTGCCCAAGGTAAATGATTAGTCGTGTGGGGCCCCCATGTTTTAAAAGTTATTATCAATCATGAATAAAATCACTCTTTTATGTTCATTTGAGTCTTTTTCTTTTTGCATTTGTTTTAAAAAAAATTTTTTTTACAAAAAGCCTAAAAAAAATCATACTCATGCAGATCTACAAATCCACCCTCCAAAAACAACACTGCCTTAATCCCTTATGACTTCGATTTCCCGATTAATCAAACGGAAGATGATGAAGAGGACGATTATGAACCGCCTGAAGAATTGTCCAGACTTGCAAATCAAGGGGATAGGGTAATACAACCTCACCAAGAATCAGTTGAAAAGGTCAACTTGGGGACCGAAGAGGATAAGAAAGAGGTCAAGATAGGAGCCTCCCTGCATGAAGATGTGAAAGGAAAGTTGATTAAGATTCTGCAAGAGTACGTGGACGTATTCGCTTGGTCGTATCAAGACATGCCGGGTTTAGACCCTAACATCGTTGTACACAAGCTGCCACTCAAGCCGGAATGCCCGCCAGTGAAACAGAAATTGAGAAGAACTCGACCCGATATGGCTCTCAAGATCAGAGAGGAGGTCAAAAAGCAATTCGATGCCGGCTTCTTAGCCGTAACCAAGTATCCAACATGGGTTGCCAACATCGTGCCAGTCCCAAAAAAAGATGGCAAAGTTAGAATGTGTGTGGATTATCGGGACTTAAATAGAGCAAGCCCAAAGGATGATTTCCCGCTGCCACATATCGACATATTGGTGGACAACACAGCCCAATTCTCAGTCTTCTCCTTTATGGACGGCTTCTCGGGATATAACCAAATCAAGATGGCTCCAGAGGACATGGAGAAAACCACATTCATCACCCCATGGGGAACATTCTGCTATAAGGTAATGCCTTTCGGATTAACAAATGCCGGGGCAACATACCAAAGAGCGATGGTAACTCTTTTCCATGACATGATCCATAAGGAAATTGAGGTCTATGTCGACGACATGATTGCCAAATCCCAAACGGAGGAGGATCATCTAGTCCATCTACAAAAACTTTTCGAACGCCTAAGAAAATTCAAGCTGCGCTTAAATCCTAACAAGTGCACATTTGGCGTTAGATCCGGGAAGTTATTGGGTCTCATTGTCAGCCAAAAAGGTATCGAAGTGGATCCTGACAAGGTAAAGGCCATCCAAGAAATGCCAGCGCCAAATACCGAGAAAGAAGTCCGGGGTTTCTTAGGAAGATTGAACTACATCACTAGGTTCATCTCACACATGACAGCTACCTGCGAACCAATCTTCAAACTGCTAAGGAAAAACCAAGCCGTTCATTGGAATGAGGATTGCCAAGAGGCGTTTGACAAGATCAAACAATACCTGCAAGAACCACCAATTTTAATACCTCCGGTTCCGGGTAAACCCCTCATCTTATACCTAACCGTACTTGAAGGATCAATGGGTTGTGTGTTAGGACAACAAGATGAA
This sequence comes from Medicago ruthenica, assembly GCA_018208015.1. Classification (NCBI taxonomy): domain Eukaryota; kingdom Viridiplantae; phylum Streptophyta; class Magnoliopsida; order Fabales; family Fabaceae; genus Medicago; species Medicago ruthenica. Next base: position 38,901,422 of record CM031378.1, read on the forward strand.
ACAGGAAGAAAAGAGCACGTAATCTACTACCCAAGCAAGAAGTTTACCGACTGTGAAACAAGGTATACTTCACTTGAAAAGACTTGCTGCGCTTTAGCATGGGCTGCTCGACGCCTAAGGCAATACATGTTGACCCATACAACTTGGTTGATATCAAAGATGGATCCCATCAAGTACATCTTCGAAAAGCCTGCCCTCACAGGGAAGATAGCCCGTTGGCAAATGCTGCTGTCTGAGTACGACATCCAATACGTTGCTCAAAAAGCCATCAAAGGGAGTGTTTTATCCGAGCACCTCGCTCACCAACCATTGGAGGATTGTCAACCCATACAATTCGACTTCCCGGATGAAGATGTCGTAGCTTTGAATGACGAAAAGGTCACAAACGATGACGAAGGACCAGAACCGAGAGCTCGATGGAAACTTGCTTTCGACGGCGCCTCAAATGCCATGGGGCACGGGATCGGGGCAGTTTTAATCTCCCCAAGAAATGGATATCAACCATTCACAGCAAGGTTATGCTTTGACTGCACCAATAACATGGCGGAATATGAAGCATGTATCCTAGGCCTCGAAGCAGCAATTGATCTAAGGATCAAAAACCTTGAAGTATACGGTGACTCAGCCTTAGTCATCTATCAAGTCAAAGGAGAATGGGAAACAAAACATCCCAATTTAATCCCCTACCGAGCCCGGGTTGTAGAATTGATTGAGAACTTTGATGAAATCAACTTCCATCACATACCTCGAGAAGAAAACCAGGTGGCAGATGCTTTGGCTACATTATCATCAATGTACCAAGTCAATTTCCATAATGAAGCACCAATCATAAAGATGGATCGTAGAGACAAACCAGTTGTATGTGCATTAGTCGAAGAAGGACTTGACAACAAACCCTGGTTCTACGACATCAGGCGATACCTTGAAGAGCAAGAGTATCCAGACAATGCCTCGCACACCGACAAGAGAACCCTCAGGAGATTGGCATCCCAGTTCTTCCTCAGTGGAAATACCCTCTACAAAAGAAACTACGACATGGTCCTGCTCAGATGTGTGGATAAACATGAAGCGGACATGCTCATCAAAGAAATCCACGAGGGATCTTTTGGAACCCATGCCAATGGGCATGCAATGGCAAAGAAAATCTTAAGGGCGGGCTATTATTGGCTAACCATGGAAGCTGACTGTTTCCACTACGCCAAAACTTGTCACAAATGCCAAATTTATGCCGACAAGGTGCATGTACCACCAACTCCCCTGAACGTCATGACCTCACCTTGGCCATTCTCTATGTGGGGCATAGACATGATTGGAATGATCGAGCCCAAAGCGTCAAATGGACATCGCTTCATCCTCGTTGCCATCGACTACTTCACCAAGTGGGTAGAAGCAGCTTCATATGCAAACGTAACCAAACAAGTGGTAGCCCGATTCATCAAAAAGGAAATCATTTGTAGTTATGGTATTCCCCACAAAATCATCACTGATAATGGGGGAAACCTGAACAACAAGACAATGAATGAGTTGTGCAAAGATTTCAAGATTGAACACCATAATTCCTCCCCTTACCGACCAAAGATGAACGGTGCGGTAGAAGCAGCCAATAAGAACATAAAGAAAATCATCCAAAAGATGGTAACAACATATAAGGATTGGCATGAGATGCTTCCCTTTGCGCTACATGGCTACAGAACAGCCATTCGTACTTCAACTGGGGCAACCCCTTTCTCCTTAGTATACGGTATGGAAGCCGTGCTTCCCGTAGAGGTGGAAATTCCTTCGTTAAGGATCTTGATGGAGACCAAGTTAGAAGAAGCTGAATGGGTCCAAACAAGGTTCGACCAACTGAATCTCATAGAGGAAAAGCGTCTGACGGCAATATGTCACGGACAACTCTATCAAAAGAGACTCAAGAAGATATTACCTATCCACAAAGATCCCCGAGGGAAATGGACTCCCAGCTATGACGGACCATACGTGGTAAAGAAAGCCTTCTCTGGCGGAGCCTTGATCATCACCACTATGGACGGAGAAGAGTTCCCACTCTCAATAAATTCTGATGCAGTCAAGAAGTATTATGCCTAAAAGAGAAAAGAAAAAAAGAGCTCGCTAAATCGAAAACCTGAAAGGGCGGTTTAGGCAATAGAGAGCGTCCTGCTAGATCGAAAACCTGAAAGGGCGGTCTAGGCAAAAATAAAGGACATCAAAAAAGGAAATACACCCCGGTGGACTGAAAACTCGAAAGAGCGGTCCAGGCAAAATTTAGGGGTTAACAAAAGAAAAAAGGCAATGACTGCAACATCCAAGCTCCGGACAAGATTCAAGAGGAGAGGAATCGGTCTCGTCAGCATCTTCCAAAAAATCTCGAAGTCATAAGGAAAATAGCATGTGTTGTGCCAAAACCAACAAATTTCTTTTTGCTTTTTTTCTTGTCTTTCTCTATCTTTTTCCCCAGAGAAGTAATCACTTCTCACTTCATGTATTTTTTACCCATTCAAGAAGTCGAATCTGCATTGAATAAATTTCCTTTTATTATTTTGTGTTCTCATTAGCGCATAAAATTTTGTTTTATTCATGATAAAAATGCATTGAAACATGGGAATTAACAAAGGAAACTTCTCAAAAAAAAAACAAACAAACGTTGTTTTTATTTGAATTTTCGTAAATTTCGAAAGAATTGCGGTAATTCCCCACCAAAAATGTTGCACCAAGGGACTTATGCTCTTCAGCAAAGGCAAGTGCATAGCTCACGGCACGTGAAGCGTAAAGACCCCGAGAGCAAGAGGAACAAAATTCCCCAGTCGAAACACCCTAAGCATCCAAACATCAACCAAGGCTGGATATCGATCATGCTTCCAAAATGATCCTTATATCCCCATGAAGCCAAACCTTATTGACATTCCCCAGGGAGTCTCAACCCAACAAAAAGCCCAATCATCATTGGCAGACCAACACAAATCCCCAGGAAAAACCCGACCTTGCTCGGCATCCAATCTTAACTCCCAGCATTCAACATGCATCCCACATATCATGCATAACATAATTCATGCATCGTGTCAATTTCATTCACGCATGCATATCCAAATCAGACATATCATGCATTTCATATTCATGTCATGCATCCTCAACAAGGATTCTCCAGTGAGTATCACGTATTCACCAGCATCCATCAAACAGTTAAGTAAGCGTTCCCCAGTGAACCTCCTTCACAAACTGTCCCCAATTCCCCCAGCGGGAATCTTTGATTGAGTCTATCTCATATCATATTGCATTGCATATCATACTGCATAAAACAACAGGAAGCATGTCATGCATCCTACAATCATGTTTCCTTTTTCAACAATCTAAGTACTAGCCATGCCTAGAGACGATTACACTATCCCAACAGTGGTAGACCCTGTTTCCCCAGTTAAGTCTAAGCACTTGTTCGGGCGACGACCCTTTCCGATCCAATCACCTAATTAGGTGATAATCATTCTAGATTAAGGCCACCTGTTTAGGTGACGATCCTTTATCTTTGTCCGATCAGATCACCTGTTTAGGTGGCGATCTTTTCACCTTTCGAGCGTTCATACACGTCTCGTAGGCTTTTCCTTTTCGAGCGTTCATACACGTCTCGCAAAAGTTTTTCTTTTCACCTTTCGAGCGTTCATACACGTCTCGTAGGCCTTTCCTTTTCGAGCGTTCATACACGTCTCGCAAAAGTTCTTTTCTTTTTACCTTTCGAGCGTTCATACACGTCTCGTAGGCTTTTCCTTTTCGAGCGTTCATACACGTCTCGCAAAAGTTTTTCTTTTTACCTTTCGAGCGTTCATACACGTCTCGTAGGCCTTTCCTTTTCGAGCGTTCATACACGTCTCGTAAAGTTTTTCTTTTACCTTTCGAGTGTTCATACACGTCTCGTAGGCCTTTCCTTTTTGAGCGTTCATACACGTCTCGCAAAAGTTTTTTCTTTTTACCTTTCGAGCGTTCATACACGTCTCGCAAAAGTTTTTCTTTTACCTTTCGAGCGTTCATACACGTCTCGTGGGCTTTTCCTTTTCGAGCGTTCATACACGTCTCGCAAAAGTTTTTCTTTCACCTTTCGAGCGTTCATACACGTCTCGTAGGCCTTTTCCCTTGCGAACGTTCATACACGTTTCGTAAGTCTTTTATTTTCGAGCGTTCATACACGTCTCGCAGATTGAAATCACCTGATTAGGTGACAATCTTTTTCTCTTCAGATCTAATCGCCTAACCCTTTGAGCGTTCATACACGTCTCAAATGTTTAAGTGACGATCTTTTACTTTGCTTTCGTACCGCGAAGGACAAAATTCGGGTCCTTCTTTTACTTAATTGATCTTCGCAAAGAGTTCATGAGATGCCATCGGCACTCACACACTCTATGCAAAGACACAATTAAGTAGGGGCAGCTGTAGTACCCCAATTTTGTCCTAAGCCTTTTAAAACAAAAAAATCAAAAAAAAAATCAAAGAGGGAAAAAAAGGTCAAAGTCAACAAAAGTCAACAAAAAAGTCAACATTTCAAAAATGATGACTTCGCACTGCAAAGTCTGCGATTTTTCTGCAGATTTTTGGTTTCTTTGATTTAATTCCAGATTTTGTTGCACACCATTTACATATTTATTTTAATCAGCATTCATGGCTAATTGGGCCAAGCAAAACCAGAAATGAGAGACTTGCCATTAATGCCAAGGTTGGAAGCTTTTTCTTCCAACCTAGCATGTGACAAGCAAGTGGGCTTGCCCTTGGGCAGCTTTTGTCCCTCCCAAGTGACCTATTAACCACCCTAAGGTTGCCAGCCACCTGCTTGAAGTCTTTCTTCCTGCTTGCTTCCCCAAAACCAGTCAAACCCAGCTGGATTTTTCACTTGCAAAAGTCATGAGTGCCTACCCTGTTTTGGCAGCAACTTTTCACCCCTCACACCAGCCACACATAGCCTTTTGCATCCCCCAATCTCTGCACATCACAGTGCACGTTTTTATTGATCAACCATTGAGATTGCAAGGATTGATCCCCAAGCTTGTCCAATTGCAATTCAGCCATGTTTCTCATCATTTCTATCCTAAAACCTTTGATTTTGTGGCTGAAATCAGTCAAAGACTTAACCCTTGGCACAAGGCAGAGTTGCCTCTATCCATTAGCATTAAATGCAAAGCCAAATAGCCTGAATTTAGCCCACAAATCAGCTAGGTCCTATTGGATTTTCATCATTACTTGAGATTGCATTTTGGCCTATAAATAGAGATGCAAGGCAAGAGGAAATGCAGCATTGGATAGCATAAGAAAGAACAGAAAATACAGCAATTCAAAGAGCATTACACACAAATAAACACTACTCAAACAACCAGAAAAAAAACCAATCAAACACAAAGCCTTGCTAAGTTCAAAGTTCATCCAATATTCAAAACCTTTGCAAGAACATTCAACCAATTCAAATCCATTGCAGCTGGAGCTTTGCTAAGGATTTCTGTAAGTTTCTAAGCCTTTGTTTTGCATTTTCATTTGTGCTTGCATAGCAATTTTGGTCCAAAACCCTTTGGTTCTAAAAAACCCTTTTCGAATTTCAAAAGAAATCCCAAGGTTTTCAAAACTCAAAACTGGTTTGTCCAGCCTTTTTCATTGCAAAAACTCAAAGCTTTTCACTCTCCTAAAAGGTCCTGAGTGTGTTCAGAAGTTGTTTCTGAACAACAGTTTAGAAACAGCTTCTGAACTCAAAAATTCGCATTGTTCGCAGTGCGAAGTCATGGTCGCAGAGCGACCATGACAGAACTCAGAATCTGAGTTTAGGTGCCCAAATGGGCAATTTTTGAGGTTCTAGCCCAAGAGCTCAGAACCTAAGAGGTTTAAAACTCATTTTATCCAAACCATGTCAAGGATTTTGCATAATATTGGAAAATTCGCAAGTTCGGGTAACACTTTTTTGGGTAACTTGCAAAACAAGTTATGTCCCCAAACTTTCAAAACAGCTTGAACAAATAAGCTATGTTCATCATTTCAATTAAAACTTGAACAATAAACATTGTTCATGATTTTCAAAACCCAAGCGTGAACCTACGCCAAATTTGTTCGCTTTTCAAAACCGTTCGCGAAACGAGCCGAACTTGTGCGTTTTCTAGCAAAATTGCTAAAATCTTTCCATTTTGGGTTTTCAAACCAAATGTTTTGATAAACGTTGGGATTTCTAAGAAATTCTACCAAAAACTTGAATGAAAAAGGGATGGTGTGACGTATGTCTCTCCATTGCCCCGATTGTACGAATGCGTGACGTATGTCTCGTCGCTCGGACAATCGTCATTCCATTTTCAACGTATCCGACCATACCAAACCAAATCTTGGCCGCTTGTGGTCAATCTGTACCTTTTGGTCCCCCGTGGCCATTAGATTCAATCCCTCGACTCATTGGAGTCACCCCGGTCAATGATCGACTCAATTGAGTCCATTGTACCTCTTTTGGTCCCAACGCGACCAAATCGAACCCTCTTACCCAACGGACATGTTTTACCTATTCTAAGCGCGATTCGTAAACAAACGCTTAAGCCTCCCATGCGCGAGCATACAAGCTAATACGCTTAAGTCTCCCATACGCGAGCATACAAGCTACGTTTAATCGCAAGAATACGGTCAAAATATCGTCCATTTAACCAGCTTTCAGTTCTTTACTAAAGAACTACGTACGCTTTGAATTCTCCGACTACCGGGAGATACGTAGGAGCAAGATCGACATCTTGTCAAGCGCAATAATAAAAACTTTTCTTTTTTTTCCTTTCGTTTGTTTTCATCTCTTTTCCCCCCCTTTTTAGTATATTTTCTTTTGACATAGATAAGCATGCGCGCAAAACATTTAAAAACAATTTAAGCTTTAGCCAAATAGAAGGTTCCCGTTGAGTACAACGGACGTGAGGGGTGCTAATACCTTCCCCTTGCGTAACCGACTCCCGAACCCGACAATGGTTGCGATGACCAATCCTTTTCCTCATCGTCAAGGGTTTTATTATCGTTTCCCTTTCAAAATAAAAAAACTTAAGGGTTTATCAACGTTCCCTTTACACAAAAACTTTGGTGGCGACTTCACAAAGGCCCTCCGAGCGTTCGCGGACGTCCTCGGAGGATTGCGTGTTTTTTAAACGAGGTGCGCACATATGGCACAAAATCAGCCCTGCTGCAGATTTTGTCATCATGACCTTTTGATCTCCTTTTGGCCTATAAAAGCAAGGCATTGCTGCTGAATCAAGAGCAGGAGAGAGGTGGGAGGATAGAGTCTTGGAGAGTAGAAACACAGAGGTTTGAGAGCAGAAAACCAGTGCAAATTTGAGTGAATTGCTGCACACTTTTTCCTCACAAAAACAGAGTTTGGTTTTTGAGAAGTTTAGAACAAAAGTTCCAATCCTTTTTTTCCATAAATCATTCCAAACCAACACAAAGTAATCAAGCACTCAAAACAGCACTAAACCTCTCACAAAGAGTGAAGAACTAAGGCAATTTGTCACTGGTTGTGTTCATCAAACTTGTCCAACCTTGCAAAACCATAAGCATTCAAGCCTCTTCCATTTCCTTGCAAATACAAGCCTTGGGCTAGGAGCAGGTAAGTCATTCTAACTTATTTACACTCCATTTGCATACTGTTTTCATTTGTTTTATTTTCAATTTGGTTCAATCTCAGTTTTGCATTTTTGAGTTTTTACTCATTTTGGATTTAAAACACTTTTGAACACAAAAGAAATCCCAAAGTTTGCAAAACCTTTAAACTAAGTTGTTGCATTCATTTCATTGCTATTTTCAAAGCTTTTCACTCCTCCTAAGGTTCTGAGGCTAGTTCAGAAGTTGCTTCTGAACAAAAGTTCAGAAGCAGCTTCTGAACTCAAAATTTCGCATACTTCGCAATGCGAAGGTCTGGTCGCAGTGCGACCATGACAGAATTCAGAACATGAATTCAGGCTCCCAAACAGCCAAATTCTGAGGTTCTAACCCAAAGCTCAGAACCTAAGAGGTTTGAAACTCATTTTATTCAAACCATAACAAGGATTTTGCATAATATTGACAAATTTACAAGTTCGTGTAATGCTTTTTGGAATAACTTGCAAAACAAGTTATGTCCACAAACTTTCAAAACAAACTTGAGCAATAAGCTAAGTTCACCATTTTCAAAACCAAACTTGAACAAAAACCTTGTTCATGATTTTCAAACCAAACGTGAACTTAAGCCGAACTCGTTCGCTTTTAAAACCGTTTTCAAAATTAAGCCGAACTTGTGCATTACTCACAAACTTGTGCTTTTTTCCATAAACTTGAAGAACCTTTGTTCATAGGTTGCAACAACCAAGTGTTTTGTTCACTTTGGGATTTCTTGAGTTTCAACCAAAAACTTGAATGAAAAAGGAATGGTGTGACGTATGTCTCTCCATTTCCCCGGTTGTACGAATGCGTGACGTATGTCTCGTCGTTCGGACAATCGTCATTCTATTTTCAAAACATAAAACAAATCCAACACACCAATTTTGGCCCCCCCGTGGTCAATCCGAACCTTTCTTGGTCCTTCGGGATCAATGAACCCTTTCTTGACTCCGTTGAGTCAATTCGAGTCAATGCTAGATCCGTTTGGATCCTCTTTGAACTCTTTCTTGACTCGGTCGAGTCAATCGAACCTTCAAATCAATGCTCGATCCCGTTGGATCCATTGAACCCTTTTCGGTCCCCCGTGACCATTTTAATCAATGCTCGACTCCGTTGAGTCCATTGAAATCTTTCACCTTTCGAGCGTTCATACACGTCTCGTAGGCTTTTCACCTTTCGAGCGTTCATACACGTCTCGTAGGCTTTTCAACCTTTCGAGCGTTCATACACGTCTCGTAGGCTTTTCACCTTTCGAGCGTTCATACACGTCTCGTTGGCTTTTCAACCTTTCGAGCGTTCATACACGTCTCGTAGGCTTTTCACCTTTCGAGCGTTCATACACGTCTCGTAGGCTTTTCAACCTTTCGAGCGTTCATACACGTCTTGTAGGCTTTTCACCTTTCGAGCGTTCATACACGTCTCGTAGGCTTTTCAACCTTTCGAGCGTTCATACACGTCTCGTAGGCTTTTCAACCTTTCGAGCGTTCATACACGTCTCGTAGGCTTTTCACCTTTCGAGCGTTCATACACGTCTCGTTGGCTTTTCAACCTTTCGAGCGTTCATACACGTCTCGTAGGCTTTTCACCTTTCGAGCGTTCATACACGTCTCGTAGGCTTTTCACCTTTCGAGCGTTCATACACGTCTCGTAGGCTTTTCAACCTTTCGAGCGTTCATACACGTCTCGGAAATCTTTTTCCTTGCGAGCGTTCATACACGTCTCGCAATCTTTCGACCTTTCGAGCGTTCATACACGTCTCGGCGGTCTTTTTCCTTTCGAGCGTTCATACACGTCTCGGAAATCTTTCGACCTTTCGAGCGTTCATACACGTCTCGGCGGTCTTTTTCCTTGCGAGCGTTCATACACGTCTCGCAATCTTTTTCCTTTCGAGCGTTCATACACGTCTCGGAAATCTTTGACCTTTCGAGCGTTCATACACGTCTCGGAGATCGAATCACCTGTTTAGGTGACAATCTTTTCTTGGTCCGCCGTGACCAAATGAATCATTTCTTGGCCTCTCATGGTCAATCGAACCCTTTTACCCAACAGACATGTTTTACCTATTCTAAGCGCGATTCGTAAACAAACGCTTAAGCCTCCCATGCGCGAGCATACAAGCTATACGCTTAAGTCTCCCATACGCGAGCATACAAGCTACGTTTAATCGCAAGAATACGGCTAAAACATCGTTCATTTAAAACTAACTAACATATGTATGTTTTTCTACCAAAGAACTACGTACGCTTTGAATTCTCCGACTACCGGGAGATACGTAGGAGCAAGATCGACATCTTGTCAAGCGCAATAAAAAAAAAACTTTTTTTTCCCTTTCGTTTGTTTTCATCTCTTTTTCCCCCCCTTGTTATTATATTTTGACATAGATAAGCATGCGCGCAAAACATTTAAAAACAATTTAAGCTTTAGCCAAATAGAAGGTTCCCGTTGAGTACAACGGACGTGAGGGGTGCTAATACCTTCCCCTTGCGTAATCGACTCCCGAACCCGACAATGGTTGCGATGACCAGTCCTTTTCCTCATCGTCAAGGGTTTTATTATCGTTTCCCTTCAAACAAAAAACTTAAGGGTTTATCAACGTTCCCTTTACACAAAAACTTTGGTGGCGACTTCACAAGGCCCTCCGAGCATTCACAAACGTCCTCGGAGGATTGCGCGTTTTTTTAAAAAACGAGGTGCGCACAGCTATGTCTGAACAAAGAATGCTCTGATCAGAAGCTCTGAACTATCTTTTTCTGCTTCTGAACAACATTCTATTTTCAATGCAATGTCATATACTCATGGAAAATCAAGTATGCTCTGATGCTCATCTTTGCTGCTTGATTACTTATATGATTGCATGACTATCTCACATGTTTTTCAAACTCTCTTAAAAAGGGGGAGAAATTTTCTAAAATTTTTCTTTTCTAAAACTTTTTGTTGATGCCAAAAGGGGGAGAGATGTAAAACAATTATTAAAGCTCCTGAGCTCAAAACATAAGTTAAATTCTGTCAGTAATTAACTTATGAAAGGGGAGTAAAAGGTATTAAAGCCTGAGGCTCTGAACATAAGTTAAGTTCTGAATGAAATTTAACTTTATGAGAACTGATTTTAACTCTTAGCCTCTGAATTTAAATTCTGTGAGATACATTACTCTTAGTGAGTAAAATGAATTTAAAATAACTTGGATAAGACTCAGGGAGCTTACAAAACTCATCTTGTGGATTATCAGACTTAGGGGGAGAGCTTACAAACCTCAGAATCTGAAGTCAGCAAGTTATTTATAATTCTGAGTGTTAATTTCACTTGATTGTTTTAAAGTTGAATTTAATTAACTTGGATAAGAATCAAGGGGAGCTTACAAACCTAACCTTGAGGACTGTCAGACCTAGGGGGAGCTTGCAAACCTCTCCTGAAGTCAGCTTGTTAATTAAACTTAACAACAATTCTGAAATTTTCACATTTGTGATTTAAACTGAACTTAATTAACATGGATCAGACTCAGGGGGAGCTTACAACCCTCGCACCCTGCAGTTAACTTGTTAATTAAGTTAACAACAATTTTCTGATTTAATACTTATGTTTGTCATCATCAAAAAGGGGGAGATTGTTAGAACAAAATGTGAAACAACTCTCTTCTGAATATAGGGGGAGATTGTTGGAACATTAGGTATGAACATATCTCTTTATGGTTTTGATGATAACAAAGTGTTAAATAGAAAATTGGTTATTTGCTAATGTTTTGTTCAAGTTATTTCAGAACCACGTGTTTAATGATTGGTATTTGATAATGGTAATGAAAGAACAAGCTTAGAGCAAGAAAGGAAAGCTTAGAAGCAATGTTGCAAAGCTGGAAGAAAACTGGGTCTGAAGCCTAAAGTCTGAGGGGTGCTTCTGAAGTGTGTCTGAAGCCTGAGTCTGAAGCTTGCGTCTGAAGGTCAACAAAAAGTCAACATCTGAAGAAGTGCGTCTGATGAACAGTGCTTCTGAAGAAGTGCTCCTGAAGAGAGCTTCTGATGTACTGTTCACGCAGAAGCTTCTGAAGTCTGATGTGGCAAGGAAAGCAACTGTTACTGTGCGCATTTAATGCCTGCATATGTCAGAACAACTCCAATGGAACAGTTGTCTCCCTGACTCAAACATTCCCCAGCTTTTAAGGAAAGCAAATTCAAAAATGGCTGCTGCACTCTGTTTTCTGGTAAAGTTCAGCACACAAATTCAGCTATCCTAGCTCTCAATTTGCAACGGCTCTTTTCCTAAACCCTGCAAATCTTCAACAGCTCTAATTTCCTCTATAATAGGAAGAAGAATTGAAGAAGATATTTGCTTAGACTCTTTGAACAAAACCACTGAACCTGTGCTCTGTTTTTCTGTCCAGAATTCATAGCTCACAAAACTCTTAGAAATTCTTTCATCTTTTGTATCTTAGAATTTCTTAAGGTTAAGAGTCTTAACCTGTGTTGTATTAAGTGAACACCTCTGATATTTTATCAAGTGTTTAACCCAAACTTACTTTCTTTGTAAATCAGTTTGGTCTAAGTCTTAGTCTGCGTGCTAAGCATTATAAGTCTCATTACTTAGTGTTTTGAGCAAGTTGAAATCTCATTCCTTTGTGGTCTGAGCAGGAAGTCTCAGTACTTTGTGTCTGAGGATTGGGAAGCCTCTTGACTTAGTGTCTTGAGCATTAGAAGCCTCTTCCTTTGTGGTTGAGCAACTGGAAGTCTCTTCCTTTGTGGTTGAGCAATTGTAATCATCTGATTATAGTTAAAATCTCTTGTTAGTAACAAGGGGACTGGACTACTTCCAACTTGTGGAAGGAACCAGTATAAAAACATTGTGTGTCCTCTCTTTCCTTCTCTCTTTGTTTTTAATCCGCTGCATTTAATCTTTGATAATAGTTTAGAACTGATTCATATCAGCTTCTGAACTTGACTTAAGTATTTGAGAAGAAAAGAAACCGAGTTTTTGAGTCCACACAATTCAACCCCCCCTTCTTGTGTGTTTTTCTCACCTTCATCTTTGTTGGAGAAATGATAAGAATCCCAACTCCAGTTCCATTCTTATGGCTAAAACCGTCGAAAAGGGGGAGATTGAAGCCTTGTGTAGCTTTAGGCCCTTGTTTTGATGATGTTTGTTTTAATAGGTAATAGTGTTTATTAGAATGTTCATTTGATGATGTTAAAATGTTGATAGATATAGGCTAGAATCATGTTAAAGCACTCTAGCAACTGTCCTCCCTTGTGTTGTCTTGTTCCATGTGTCTGATTTAGTATACACACATAGAAATAGTCTTTTCTTTAGGCAAAAGTCAGTTTCTAACATTTTGATTCGATTCAAATTACTTTGAGTTGTATCACAAGATCCTTCTGCCTTGTGCCTTGCAATTTTGAATCGATTTATGTATTGATGAATCGTATCATACCTGATTTGATTCAAATTATTTTGATTTATATCATTGTTTCTCTCTGACTTTGGTTTTTGGCTTAATGATTCGATTCACATGATTAGTGAATCTTATCAACCTTCATCCTGGGCAATTTGAATCGATTCACTATAGGTCTGAATCTTATCAATCTTCATTCTTTTTCTTGCTTGTCTTTTTGCTGTCTGAATCGAATCACACATTAAGTGAATCGATTCAGTTCGTTGTTTTTGGCCAAAATATTGCACATGCCACCCTTTTATATATATTCTCATATCCTCCTAACATCCAAACTACTAAATCATTTGCATCTATTCTCTCTAGAATCTCCAAAGTTCATTGTCCATTTGTTCTTGAGATTAAACACTTTTTCTAAGAATCATTGTGGTCTTTTGAGTCATAGATTGCTAGAGTGCTATAAGGATTGTAAGTTGATTGCTTTCAAGGATATTGATTGGGAATCAAGGATCTAAAGTGAATTGAGTAATTTCATTCCACCTCCAAGGGTATTGGGGGTTCTTTCTAAAGTTCTTGAGTTGAAGGGGATCCAACCACCGGACGTAGCAAAGAAGAGTTCAAGTGAAGAGCTTCAAGGATTGCACGGGTGATTGAGGATTCGAAGAATTCAAGAAGCACCATTTTCAAAGGGTATTTGAGGATTGGGGGAGTGGTTGCATAGGAATTGAAGAACTAGGATAGTTTCAAGGAATTCTTGTAATCACTTGGAAATACACGCTAATAGTTTCTCAACTTTATCCTCTCAACAATGACAACAAACCTCATCATCATTAGTTCTTCACCAACTACTCACCATGATCCCTATGATAACAACACCAACATTCATAGAATTCAAAAACAACCGTGCAATTGGAAATAAGGATACCCTAAGATGAAAGTTCCCCCTACCTTGAATTCTCCGAAAAACGCAGCTTTTGGTTCAATTCTCCTTAGCTAGGGTTTGTCTCATTTCCTCTATTTTTCTCTCTAGTTTCTCACGTTCAACAATGTTTTTCTAATTTTTCCATTTTCTCTATTTATACCTAGAGACTAGGTTACTAATTATTTATTATTACGTTTCTCCCCTCCACCTATCATAAATTATTCCCTCCTCCCCCACTTATTTCATTACTTCTATTTCTCACCTCTCACCTCTATTATTTATTATTTTATTCCTCTCCTAACTATTTTAATTCTCATAAAATATTAATAACAACCAAACACCCTATTTTTCTCAACAACGGCATATTATTTTCAAGTAAAATGCCTCGTCACCACATTAATAATTAAGACACTATTTATTTAACTTTATTAAATTAAATAAATAAAATTTGGGGTGTTACAAGATTCACTACCATGAGAGTAACCTTCAGTGAAAACAAAGCTAGAAAGACCATTAAATGCCATTTCTTGATCATCAATTGTCCCTCCCCCTACAACTGCATCATTGGCCAGACCACGCTTGCAGAATTGGGCGCTGTGTCGTCAACTGCCCATCTCAAAATAAGGTACCACAATGACCAAGACGAAGTGGTAACTATCCACAGATATGTCGAAGCCGGCAGGGAATGCTACTTAGTACGGTTGAAGGAGTTTAAAGATAGGAAATCAAGAGAATGAGGAGAGAAACTTCCTCAAGGTACGAAACTACAAGTTTGTAGTGTCAGATTCCTTGGATTAGAAAGCGAGACAGAGTCCGGACTCCAGCGTGATGGAACGTCGCCCATAGGGAAAAAGGAGAAGTTCGAAACTCCCTCGACAAAATGGAGACCTTAGAGCCAAGCATGGACGGACAACTTGTGACTAGGAAACCCAACCTCTTGAACCCCTCACTGACTTGGACGTCGGAGTGCATGAAGAAGAAGAAGAAGAAGAAGAAGAAGAAGAAGAAGAAGAAGACGAAGAAGAGGAAGAAGACGAAGAGGAAGAAGACGACGAGGAAGAGGAAGAGGAGGAGGAAGAGGAGGAAGAAGACGACGAAGAGGACGGGGAAGAGGAGGAGGAGGAGGAGGAGGAAGAGGAGGAGGAAGAGGAGGAGGAGGAGGAAGAAGACCAGGAAGAGGAGGACGAGGAAGAAGAAGAAGAAGAAGAAGAAGAAGAAGAAGAAGAAGAAGAAGAAGAAGAAGAAGACGAGGAGGAGGAGGAGGAGGAGGAGGAGGAGGAGGAGGAAGAGAAGAAGAAGACGAGGAGGAGGAGAAGAAGAAGATGAGGAGGAGGAGGAGGAGGAGGAGGAGAATCAACACACATGGAAGAAGAAGAAGCCAATGGTGTTTTTGGTTTTGCAGTTAGTGTGCGTAAAGCCAACAAATAAGAAGAAGAATCAACACGCATGGAAGAAGAAGAAGCCAATGGTGTTTTTGGTTTAGCAATTAGTGTGCATAAAGCCAACGAAGAAGAAGAGTAATTTTTTATAATTTATTTTAAAATGTAAAGGAATTTACTTTCAGATTTTTTTTAAATGACTAATTAATGAATATGCAACATGGCATGTGACTGGATGTGGAAAAAAATAAAGGAATTACACAGTCAGCGTGACATTGAGGCAAATTATGTTGACAAGTTTAAATGAGAGACCAAAAATAAAAGAATCTAAAATGTGACAGGGACATAATCCAAAATTTATTTTTTAATAAGGACCAAAACCGAAATTTTTCCCTACATTACAATGACAAAACAAAAATTACCTTGTTTCTTAATTAAAAGGTTGAAAAAAGCATGTGAGAGAAAAGATATTGAAATCTCATTGCTAGGGACCATTTTCACATGATGATTATATCTGCTAGATGCAATGACCGTAAAATATTCAAAGAACAATAATGGAACAAATTGAACAGATCTTCCAAATTGACCGTTGAAACCTTAGCATATGGATTTGGATAAGGAGGAGGAATCTAGCTAGATCCTTGATTCAATTATATGAGGAATATAGGTACTAGATAGCATTTGAAGATTATAGGGAGATATTGATTTTAACTGCAAATAGCAAAATTTTCATATGTGTAGCATGCCGTATGGCTATCAAAGTTTTCCAACTAATTGATTTATAACGACTATCTTAATAGAACGTAATCATTATCGCATTTCATCACGTTTTACGATTTTTCTATTTTGCTGCAGCTAGTACAATTATTAGAAAAAAAGTCTAAGATACACATTAAAGAGAGATATGACATTAAAAAAGTTTCAAAAGATAATTTATTTTTCTGCCAAAAAAAAAACTTTATCTAGGATCTTGCTAACAAGGTCCCTCGAAGACTCTTTAAGAATTGCAAATTAAGAAATTTTTTTTAAATTTTTTTTTCTTGACACATTAAAAAGTTAAATACACAAATACATCAAGATCTTTAAAGAGTGTCACTAATGCGGTCATTAGCATTTCACTTTTCTTGTATGATAAAAAGTATATATTAAAAAGAAGTACAAGAGATTTTATATTGAGCAACAGGAAAACACCTCCCAAAAATTATAAGTTTTTGCAAACACCCCCTCAAATTATAGAAAAAGCAAAATCTCTTTGAAACTGTTAAACGTCTGTCAGTTTGACCCCTCCGATAGTTTCCTTCACTAGTCAATATGACGTGGACGTTGATTGTTCACGTGGTATTTTTTTTTCCTAAAAAGAGTTATAAAAATTGAAACAAAAAATTCTTGATTATTTTAACAGTAACATTCGCACAAACCCTCACACCTTATAAGTCTATGAGCAAATATCTCAAATTTTACACTTAGAGTCCATTTGGTGTGCAAGATATGATAGAGATATGATAAGATTAGAAAATGGATAAAGATAAGATACGATAATGATATGATAGACATTTAACTTGTGATGCGTTTGTTGCACACATGATAAGAAAGATGATAGCATTATTTTATCCTATCATGTGTTTGGTGCATACTTTTTATTGACATGATAAGAAATATATTATAATCCCCAACCTTTCATTTATTCAGCACTGTTGAAAAGGAAGTGGATCATCTGACGTTATGGCGGAAACTGTACCATGAAGCTCAGTCATTTTTTGCCATTAGATAAAACCATGCATCGATATCGTGCCACGTGGTCTCCTCCTCAAGGTCTCAAGTTTGATTCTCTCCAGTGCCAATTTAGGTGGCTTAATTTAACTTCTTAAAAAAATATATCGTGCCACATGGCACTCACTCTAATTTAGAGAAAAAGAAAAAACTAACAACGCTGCAACATATTCATATCCACCGTCTGTCCCCTTCATCATTCCATTAAACCAGATTAATTATCTTTGAGCACCATCGCCAAGCCTCCATCTCCGTTCGACGAATCACCTCACCCTAAACTTCTGACTCCACCAACTGCGAAGCCAGCGCCACCGCCGATATAACAATCTTTTAGTGTTGCTGGCATAAAAATAGTACACAATGCAACAATCCAATCCCCAATTCATGTGTAGTAGCCAAGTTTCCTATACATAATCTTAATTTTACACACATAATTAAATCAAATTCATGTCCTTTAGTTGCATCCATTTCTTAAAAAAAAAAAACAGAGAAGGCGAGCATGGGTTGCCGGAGGCGGCCGACGGTAGGGCGACGAAGGCCAAAGGGGGTGATTATGGGGACATGCAATGATTCGATTTACTGGTTTGGGTGAGGATAGTTCTATTTGACGGCAATGGCCAACTAATTGCACAAATAAAAAAAACTAAGTGAAAATATTTGGCCAACTCTCCAAAGAAAGGGAAACAAAAAATTAAGAGAACAATTGGAATTGACTGGGAACAAAAAATTGAAGGAACAACGTAGAAGCTGGGAGTTAGGATACACACTTCCTAAAGTTTTATGTTATTATGTTTCTAACCCACAAAAAACTAAGGATAAAAATAACAAAGGGTGAGTAGGATAAGCTTAGAAATGAGTTTAAATTATCCATTCCTATTGGTGCACTAAATAGCGAATAGAAACAGGATATGATAGTTTTATCATATTCTGACTTCATATCTTGTAAACCAAATGAAACCTTACGTGGAAAATGCCCCTTGGAATTGACAATAATCAAACAAATTGGTCCATAAATTATTAAACTTTAAATCGTCGATGCAATTTCAGTATGACAGTAACAACTCATCCTCATAACAAGATAATTATAGCAATAATGCTTAAATAAATGAGTAGATATAATTAAGTACAATGCAGGGAAGATAATTATAGCAATAATGCTTAAATAAATGAGTAGATATAATTAAGTACAATGCAGGGACTGATCCGGAAGTCAATCAGACGGTGGTTATAATTTTTTAATAATAAATAGTATATAAAAATAAATGACAATAATATTTTTGATAATAAGAACATAAAAGTTGCATGTATAAATTTCTTTTATCTTTGGTAGATAGATGAAACGACAACAACCATTAGAAACTCACACAAAAGTGGACGAGTCGGAGTTCGAATCCCAATCACAACATATGACCTAGAAATTTCGAAATTTCAAAATTTTGACAGTTTGAGTTACGACTTATGAATGGTGTATAAATTTCTATATATATATATATATATATTATGATGCCAAAATTTCATACTAGTATTTTTGTTATGGAAAGATAAAATGGTTACGTTAGTTGCTTGGATAAGAAAGTGTGTTCTAGCAATCAACATGATTTTATACCATTTGCATTTGACACTTTTAACTTTATAGCACCATAGGTTATGGATCTTCTGCGAAGAGTTCAAAGTATCATGCATATCAAAGTCGTGACTCATAGGTCCACAAATGTTGTTTTTAAGAAGATTAGTTTTGCCATCCAAAAAGGGTTAGCGGCGTATCTTGTTGCTTTCTTGCTTCCATTAATGTGTAATTGTTTTTAAATATCACAAGAATTATTTTCCAACCTTCCTTTTAATCAATTTCCATAAAAGCTGAACTTGTTTCGAAGACATTTTTTTGAAAATTACCCTAACACATTTGTGTTTACCTATTAACTTGTTCGGACTTCCACAATCACTCTGATTAAACATGTATTTATATTTTGGATTTGATTGACTTTCCTTAGACTAAAAACTATAGAAAACAAATTGACACACCTAGTTGGAGAAGTTTAGAGTAAACTTTTATGCGTAAATTATCTTTTTCAATAGTTATTATAAGTTTGTATGTCTTTAAGAAGTTGAAGATAGAACATCCTAGACTACTTTAAGTATTACCAATGATGACATGTCATCTTACATTATTTTCAGCATATTTTTCTGTCATTTTAGTTATGTTTTGATCCAATTTAGAGGAGTTTTAGAACAATTGCCTATGGGTTTAGGACATTTACTAATGTTTTCATTTTGAGTCGTTTAATTCTAGTTTTCTCGAAACCAAGCAATTCTTAGGTGTTTTGATGTAATTCAATGCAAAATCATGCAAATCGGCAAAGCAAAGTGATGATGGAACATCATATGATATTTTTTGCTATGTTTTTATTTATCTTCTCTGCGTTTGAAGGCAAATAAGAGGTCATTCAGAGGAGTTGTCAATGGTTTGAGGAACATTTGATATTGTTTTCATTTGAGTCGTTGTAATTCAGTTTTATCCTGAATCATGCAACTTCATAGGTGTTTTGAGTCTTTTTAATGAGAAATCATGTAAATCAGCCAGATAAGACATCAAGTGAAGGATCGATGATATGAATATTGAAGATCAATGGTTCTTAGAAGGTCTATGAAGACAATACAAGTTGAAGAAACTTCATTTCAAGTTCCAAGGCATTGCAAGATGGAAGAAAGCTCAAAAAAGGGACGAAAAATGCAAAATATGCACTGGAGGAACTACCTCATGCTCCCCTGCGCACAAACCATGTGCCCCTGCACATGAGACAACATTCCTTACTGCCTCATGCGCCCTATGCCTCATACCATGTGCCTTGCATATTCCTTGCGAGCAGGGAGTGCTGGTGCTTGTTTTTCAAGCTATTTTAGTGGAAGAACCCTAGTTTTCTTCTCTTAACCTCTAAGTAATGATGTACTATAAATAGAGACTCTTGCACACTATTTATTCAATTAGAAAGCTAGCGGTACAAGGAAAGGGTCAAGCATCAGAGCTTCAAGGCAGATGATCTCCATCCTCCTCTTGTTCTTTCTAGGGTATGATTTTTTATTGTCTTGTAATGATGTATGTTGACATAAGCAACTAAACCTCTTTGATTAGGGTTCCAAGATGAACCTCTTCTTATTTGTTGGATTCAATTAATAAATTTTATATTAAGTTTATGATTCAAGTGTCTGATTTAATTTGAATATGTTTGTTTCTAAACCATATCTTAGATTGAGCATGTTAGGATTGGCAACCCTAATTCCATCCAAACTTGACAGTAAGTGATGGTCAGGTTTAGGCAAGTGTATCAAATCATTTACCAAGTAATAAATTGATAAGTAAAGTATCGTATCCACATGGATTGTCGTTCCAACTAGGCAATTCGTGTAACTTATTTGGAACAAAAAATAGTAAATGAAATAAATAAAATAAAAGATAAAAAGGGTTTTGCAATTTAGTCTGTTTGCAGTAGAGCAAGAGTTTAGGAGTTAACATTTTTTGATTTCAGAATGTTAGTGGTGGTTAGGATTCTTTGAATCTCCTCTATTCATTTGTTGGAATTATTTAATGGTCAAGCATTATTTAGATATTGATTTTACGTCTTCTATTTAAGTGATGAGTTCGTGGGGTTTCATTTCCTACCAGTTGTCGAGTTACACCTATTGATCACACGGGTTTGTACGCGTGGGGCCTTACTATCTTAGAGTTCTAGGTTTATTCTCCTCCAGCTGTCGAACTGCAGCCTTACACCGGAGTTTCTACGCGGGTTAGTGCTTAGGATCGTCAATCTTGTAGGGAGATTCACCTTCGCGTGTAGAGGTACTTGTGGGTTCTTACTCTCTAAGAGGTATTAGAAACAATGCCTTAAATTAGGGTTCCTAAATTCTCAATGGTCCTAAAGGTTCCATTGTCAATTGAATCTTATAAGAACATCAACATATTCTCCCTCTCGGTAGTTCTATAAACCGGCAACCCTAACTCATCTACCTTATCAAGGATGAAAGATGAATAAAGTTACTATGGTGATTTAATTCCCTAAAGTTACTATGTTTCCCTAATTACGTGGTCCATTATTAGTTACTTCTTAATTCGGGTAGGTTTGCACCAATATTAGGTATCTCACCTTCCTAAGTACCGTTATCTTAGGGTTGGTTCACTTCAGAAGAAACAAAGTTTACGCTATAATAAAATTAAATAGTGTTCATAAAATAAATGAATAAAGAACTTAAATTAAGTAATCTAACAAATAAAATAGAGGTTCATCTTAGAACCATACCCTAATAGGGTTTAGTTACTCATGGTAACTAAAGACAAATTACAAAAGAAATCAAACATACCTTAAAGACATAATAGTGAGGAGAGACTCCTCCCTTAAAGCTCCTAGTGCTTGCCTTCCCCTTGAACCACTTTGTTCTGAATGAAAAATAATGAATGAGAGGAGTTGTATTTATAGGCAAGTTTCCACCTGGGTTTGGGCTGAAAAACGTGGCTTTTTCCATAAAAAAGTGGAAAAAGCAGTTCTGACCCGCTCTCAGCAAGCTCGGGGTGCATGGCTGAGGCGCATGAGTGTAAAAAATCATGTCCAAGGCGCATGAGCAATGCCTATGGTGCATGGTGCATGCCCAGGGCGCATGGCAGCATGCCTAGGGCGCATCAGCATTTTCTTGCGCAGAATCGACTATTTCTTCGTCTTTTGGGGTGTTTCCTTCCATATAAGATGTCTTGGGACTTGGGAACATAATTCCTCCCTTTGTAATGTCTTTTGAGACCTCTTGAATCTTCATTCATGGTCTTCCCAAGATCTTCATAAGTCTTCAAGATGTCTTGCTTTTCTAATTTGCTTGATTCCTTCTTTTATTAAATCAAAACACCCTAGAATTGCTATGTTTCGAGAAAAACTAGAATTACATGATTCAAATAGAAAACATTACAAATGTCCCGAAAACCATATGCAATTGTTCTAGTACTCCTCTATTTTGAATTGAAACTAAATAAAAATGACTGCAAAAGATGCTAAGAATAACGTAAGATGACCTTTCATCACACCCAAACTTAAATTGTTGCTTGTCCTCAAGTAATGAAAGAAAATAAATTTTAATTCTTTGCACATTTTTCAGGAAAAACATACCTTTCCGAAGAGGTTTCTCAGATCATCATCTCGTCCCATTTACATAGTTGACTAACTTACACCTTACATGCAAGCCGGACAGACTTAGAGAAGATAGCTCACACTTTCAACCACACTCTTTTCCAAGATACATGTATGTATCTCCTAAAGCCAGTAGGGCTGGTCACGACATATGCCCACTCAAGTCGTCACGTGAATGTACCTTGCCGTAAATTTGAGACAATTCTAAACACACTTTGAGGTCTTTCAAGGTTATAACATGGCTTAGGTTAAGGTGGGATATATTTGAGAAAGTAGGCTAATAAAACAACTTGGAGTTAGATTTTCAACCTACGGATTCCTAATAAACAATAAAGTATAACCAACCTTCCTTCCTTAAACCAAACAAGATGGGTAATAAGTAGTACTATTTATCTTTCATTTTTTAATATAGATGCATTTTCTTAAGAGACCAAAATTTTTCATGTTTTTGCCTCTTGATTTTTTTCTTTTTTTTTATATATTTTTTTTGTGTAGACCTATGGTTTATCTACATTTTTTTTCTTTTATTATAAATAAGTTCTACTAGAACCCCCACCTCAAACTTAAAATGTTGCTAATTCCAAAGAGAAGACCCAAACTTAGTTTCAAATCATACCAAGTTATTAAAAATATTCTATCTAACTCCAAGAGAAATCAAATAGATGACGTTAATGTTCAAAACTTAGTAACAACAGAAGAAATTATTGTGTGAGGCTCAAAGTGGTTTCACAAAGGATGATAATAATATAAATGGTGGCTTGAAAGGCTCAAGGTACCCAAAAAAATTGTCTCGTGTGTAATATAACATGACCGATAGTCCATAAAGAACGGTCACAAATTTGAGCAAATATAGCATTCATATGGAACACTCAGTATAGAAAGAATTATAGTAGAAAAA
This sequence comes from Medicago ruthenica, assembly GCA_018208015.1. Taxonomy (NCBI): domain Eukaryota; kingdom Viridiplantae; phylum Streptophyta; class Magnoliopsida; order Fabales; family Fabaceae; genus Medicago; species Medicago ruthenica. The sequence continues at coordinate 38,924,545 of CM031378.1, forward strand.
TTGGATTGAATATTTGGCTAAAATTCTCATTGTTGGTGCTATACAGAAAAGAGATGGTGATTGTGATCAGTATCTTCCGCTGCAAATCCCAATAGTTATCGTGCTCTTGAACTTCGGGGGTAAGCTAGCCCGCTGTTGTAAATGTTCTGAAATAACTTTGTGAGACTAAAACAATTTAAGCTTGAAATGGAAAGGTTATATAAGTAATGGAAAGATTAAAATTAAAAATAATAACGAGGATTAACAATAATAATAGAAAGAAATTGTTTCAGACAAGAAATCTTAACTTAGCTTATTGGAAAGGGAAATTGCAGAAAGTAAAATTATGTGTTACCTCCCATTCAGTGCGTGTTTTACGTCTCGAGCCTGCGTCTGAAGACAACAAAGGGAAAACTGCTGAACAATTGGGTCTCATAGTCATCATTAACACATAAATCAGATCTTCTGTTCAAGGATTTAATGTGAAGATCAATCAATCTAATATTGCAAAACACATTAGATGCGAGAATAGAGGGATGCATGAATCTAGAACCAATGACAAGAGTGGCCATGCTTGGCAGATCAAGGAGAAATTATTTGCTAGGACTTATAATTTAGGAAATTCTAGAAACATTCATAAAATCTTTAATTTTTTTTAAGATTATTATCGGATGCTTGCAGCCAAGAAGCTTAAGCACTAATCAGATCAGTTGGGATAGTAGGAATCTGATCATGTTTCTTGCTATCAAGATGAAGGTCAACCTGCCTAATCTGATATTTGAGCTCCTCATGGAAAGCACCAAGGTCTGCAAGAAGAGAAAGAGGAAGACAATCTCTTATGGAATATTGTTGTTAGAACTCTTCAATTAGAGCAGACTTATCAAAAACATGCATGACTATGGAGCATCATCTGAACTGGACATAAAGTATGGAAAAGTTACTTTATCATCAACTCTTGTCAATATGAAGTTTCTGGACAAGGAAGAAGTTCAGAAATCTCAGGTTCTCTTCTGTATCAAAACAAGGAATCTAGACTTCATGCATGACTGTCCTATTATCTCACTGGTTGAGAACAAGAAGGTAATTCAAAGCTTCATAGAACTCTAACAGCAAGAAGGAATTACAATCAGGATGGAAGATATCCCTCAAGGGCCACATGATATGTACAAACCTCAAAGAAAGAGGAAATCTGATTTTAAGGTTCAGAAGGAGCCTAAGAAGAAGGCGCTTCTGAAGGATTCTAGAACCAAAAGTAGGTTCTCAAGCTGCTCCCACTTTTGAAGCTAAAGATACCGGCTAAGAAGAAAAAAATTAAGGAAGATGATAACTGTGAATGAAGGAATAGAAGATGACGAACAACCTCTGGTGTTGGATATTTGGTTGTTGGCTTCATGTTTGCTAAAATCAATATACAAGCAATATGTGCGTCTTCAAAAGCTAGGTCTTCAGAAGCTGAATAGTACTTCAGACGCTGAACCTTCAGAAGCTGATGTTCAGACGCTGAACAATACTTCAGACGCTGAACCTTCAGAAGCTGAACTTCAGAAGCAGTCTTGTTTTCACACTTGGAGTGTTTATTTTCTCACATGATCTTTTGTAGATTTGATTGAAGAATTCTCCAAGCTGGTGTTTCTAGAAGAAAGAATATTTGCGTGAGATATTTTCTGAAGATTGGTTTCTTTTATTTGTGAATATATTTTCAAAGTAATCTTTGGAAAATATATTTCTGAAGAATATTTGCTTCTATATGTTTCTAAAGAATTTTGGAAATATATCTTTGAAGAATATTTGGTTCAGTTATTTGTTGCTGCTGAAGACTATAAATAGAGGACGCTGCTATTGAAGAAACTCAACCAAAACCAAAGCAAGTATTGATAAGTTTTATTAGGTTTTAAGTCTGTTCATTGTGAGCTTTGTGCTCTGTTTCTGTACACCACTCAATTGTTTAGAGTTGGTTTGTTTTATTGAGTTGTAATCACTTGAAGCTTTTAAGCAAAAGTGACTGTTTATGTCTTTGGAGTGTGTCTCCTACTTAGTTGTTTGTTATTAAAGTCTGATAATTATTGGGGCAGTGATTGACTAAGGGAAGTAAGATGGGATCTCAGGTCTAGGAGTTCCTAGGTTGAAATCAATACGGGTAGTAGCTAGGTGATAAGTTGTAAACTGGGAGTTTGCTGAGAACTTAGAACTAGGACTATCATAGTGGATTTCCTTCCTGGCTTGGTAGCCTCCAGATGTAGGTGTGTTTGTCACCGAACTGGGTTAACAAATATCCTGTGCACTTTTACTTTCTGTCCTTTATTTTTGTCTGTTTTGTCTTGCTTCTGAACTACTGTTTTACGCAGCAATTTTGTACTCTGTTCTACTCTGTTTTACGAACAGATCAGGTCCTGCCAGAAATTTCATCTGGTGAAGAAGATGAAGGAAGCTCAAGTACTAGCAAATGAGTTTGAACTGAAGGCTATTGAAACTGAAAGAAAGCTGCTAGAAAGAAGCTTTGGAAAGTAGGCCTGAGGAGACTTCGCATGTTGTTGAAGTGAGGGAGTCTGAAGATGCTTCAGATGCTGCTCATGCATCTGAAAAATATATAGTTTCTAAACCTTCTATTATTATTAAAGTACACTCCTCTTCACCCTCTCAAACTGCACTAACTCATCAAACATCACCCACAACACCTTCACAAAAAGCCATCCCATATGAATCCTCACCCCAAAACCAAGATGAAATTCCACCTTCCCCCTAATATTCAGAGCACACACCATCTCAACAAAGGCCAAAACACACATCATCACCCCCAACCTCAACCACTAAGAATGATTGATCCAAACCAATCTGAGACCATTCACATCTCTAACAATTCTTCGTCTGAATCTGAGTGTGATTCAGAAGACATTACTAAAAGTGATGTAGAAAAGTCTGAAGCCCAACTATAGGAACTTCTCAAGGACTACACCAAAACCCAAAAGAAATAACTGACATACAACAAGCCTATACCAACATAACACAATCATTAACCTCTATTGTGTCATAATTCACTCTAGAAACCTCTAAAATTTCCACTTGCTGGAATGCTATTTATTTTTAGAGGAGACTCAATAGATGAATGTTGACCCTAAAACAATTTCTCAACTAGACTCTGAAAAGTTATTAGAAGTTGTTCCTGAACAACCTTATAAGACTATGATAACTATTTCAGAAGCCTTCACTTCCACCATCAACCCACAGCCTCTCAGACATTTACCTATAACCCGAACCTTTTTAAACCACCCTCAGCTGTTGTTTACACTGATTTTTGGTAACAACCGATGGTTACAAAAAATGTTACTTGCGAGATCAACCAGGAATCTCAGGACATATGTGTGTTAGATTTTCCCATAAATGTTTGAATATTCATGGTGTTCTTGAAATTATTTAGTAAAGATGAAGATGATTGTCGAATTCAACAATGTTGAATAAGTAAATTGCAAGAAGAACTTAAGAAATAGACTTAAATTGTATTGAATTAAGTAAAAGATGTTCACAAGGATCATACATTGGCTTGTTACTCATTTCTAGCTTTGACATGGATATTTTGAGTGTTAAGTTTGTGTATGTGATTTTGTGACCTGTTTTCCTTATGGAAAACTCCTATTTTTACTAAGAGAAATAATTGTACAATCCTATCTAAACTATAACGGCCACCAACGTCTCAACGGAAAACTTGATTTTGAACTTGATTCTTATTCCTTCGACAACAGTTACTTTGTCTTATCCATTATCAGCTTCTAGCCTTCTATTTGTCGAATTCATTGTCCTTTAACTTTCTCGATTCTGCTAAGTCCTAGACACTGTCGAAATCTTCTCAACAAACAAAAACCTCTTCAATGTCAAAAATAACATTTTCTCTTGAAATGACAAGTCAAACTTCATTGACTGAATTTAATTGAGCATGTCGAAAATGCAGGCTAACAAATTGCCCCCAAAAATGTCTTTTTTGACTGAATTGAGTGAAAAGAGAAAATGACGTTTTTGAAGTTCTATCAAACAGTTCTATGTCGAATCCTACTATTCCGACATTAATATCTTTCAGAACTGAAGAGACGTTTTGAAAAAACTTTTTATGGTGCCACTCATATTTAGTTAGTTGGCCACGTTTTTGACCTTGGAACTCCCCACTAAGTCACTTTTCATAACTGTCAAGGTGAGATGTTGACACGAGTCACCATCTGGAAATGAAAAAACCCAAAGGACTAAACCTTTTTCCAAATTCAGAAAGTATAAAAGGATATTTCTATCACTTTATTCCATTTTTTACGTTTTTTGAATCCTGAACTGCAGTTTCTCTCAATCCCTTTCATCTTCTTCGCAAACAAATTTCCCGAATCCAGAAACTGTTTTCACCATTAACGCCCAACAATTCCTTCTGTTCTCACGAATCTCGACATAATCATCACCTAAATCTTCTCAGATTCTTCAAATCATCAACCAAACATCTCAGATTCTTCAAATCTTAAAAAATGGCTTCTTCCTCTTCGCATGCGCAAGCCTCTGGTTCCAAATCTTCAACTGTCAATTTCTCTAACTCTATCCAACCAGGAAATCAGAAGTTTGTAGCTGAACCAGACCTGAAGAATGAACATGCGCAAATCTGGAAATCCCAGGTACTGATTCCTAGCCCTAGTACACATGTATTTCTTGGCCCTCTTCCTAAATCTAGAGTTGACAGTGACGAAATCCAGGAAGTTTTCCCTAGTTATCACAAGTATAACCCTAGGGTTTTTGTCGAAGGACCATATGTTATGAGCTTTATGGATGCCCCAAACAGAGTCTTTAGGTCATCCCCACATGCTATGAACTAAACCTATATCAGTTGGCTCGACAAGGTCGAAAAGAAGAAAGGTGAAGTCTGGAAAGTGTAACATCCCGATTTTTAGTGTTAGATTTATTTAATATTATTATATTTGTTAATTGTTTATCTTATTGGAAGAATTAGTGAGTTAGTGGATTTTTAGTGATTGAGTATATTTTGGTCATTTACGGGTAAGGGGTATTTTTGTGAAGGGTTAGAAAGTAGAAATTTAAGAATTTAGAGAATAGAGGTGTGTGAGTAATTAGAGGTTTTAAGTGGAGTAAAAGAGTAGTGTTTATTGTGGTGAATGAGAATTGACTAAGCCCATTAGTGTAGGTGACCCAAATCCATTAAATAAATAGAATAATGTGTATTGTGGTGAAATTAGGTTAACTCATTGGTCACAAACACACAAGAGGAGGCTAGAGGAGAGAAAGTAGAGAACTTGGAGAGGAAGAAGAGAGGAGGCACAAGAGCAAGAAAGAAGAGATAGATTTCACCTTGGAGAGCTAGTTTTGTAAAGAATTGAGGTAAGAGGGAAGGTTATTTTCACCATTTAGGTTTGATAAACAAATGGGTAGTTGTGGGTATCTTGATTTAGATTTAATTTCATGAATTGATGATGATTATGTGTTCAATTCGTACTCTATTTATTGTGGTCATATCATGTTGTTATAACGTTTAAGTTCATGTTTGGCTATGATAATTTGATATGTTTATGAGTTTTGAGAAAATTGGTGAAGAACACGGTAATTGGTGTTGAATTGTGGTTTAATTGTTGATTTTAATTATGCGTACATGTTAAATGTTGAATTCATGAGATTATGTTGATTTTGTAATGGTTGAAATTATTGTTGTTATGTTCTTGGCAAGTATGAGCATATTGATGAAATGATGAAGTTGTTGTTGATTTGATTAAGTTGGTGTTGTGTTAATTGAAATGGGTTGGTGTGGTGTTGTGGAATTTGAAGAAGAACTGAAAATGAAGTTGTTGCTATGTTCGGGTGTTAAGTTGTTGTGTTAAAAATGAGTTTTAAGACGATGTTTGGATTAATAGGAAAACATGATGATTAGTGGTGGGAAATGAGTATGATTAAGTTGATTAAACTAAGTTTGAAATGTAATTGATTGAATCAAATTAGTTTAAGGATTTGGGACGAGTTTAGTGCGAATTGGATCGAAAAATGGTGTTGAAAACGATGTTTTACGCGAAAACAGAAAAAAATCAGAATTTCCCCTCCTGCATGACACACATGACTGTGTGCCTATGTGGCATAGACCGTGTGTGTGTCTCGCACCTAGGACGCACGACCGTGCACCCACGTGGCACGGATCGTGCACCCCTGTTGTATAGGGAAACTCAAATTTTGTGACTTTTTGGGGTATCCAACGCACGTGAATGGGTCCCAAACCCCTAAACTTGATTAATTAACTTGGAATTTGATGTAAGGCATCATTCACTGACAGAAGCCAAACGACCTTCTGATCAACCAATTCAGAAAAATTGATTTTATAAATATTGCCCTTCCTCTGACCTATGAACAATGTGGATTGATCAGATTCATTGATGATTGTACATGTGTTTTTGACAAATACTGCTATATAGCCACTATCACATAATTGGCTAATACTAAGAAGGTTGTGTCTGAGTCCATCAACATACCAGACATTTTTGATAGATATTGGGGAGTTACCAGTGGTACCAGTTCCTACAATTTTTCCTTGTTGGTTTCCTCTAAATCCTACAATACCTCCTTCTTTCATGATCAAGTCTTTAAACATATGTCTTTCTCCTATCATGTGTCTTGAGAAGCCACTGTTCAGAAACCAGGATTGATGATTTGGCTTTCCTATGAAGCATACCTGAAACATAAGAAGTGTTATTCATGGGTCCCCATGTCTGAATGGGTCCTTTGGAATTAGTTCTGAAGGCTCTTCCTTTCCTCAGAACCTTAGACTTTAGGCTTTGTCGTTTAGATTTATTCAAGACTTTTGATTTTGAAGGAGTTGGTCTTGAATACTTCTTAACAGTAGATTATGAATCCCATTTAGCCATGAATCTAACAATTCTTGGTTTGGATTTCTTCAGAATCTCAGCCTTTGAGTCCAAGTTGAAAAGCATTCCCTCCTGAATGTATTCAGAACAAGATAATTTCTTTGTCTTCATAGAGTTTTATTCCTTCTTAACAGAGAGTTCTGTGAAGTCAATTTCTTTTCCTTTGTTCTTACTAACATTAAATCTTATGGAAGCCAATTTACTTCTATCAATCTTACCAGTGCTAAGTTCTTCAGACGAGATGTTGAATTTAGTCAAAGATTTGTCAGTTTTCTTAAGATCTAAAAATTGCCTTTCCTTCAGGAATTCATTTTTCAGTTTCAGATCTTTGTTTTGTGCTGACAATATTTGATTTTGGTAACTTAGAAGCTTTAACTCTTCTGATAACAAATCACATTGTTTTTGTAATTCTTTTAGAAATCTTGATTTGGTCAGACATAGTTTCATAAGCTCATTGACAGTGGTCACATATTCATTGCAGGATAGTTTAAAGATTACCTCATCATCTTTATCAGAATCTGAACTTGGTCCAGCTTCAGAAGTAGCAGTGACTACTAGACCCAAATTGGCTTCCTTGTTGTTGTCTCCAGAATATGTCTCTTCATCAAGCATCTCCCAGGTTGATATAAAGCTCTCTTTGAATTTTTTTCTGTAAGCATCTTTCCTGGAGCTTTCCCTTCTTCTTGGTGCTTCATAACACTCAGCTATGAAGTGATTTGTCTTTCCACAGTTGAAACATTCTTTCTGAGTATCTTTCTTGTCTTTTTGACCACTCATTTACTATTGTTGTAAATCTAGCATACATTTCATCAATAGTTTCATTTTCACTCATTTCAAAGATTTCGAACTTTCTGACCCCAATGTCAATTCTTGTTTCTTTGACATGAGAGGTTCTTTCATGGTGTACTTTCAAAGTATCCCATACCTCTTTTTCATTAGTGCATTCATAAACCCTTTCACTTTCTTCCATGGTTAGTGCACATGATAAGAATAATCTAGCTTTAGAGTTTAGTAATACCTTAGCTTTCTCATCAGTGGACCATGTACTTTTATCTTTTATGGCTCCTTCTTTGTTCTTTGGTACATAATCTCCATCTATGATTACAACCCACATATATGTGTCTTGAGATCTAAGAAAGAGTTTCATCTTACCTTTCCATAAGTAGTAGTTTGTGTCATTAAAGAGTGGTGGTCTGTTTGATGATCCTTCTTCTATGATATACTTGACTTTTGACATACTTCTTCCTGAATCTTTTCTCTAACACTTGTTTAACTGCTCAAACCCTTAGAAGCGGATCTCTGGTACCAATTAAAGTAGATATAATAGTCACAAGAAAGGGGGTTTGAATTAAGACCCTTTTTAAATTCTAATCATGTACTTCAAAAATACTTCTCAAGTTTAAACTTGGAAGAACAAAGTTAAAACAGACTTCAGAACGTTCTGAAGTGTTAGTGTAAAATAGAATATCAAAGATAAATAATTTTGTGTGTGATGTGTGTGGACTCTCTAAAAAAAAACGCTCGAGCGTAATGACGCTCGGAAAGACTGCGGAGTCGCCACCAAAGTTTTATTTTTAAAGGGAAACGTTGATAAAACCCTTGGTGATGTGGAAAGGATGGTCATCGCAACCATTAACGGGTTCGGGAGTCGATTATGCAAGGGGAAGGTATTAGCACCCCTCACATCCGTTGTACTCAACGGGAACCTCCTAGTTAGTTAAGGCTAAAAGTGTTTTTAAAGGTTTGCTTGCTATGTTTTAATATATAAAGGGAAAAAGAAAAAAAAAGGGGAAAAAAGGTATATTTTATTAGTGTGCTTGACAAGAATGGGATCTTGCTCCTACATATCTCCTGGTGCGATGGAGAAGTCAAAGCTACGTAGTTCTTTGGTAGAACACGTTTATTTGGTGGTTGATTTTAAAGAACGATGTTTTTGATCGTATTCTTGCGGTTAAACGTAGCTTGTATGCTCGCGCGTGGGAGGCTTAAGCGTTTGTTTGTATCGCGTTAGAATTGATAAAACATGTCCATTTGTGAAAAAAAGTTTGAATTGACCACGGGGGACCAAAAATTTGTTCGATTGACCACGGGGGCCAAGAATTAGTTTAATTGACCACGGGGGGCCAAAAATTAGTTTTGGTGTGTTGGATTTGTTTTATGTTTTGTATTTTTGAAAATAGAATGACGATTGTCCGAACAACGAGACATACATCAAGTGCCCGTGCAACCGGGGAATGAAGAGACATACGTCAAACCACTCCTTTTTCATTCAAGTTTATTGTTGAAGGTAAAATGTATTTTTTTGGTGAAGTTTGAAAAAGATGACGATTGTCCAAACAACGATACATACGTCAAGTGTTTGTGCAATCGGGGAATGGAAAGACATACGTCAAACCACTCCTTTTTCATTCAAGTTTGAAAAGAATGACGATTATCCAAACAATGAGACATACGTCAAGTGTTTGTGCAATCGGGGATTGGAAAGACATACGTCAAACCACTCCTTGTTCATTCAAGTTTGTTATTGAAACTTATGAAATTCCAAATAAGAGCAAAAGCACTTGTTATATTTTGGAAAAAAAATGAGTTTTAACCCTTTCAAAAAAAGTTCAGAACAAGTTCTGAATTTCAAAAAAAATGCCCAGAAGCTGCTTCAGAAGTTGAACTTCAGAAGCACTGTTCAGACTCTGAGGTTCAGAAGCACTGTTCAGACTCTGGACTTCAGAAGCACTGTTCAGACTCTGAAGTTCAGAAGCACTGTTCAGACTCTGGACTTCAGAAGCACTGTTCAGACGTTGACTGTTTGGTTGACCATCAGACGCACTGTTCAGACGTTGACTTTTTGGTTGACCATCAGATGCACTGTTCAGACGTTGACTTTTTGGTTGACCATCAGACGCACTGTTCAGACATTGACTTTGGTTGACCATCAGACTCTGAACTTCAGAAGCACTGTTCAGACTCTGAACTTCAGAAGCACTGTTCAGACTCTGAACTTCAGAAGCACTGTTCAGACTGCTTCTGATTTCTGATTTCAGAACCTCAAAGGGGTGAAAAACTTTCAAATTCAGTAAGAAAAAGAAGTAAACCACTTCTGTTTTGGTGTTTTGTAAACTTTGAGATTTTTTTGGGGTTTTAAAAGATGTTTTTAGTTCAAAATGAGTTAAAAAAAACACTAAGAATGCAGAAAAATGATGCTGAATCAATAGGAACAGCAGAACAAATGCAAACAGAAATGCAAATGAAAGATAAAAAGGTTTAGGATGCTTACAAACTCCTAGCCCAAAGCTTTGGATGCAAGAAAATGAAAGAGCCCTTGGATGATTGTGGTTTTTTGTAAAGCTGGAAATGATGAAGAATACAAACAACAACAACAATGGTATTTTGCTATTGTTCTTCACTCTTTGTATGATGTTTAGTGGCTGTTTTGATTGCTTGACTTGTTTATGATTGTTTGCAAAGAAAGAAACAGAAAACAGAGCTTCTGGCTTTCAAAGGTTGTTGTGAATTTTGGCTATTCCTTCTGGTTCTGTTTTGCTCTAAATTTCTCTAAAACCAATCTCTAGAATTCTCTCTAAAATTGCTCAAAGATCAGATCTAAATTGTGTTAAAAACTCTGTTAAAACTATGTGTTAAAACTGTGTGTTTTTTCTTCTGAATTGTGTTAAAAACCAACTTTTCTTCTGAATTGTGTAAAAACTGTTTAAATTGCTCTTGAGATTGTGTGAAAATTCTCTCTGAATTGCATTAAACCAACTGTTTTTAATCCTTCTGCATTGTGTTGCTTATATAGGCAAAATGTGATCATTTGTAATCATGAAAATCCCTTGAAAACAGGGCTGCTTTGTGTGCTAAGACCAAGACTTTGGTTAGCATTTAATGCAAAAGGAAGGAAGTGACCTTGCCTTGTGATCATGGTGAAGACTTTGATTTAATTCAGAACAAATTGGGGCTGAGTTTGACAGGAATTGCTGGGAAAATGGGAAAACAGGGGTTGTTTGCAACTTGTGATGCTTTTGGGATTGATCTTTGAAGATTTGGGGAAGAAAAACAGGAAAAGGAGAGTGCTGTCCTGTGCAGAGGTTGGGAGAAAACATGGAAAAGGTGCTGCACTCAGGGGCAGCAGCAGAGAAAAAATAGGAAGGAAGAAATGCTGGAACAGGGGCAGCAGTTTCAGAACCAGGGGCAACCGTTTTGCAGCTTACCTTGACTGGTTTTGATAAAGAAGAAAGGGAAGAAATGGCAAGGTGGATGCTGAAAAGCAGGGTCAGAAGCAGAGACAAAATGGAAGGGAAGAAGTGCTGCCCCTGGGCATCAACTTGCTTCTGAACATCTCATTGGCTTTGGCATGGCACGTGCTCTTTCTTTTTTTTTTTTTTTAAATAAACATGATAATAATTAAAGTAAATGACAATAATAAAAATAAAAGTAATAATAAAATAAAAATAAAAGACAATGTGAGTATAAAAGCTTGGACAAAATTAGGGTACAACAATGTGTATACTGTAAGTAAGGAGTATAGGGATAAAAGAATAGGACACAAAGAAATTATAGTGGTTCACCCAATGTGGGCTAGTCCACTCCTCACAACTATGAGAGTTTCCACTATGATGCTTGAGACAACCTTCTCAACTCCTGCACCTTACACTTATGTTCCTTTGGAACAATTACGACCTGTATTCTCTAAGCCTCAGCAGGCTCACAACTTTCTTTGCTAAGTCACGCATGATTTTACCCTTTTCTACTCAACTAACACTTTAATACCCTTAAAGCTAGATGAGATTTTCTCTTACAATGTTTTGGAAGTTTGAAAGAATCAGACAAGAAAAGGAAGAAGAAGATTATCTTTGAAAATATAAGAGAGAACTGTTACACACTCTTTAAGATTTTAGGAATATTTAGAGTTGATTTGTGTAATCAGTTTTGCTATGAAGCTTTAAACACTTTTAATAAGTTGTTTACGTATGCTTGTAAGTTGTGTATCTTCAAAGTGAGTCTTCAACCCCTTTTATAGAGTTTCTTGACCTCATGTAGTTGTTAGGACGTGTCCAATAGCCTTGTGCCACGTGTCTTGGTGCTTAGCAAATTTGCTTAAATCTTGATCAACATTATCAGATGAACTTCAGAATGTTCATATGTTCATCAGTATGAACTTCATAACGTTCCTGGGTTTATATGTATGAAGGTCAGATTTTTTTTTTTTTTGGGTTCATCATATGAATGTCAGATGAATTTCTGGGTTTATCCATGAACTTTATTCTTTGTGTGAACTTCAGAAAGTTCCTGGACCCATGCCTTTGCAGATCTATCTTGGAACTTGTGCAGGAGATAGGAAAGTGGAACTGTCACTTCATGCCCATGCTTTTGTACAGTACCTGCTCCCATACGTGTCTAATTCTAATTGAATAAGACTTGAGCTTAATTTTGTCGTACCCTAATTTTGTCTGTCATATTTTTGACCTAAAAATCCATATATATGTCTTTTGGGCCGGAATTTTTGATCCTTTCAAGGAAAATTTAGGCAGAGAGGTATTTTAAAATACCTCATTTTTTGGTTCATTTTAGGATCACTTTTTTATCTTATTTATTTTATTTTTACTTTTTATCTTTACTTTTAGTCTCATATTTTTTTATCTTATTTTATTTTTGTTATTATTCCATTTTATTATTAGTACCATTTATTTATTTTCTTTTTATTTTTATTAGTATTTTCTTTTTTATTATTTTTATTAAAAGGTCAAAGAAGGCTGCAGAGGCAGCACCCCTCCTTTCCGTTTTTTTTCATTAACCTCTGCCTACAGCGCCCCTTTCTTCCTGCTTGCTTCCATTAACTTCTGTCAGAATCAACCCCAAATCTTCAAGAATTAACCCCAAAAACACTACAAGTTGCAGGGGGCGCCCCCTTGTTTCCTGGCTTTCTTTCATCCTTTGTCCTGAAAGTCAAAATAAGCTGCAGACTGCCTGCAACGCCCCTTTCTTCCTGCTTGCTTTCATTATCCTCTGTCAAAACTCAGCCCCAACTTTTCCAGAACTAGCCACAAAGTCTTCACCAAAATCACAAGGCAAGGTCACTTCCTCCCCTTTTCAATAAATGTTAACCAAGATTTTTGCCAGAGCACCCAAAAAGTCCAGCTTTCAAGGGATCTCATGATCACAAAAGAACACAAAATTGCCTATATAACAGGGACGAAAATCAGAGGGAAAAGGAGGATTTTGAGCAGAATCAGAAAACCAGAAACAACAAAATCATATATCAAAACCTCTAAAAAGAAACTCTGTCATTTTTTCTTTACAAACCACCACAACAAATAAAAAAAAACTATCTAAGCCATCATCACAAAACCTCACACAAAAACATCACAAGAAACATCACACAAAGAGAGGAGAATAGTAGCAAAACACCATTTTGTTACTGTTCATCTTCTCCATCAGTTCCACCTTAAAAAAAACCACAACCACCCAAAAGCCCCCTTTCATTTTTTTTTTCGTGCATCTGATGCTTTGGCTAGGAGTTTGTAAGTCATCTTTGACCTTTTTCGCATTTTGTTTATGTGTTTGTAGCTTTTCTTAACAATAATCCATTTTTCATCATAAGTTCATGAGCATGACTTAAGGCCAGAATATAGTTAGTTCTAGGACATCTTTTGGTAAATCTAAGACCACTAGGATGTAATATTCATGGCAAGCTTTACAGTGATATTTTTATTTTCGTATTTGGTTCAGTACTGAGTGAGAAATCTGACTGAGAAGTTGAGAAAAAATCACAGAATTTGTGTTCTGCTGTTCCTGCATATTTTTCTGCATTTTTACTCTTCATGTTAGTGATTTTAACTCATTTTTGCACTAAAAAATCATACAAAAAACCCAAAAATCACAAAGATCACAACAATCACCAAAGCAGAGTAAGAATTGTGATGATAATCTCCTGAGGGTTTTCTTGTCTGTTTGTGAGACATTCTCTGGATACTTTTGCTCTTCGAGGTATCGTTTGATGTCAGAAAGCCAGGGTTTGTTGTCAATTTCTTCTTCGACTACTGCACACACAACTGGTTTATCCTTACGATCCATCTTTATGATTGGCGCCTCGTTGTGGAAATTTACTTGGTACATTGATGATAATGTAGCCAAAGCATCCGCTACCTGATTCTCTTCTCGAGGTATATGATGAAAGGTGATTTCATTAAAATGCTTCATCAACTCTACAACACGAGCACGGTAGGGGATCAAATTGGGATGTTTTGTTTCCCATTCTCCTTTTACTTGATAGATGAATAGTGTTGAGTCTCCGTTCAAGGATTTTGATCCTTAGGTCAATTACTGCTTCAAGGCCCAAGATGCACGCTTCATACTCTGCCATGTTATTGGTGCAGTCAAAGCATAATCTTGCTGTGAAGGGTTGATACCCATTTCTTGGTGATATTAGGACAACCCCGATCCCGTGCCCCATGGCATTTGAGGCACCATCGAAAGCGAGCTTCCATCGAGTTCCTGGTTCAGGTCCTTCATCATCACTTATGATCTTTTCGTCATTCAAGGCTACAACGTCTTCATCAGGGAACTCAAATTGTATGTGTCGCGTCGAATTTCGGATATCAAGCTATTGACAAGCGTTGAATCACTAAATTTAAATCACGACTGAACTTTTAATTTTTCGGGGAAAAAAGGAAAAAAGTTCGAAATTACCTTAATGTTAGGGATTTTGGGTTCGGGAGTCGATTATGCGAGGGGAAGGTATTAGCACCCCTCACATCCGTTGTACTCAACGGGAACCTCCTAGTTAGCTAAGGCTAGAATGTTTTTATCGTTTTGCTTGCATGCTTGAATATGTTAAAAGGGAAATAGAAAAAATATGTAAAGAGGGAAAACGAAAGTTTTTTATTAATGGACTTGACAAGATGTGAATCCTGCTCCTACGTATCTCCCAGTGCGATGGAGAATTCAAAGCTTACGTAGTTCTTTGGTGGAAAAAGTTTGTATGTTGGTTGATTTTAATTGTGAAAAAGAAGATTTAATCGCGCTCGGGCGAAAAAAGTTCGATGAAAAAAGTGTGGTCTACTATCGTTGTTTGGATAGCTTAATGAAGACCAATAAAAAGCTTTTTACCTACTACCGTTGTGTGGGTAGCTTAATGAAGGTAAAAACGGACTTGATAAAAAAGAGGAACGGACTCGCGCTTGGGCGATGGCATCCGTTTGAAAACGCGCAAAGGCGTAAAAAGGTTTAAATGAAAAAAGACGGACTCGCACTAAGGCGCTGGTATCCGTTTGAAAACGCACAAAGGCGTGAAAAGGTTGAAATGAAAAAGGACGGACTCGCGCTAGGGCGATGGTATCCGTTGGAAAACGCGCAAGGCGTAAAAGGTTTGAATTGACCACGAGGGCCAAGAAAAGTTTAAAATGGTCACGGGGGACCAAAGAAAGGTTGGATTGGTCACGAAGGACCAAGAATAGGTTAAAGCGTGTTGGACGCGTTAAAAAAATAGAATGACGATTGCCCGAACGACGAGACATACGTCAAGCATTCGTGCAACCGGGGAATGGAGAGACATACGTCAAACCATTCCTTTTTCATTCAAGTTTTTGAAACTCAAAGAAATCTCAAAGAGCAAAATACTTGGTGAAAAAGTTTAAGAAAAAGTTTGTTGCTCAAATTAGTTGTTGCAACCTTGAGCAAATGTTGTTCAAATTTTGAAAGAATGAACAAGCTTGTTCCAAATTTATGATGCAAAAAATGAACAAACTTTGTTCAAATGTGTTGGAACTTTAAGAACAAAGTTGTTGAAAATCATGAACAAATTTGTTGTCCAAGTTTGTTGAAAATAATGAACATAGCTTGTTGCTTAAGTTATTGGAACTCAAGAACAAGTGCTATTCATGTTTGAAAGATGAACAAGTTTATGAAAAGATGCACAAATTTGGAAAATGCACAAGTTCGGCTCGAATTCAAGTTTGATTTTGAAAAATGAACAAGTTTGGCTCAAGTTGATTGAAAATCATGAACAAAGTTATTGTTCAAGTTTAGTTTTGAAAATAATGAACTTAGCTTATTGCTCAAGTTTGATTTTGAAAGTTAATGAACATAACTTGTTTCGCAAGTTATCCAAAAATTATTGCTCAAACTTGTGAATTTTCCAGTATCATGTAAAACTCTTGTTATGTTTTGAACAAAATGAGTTTTAATCCTCTTAGGTTCTGAGTTTTAGTTAGAACCTTAAAAATTTAGCTTTTGGAAGCTTGAACTCAGGTTCTGAGTTCTGCAGTTTTCGCAGAGCAACCTGAACTTGGCTCTGCGAACCTAAGTTCTGTCATGGTCGCAGAGCGACCATGACTTTGCTCTGCGAACTCTGCGAAAAATGAAACTCAGAAGCTGCTTCTGAGCAAGCTTCAGAACCTTAAGGGGATTGAAAAGCTTTGGATTTTAGCAAAAAAAGGGGTACAACAACATAGTTTTAGTGTTTTGCAAATTGAGATTTCTTTGAAGTTTCAAAAGTGGTTTTTTAGAACAAAATGATTTAAACAAATGTTAATGATGCAATCAGCAATTCAAAATGAAAGATAAAGATTTTAGAATACTTACAGAACTCCTAGCAATGCTTGTATTGCAAGAGAATGGAGGAAGCTTGGATGCTTGTGATTTTTTGCAAAGTTGGAATGTGTCTCAAAAAAAGTATGGAATGTGTAAGATTCAATGCTTTTGAAATGGTTTTTCTTGCTGGAAGAACTGTGTTTTTTGGTCTAGAAAATTCTGTAATTAATGGTCTATTTTATGGTCTATTTAATGGTGTGAAATCCTTATGCATAGCATTCCTTAAATAGGCAAAACCAAATCAAATGTCATGATGAAAATCTCCTAGAATCTAGCTGTTTTGTGGGCTAAAACCAGGCTAATTGCTTTGCATTTAATGCAAAAGGGAAGAGGTGACATTGCCTTGCAACCTTGGTCAAGACTTTGGCAAAAACCAGCCATCAATGAAGCTGATTTTGACAGAAATAATGATGAAAAGTGGAAAAACAGGGCTGTTTGCAATTGAGCTGTCCCTTGGGATCAATCCTTGTAATCTTGAGGGGTCAACCAAGAAAAACGTGCACTGTAATGTGCAGAGGTTGGGAGAAACAAAAGGGAGCATGTGGGCTGGTGTGAGGAAGAAGGAAGACAGCTGAAACAGGGCAGCACAAACAGCTTTTGGGGCAAGCAAAACCAGCTGTGTTTGACTGGTTTTGGGGGAGAAAGAAGGAAGGAAAACAAGCAAGCTGTTGGCTGGCAAGCTCAGGGTCAGTAGCAGGTCAATTGGGAGGGATGAGAGCTGCCCAAGGGCAAGCCAACTTGCTTGGCACATGCTTGGTTGGAAGAAAAACCTTCTCACCTTGGCTTTAATGGCACATGCTTCAATTCTTGCTTTGTTGAATCCAATCAGCCACAATTGACAATGACAGTGATAATAATAATGATAGATGATAATAACAACAACTATAATGAAAGCAAAAGAAAGAAAAAATCAAAGAAATTAAAATCTGCAAAAATCGCAGAGTTCGCAGAGCGATGGGGACTTTGCTCTGCGAACTCCCCTTTTTCTTTTTTTCTTTTCTTTTAAGATAAAACAATAATACAAATAATAATAGTAATAATGAAAATAAAAATGATGGTAATAGAGATGGTAACAAATAATAATGATGAAAGAGATAATAATAGTAGTAATGGTAATAATAAAAATAATGATAATAATGATAAATAATAATAATAAAACATTGATAAAAAAAGATAATAATAATAATATTATTAATGAAAAAGATAATAACAATAGTATTAATAATAATAGTGATAATGATAATATTAGTAATAATAATAGTAATGATAAATGATAATGAATATTAATAAATAAAAATCCAAAAATAAAGATGAAATAATAAGGATAATAAAAGGTAAAAGTAAGAAATAATAAATTATAATGAAATAATAAAATATAAAAAGAATAAAAACAAAAGAAAAATATGAGTCAAAAAATGGGGTATGACAGTATGGGTTGATAATCCTCCAATGGTTGGTGAGCAAGGTGCTCGGATAAAACACTCCCTTTTATAGCCTTTTTAGCAACATATTGGATGTCATACTCGGATAGCAGCATTTGCCAACGGGCTATCTTTCCTGTGAGGGCGGGCTTTTCAAAGATGTATTTGATGGGATCCATCTATGATATCAACCAAGTGGTGTGAGCCAACATGTACTGTCTTAAGCGTCGGGCAGCCCATGCTAAGGCGCAGCAAGTCTTTTCAAGCGAGGTATACCTTGATTCGCAATCGGTGAACTTCTTGCTTAGATAGTAGATGGCGTGCTCTTTTCTTCCCGTTTCATCTTGTTGTCCTAGCACACAACCCATTGATCCATCAAGCACTGTTAAGTATAAGATGAGGGGTCTACCAAGAACTGGAGGTATCAAAATCGGTGGCTCTTGCAGGTATTGTTTGATCTTGTCAAACGCCTCTTGGCAGTCTTCATTCCACTGAATAGTTTGATTTTTTCTTAGCAATTTGAAAATTGGTTCGCAAGTGGCCGTCATATGTGAGATGAATCTAGCAATGTAGTTCAATCTTCCTAAGAATCCACGAACCTCCTTCTCAGTATTTGGCGCTGGCATATCTTGTATGGCTTTTACCTTGTCAGGATCCACTTCAATTCCCCTTTGGCTGAGTATGAACCCCAATAACTTACCGGACCTAACACCAAATGTGCACTTGTTAGGATTTAGGCGTAGCTTGAACTTTCTCAGGCGCTCGAACAGCTTTTGCAAATGGGATAGATGATCCTCCTCCGTCTGGGATTTGGCAATCATATCATCGACATAGACCTCTATTTCCTTATGAATGATGTCATGGAAAAGAGTCACCATTGCTCTTTGATATGTTGCCCCGACATTCGTCAATCCGAAGGGCATTACCTTGTAGCAGAAAGTTCCCCATGGGGTGATGAATGTGGTTTTCTCCATGTCCTCTGGAGCCATTTTAATTTGGTTGTATCCCGAGAAGCCGTCCATGAAAGAGAAGACTGAAAACTGGGCGGTGTTGTCTACCAATACATCAATGTGAGGTAGCGAGAAATCATCCTTTGGGCTTGCTCTATTCAAGTCCCGGTAGTCCACACACATTCTAACTTTGCCATCCTTCTTTGGGACTGGCACAATGTTGGCAACCCATTGTGGATACTTGGTCACTGCTAAGAAACCGGCGTCAAACTGCTTTTTGACTTCCTCTCTAATCTTGAGAGCCATGTCAGGTCTGGTTCTTCTCAACTTTTGCTTTATTGGTGGGCATTCTGGCTTGAGTGGTAGTCTATGCACGACTATGTTGGGGTCTAATCCTGGCATATCCTGATATTGCCAAGCGAACACATCTACATACTCTCGTAGTAGCTTAATCAACTTTTCCTTCACGTCTTCTTGCAGGGAGGCTCCCACTTTGACCTCTTTCTTGTCCTCTTTAGTCCCTAAGTTGATCATTTCAACTGGCTCCTGGTGAGGTTGTATTAACCTATCCTCTTGATCCCCAAGCTTGGACAATTCTTCAGGAAGCTCGTAATCGTCCTCCTCATCGTCTTCCGTTTGGTTAATCGGGAAATCGAAGTCGTAAGGTATTATAGCAGTGTTATTTTT
This sequence comes from Medicago ruthenica, assembly GCA_018208015.1. NCBI lineage: Eukaryota > Viridiplantae > Streptophyta > Magnoliopsida > Fabales > Fabaceae > Medicago > Medicago ruthenica. The sequence goes on from CM031378.1 coordinate 38,944,051, forward strand.
GGTGGGTGTATTTGTGGATCTGCATGAGCATGATTTTATTTTAGGTTTGCAAAAAACTTTCTTTTAAAATATTGCTAATAAAGAACAAAAGAAAGAAATGAACTCAATTTGAACAAAATGCAATTTTATTGATGATAGAAATAACTTGAAAAACATGGGGGCCCCACACAACTAATCATTTGCCTTGGGCAGAGCAAAATGATTTTTTTTCAAAAACAAAAACAAACATGATAAATTACTTGAACATGGAAATGATTTCAGGAATTTCAATGGCCCTCCAGTTGTTCAAGATCTCATCCGAAACACAGCGGTACACCAGGTCGGGTACTTCTTCATCTGTGTCTTCTAGCAGAGCCACTTGGTCTTCATAGCTAACACCAGCGCTGTAAAATGTCTCTAGAATGGGAGGGATCCCTTGCTGACGAGGCTTCGACGAGGCTTCCGCCGATGGCTGATATCCTAGCCCGAAACGGTTCTTCTTTTCTGGTATGTCCACCAGCTTGCCCCATCCTGTAAGGTTACTCTCTTCTAGAGCTTCTCTCATGGCCCTCCATGAGGACATGGCTGTCCTTGCCTCCTTCTTGTGCTCTGAGCTCATGGTCACGACATTTGCCACTTCCAAAGATTGAAAGGGAATATCCACAACTTCTTCATCCGTCTCTATGTAACGAAAGGACGAAAGATGGCTTAGCATCATATCCTCTTGTCCGGAAACTACGATCATTTTGTCATCGATAATGAACTTCAGTTTTTGGTGCAAAGTAGAGGTGATGGCTCCGGCGGTGTGGATCCAGGGTCGTCCTAGAAGACAACTGTAGGTCGGATTGATGTCCATGACCTGGAAGGTGATGGTGAAAACCCGAGGCCCGATTAGAACCGGTAGGTCAATTTCTCCTATGACGGCCCTCCTTGACCCGTCAAAGGCTTTCACCACTAAAGCGCTTGGCTTCACCACTGTCCCTTCACATGATAGTTTCAAAAGGGTGGTCTTAGGCATTACATTCAAGGATGATCACGTGTCCACCAGCACTCGGGATAGGATGTAGTCCAAGCACTTTACAGAGATGTGCAAGGCCCTGTTGTGAACATGCCCCTCGTCGGGTAGCTCGTCATCATTGAAACCCAAATACCTGCTTGTGGCAATGTTCGCCACTATCCCATCAAATTGGTCCACAGGGACATCCTTAGTAACGTGTGCTTCGCTAAGGATCCACAATAATGCTTCTCGATGGGCCTCTGAGCTTAGCAATAATGATAAGATGGAGATTTTAGAGGGAGTCTGACCCAACTGGTCAATTATTTTGTACTCGCTCTTTTGGATAATCCTTAGGAACTCCTCGGCCTCCTTTTGTGGGGCTGTTTTCTAGGAGGGTCCTGCTTGGTTCTCCACCTCCTCCACATTCTTTTCCTTGAGCTGGTAGTTCTGCAGTAGTCTTCCCGTGCTTCTCCGGAGCGAAAACTCTACCGCTCCTGGTCATACCTCCAACGCCGGTAATGTTAGTGACGTTGGATTCTATTTTTGCCAATGTCTTTCCCTCCATATAAGCGACAGGCTGGTAATTACATGGTACTCTCTTTGTACTCTCAAAGGAAAAGGGCGCAGGCACATGGAAAATTATGGGCTTTACCGGTATTTGTACCTCTTTCCTTTGGTATGGGATTTCAAGAGGTTTTGGGTCTTGAGACTCCAAAGTAGCAACATCCGCGCTATTTTTTGTATAGCCAATTTGGACCCAACCTTGGTCCATTAACTCTTGAAGACAAATCTTCAATTCTTCACACTTGTCCGGATTAATTATGCAGGCTTCACAATTGGTATGCATTTCTTCAAACAAACCATAGCCGATCAACTTTTCTCGTATGACCGTCATGGGGGTCTTTACATTGATCACCTCTTTGATCGGGCCAATGTTCTTAAGCTCTTCCATTGCGTTCACAGATGGACCCACATGTCCCGGCAATGGATTATTCTTCACGTTTGGGTTTTCCTCCTTGAAGGACAGCAACTTCCGGTTAATGAGTTCCTGAACCTTGTACTTGAAAGCTTTACAGCCTTCGATGTTGTGCTCCGGCGATCCCGCATGGTACTCACACCTAGCATTAACATCATACGTAGGTGGATATGGTGGCATTATAGGTTGTAGCGGTCTTGGCTCGACCATCCCCTTCTGGATCAAGTACGGCAAGATTTGACCGTAGCGCATGGGTACGGGATCAAACTGCACGTTTTTATAGTTATTCCTCGGGCCCATTTGATTCCTTGGTGGGTACACGTTTCGTTGCTGCTGCTGATTTTGCTGAGGCATTACTGCCGGTTGTTGGGGTGGAGTCGTAGGGCTTACTTGATATGGGTATTACCCCTGGGCTGCTTCTGCCACGTAAGGATAATGGTAGTGAGGCATCTGAGTTGAGGGTGCCCGAGATGGCCCTACTAAAACATCGTTTGTCTCCCCTTCTTTCTTCTTATGATAGTTACTGGGGGATCTTTTGGCTCCACTTTGAGCATCAGGAGGGCCTTGAATCTTTCCCATCTTCACTCCATCTTCTACTCGTTCACCAATTATGACTAGGTCAGAGAAGCCTGATGATGTGCTTCCAACCATTTTATCATAGTATGGGCCTTGTAGTGTGCCCATGAAGGTGTCAACCAGCTCTCTTTCCAACAACGGTGGCTGCACACGAGATGCCAATTCCCTCCATCTCTGAGCGTATTCTTTGAAGGATTCGTTACTCCTTTGAACAAGGTTTTGTAACTGCATCCTATTGGGAGCCATATCCAAATTATACTTGTATTGCTTCAAAAAAGCATCGGCCAAGTCTTTCCAAGTTTGGACATGGGTGCGCTCCAATACCAAACATATTACTATTAGTCATCAATTATTATTTATAATATGCTTAAAATATGCTTAATACCTGAACATGGGTGCGCTCCAATACCAAACATATTACTAGCAGATTTGGACCGATTTCTTTGGTTGGATGTTTGAATAAGGTGTTAGCAAACAAATTAAGAAGTGTGGAAGTTTTTTTCAATAAGTCTTTTTATCATATCATACTTAATATAAATGCTATGCAGTCTGATAAACACTTTTGCAACCCTAAAATAGCTAACCCTAACCCTAATTTTTGGTTTTGAAAAAAATTTATGAAAAACAATTCCTGCTGAGAGTTGAACCCCAGACCAAGTTCTGGTAGATCACAACCATTACCACTAGATCACTAAAGTTTTTTGTGACTTATAGTTGCTTTCATTTTATTTATCTAGCACAAATGCGAGTTCACTTTAAGTCATTCTCACAACCCTGAATTCCAACATCATTTGAACACGAATTGAACGTTATTCACACACATCATGCGATTCAACTTCATTTTCACCGCCGCCAGTGACCCCAATAACAACATCCCGCCACCGTTGCAACTGCCACTTCAACAACACATGCCGCTGTAACTGCCACCGCCGAAAAATCACTTTCTCTCACTGATCCACACACATCACGCCGCCTCCGCAACTGCCACCTCACCAACAACTGACTGCCGTAAATGTCATTGCTGATAACTCGCTTTCTCTCACCGATTCACACCATCTTTCATCGAATTGACAAAAAACTATGACCAATGTTGATATTGATTGTCTGAATTTTGTTAATTTCGAATCCTTGACATTAGGGTTTGAAAATTATTGATTTTGTTATGTGATTGTGTGAATTTTAGCTTTTTCTTCATTATTCTTTTTTTCATACTAAATGTTAAGTAGTGTTGCTCTAACCCTAATGATTAGCCCTACTTTTTAGTTATAAAAATTTATGAAAAAAACTTCGGATGGGGATCGAACCAGGTACCACATGCTTTCAATTCACAACTCTTACCACCAAGGTACTGATGTTTTTTTATGACATGTGATTGTTTCAATGTTGTGTATTCAACACAAATCTCGGGTCCTCTTTCTTTCAATCTCACAATTCCTAAATCATTTCTCACTCACTTTTATCTCTCTCACCATCTTGCAATTGAACCTAATAACCATAACACCACCCTTTTTGACGGACCTAATTAATTTTTATGAAAAAAAATATGCAAGGAGTTCCTTTTTTATTTCAATTACCACGTAACGTTCCTTTTTATTTTTTTTTTCTTTCGGTTACTAAATAACAATTCCTTTTCCTTATTTTTTTCTTTCGATTAACAACTTTTGCGATTAGGATCAATTTCTTGGTGCTAGCTTTTGTATATATTTTTTCTTTTGATTTGTCATTTTTATTGCAGTCCATCTTTTATTTTTGTTACTTTTTGAAATAGTTTGATAACATAATACTGAATATAACTATAAAAGTAATAATATAGTCATTTGATAGTTATATATGAAGCTATACAAAATCCGTGCATCGCACGGGTTAGAGTCTAGTTGTGATGTAATTGTTGATACTTTTCTGAAGTCTATTTTCCGATACTTCTTTTGCTGAAATGACTTGATCGGTTCAGTTAATATATTTCATTTTAACTTCTTTAAAAAAAAAATATTGATAATAGCCGCTAAAATAACATCCAGGAAGACCAATTTCCATCACAAACCGAAACAATAAGGTCAACTAAATAAGTACACATATGACAACATATTCAAATAAAAATTCAAGAAACATGTAACTTCGTACACATTTTGAGGTTTACAACACGTAAGTGGACCCTTAAAAAAAAAACACGTAAGTGGAGAAAATAATTGAAAGAATTTATCTTATACAATTAAATTATTAAAACAAGTACATCATTTTTCCATTAAATTAGTATGAAACTATAGATCTCATATTTGATATTTATATTCGCTTACTGCAATATTGCACCAATTTGATGCTCTTTATAATAACTAATATACTGATATGTAAAGTGGTACATACAAATTATAACTCAGGTTGTACACATGAGGAAAACTCGTATAATATTAGAATACTATTGCTTGTAAAATAAGTTTATTCCTAGATAAGACGTTGAGCAATCCAAGCTTCTTTCTTCCTCTATAATAATAACATTAATATCTTCCCCACAACACCACTTTTTTCAAGTATATAAATAGAGAAATGACCTAAACCTCTTTCCCCAAGCATCCTCCTCATAACTCTAAAGCCCCATAAACTCTGTTCTCTTTCATTCATTGACACTTCCAAAACTCTTCAGAAAAAAGAAAAAAAAAATCTTATTTTTCTCTCAATCTTTCTCACTCAAATCTAAAACACAAAATGGTTGTATTGTCCAAAACAACTTTAGAGCAATATCCATGTATAAGAAACTTCAAACAAACCACATTCTCAACTGAAATCCCTATAGTGGATCTCTCCAAACCCGATGCAAAAAACCTTATAGTAAAAGCATGTGAAGAGTTTGGATTCTTTAAGGTGATAAACCATGGTGTTTCTATGGAATCTATATCTTTGTTGGAATCTGAAGCTGTTAAGTTTTTTTCTATGTCTATTGATCAAAAGGAAAAAGCAGGGCCAGCTAATCCATTTGGGTATGGTAACAAGAAAATTGGACAAAACGGTGATATTGGTTGGGTTGAATATCTTCTTCTTACCAATAATCAAGATTTTAACTCATTGAAACTTTCCCCTGCTTTTGGTAAAGATTCAGATAAGCTTCGGTATGTTTTTCAACTATAACAGTACTGTCTTTTTCATTCTAAAACAAAAATGATGTTATACAATATTGTGGAGAATCCAATTAATTTGTGACTAATGCAATTCACATATTGTATTAGAAGACCTTTTTTTTTTATTAAAAATTGTTTTTTAAGTTTTAGAGAATGGTTCACATATTATTGTTAGTTGATTTTTTATGAAATTTTGTTATCTAAGGTCATAAAAAATGGTTTATTAGAAAGAATTGCACCAGATGTTTTTTTGTTTAAGGAGAGTATAAAGGGTTCTTCAACTCATTACAAAACAAAAGTTCAAATCATACAACTAATACATATCAAACTGTTGGAACATCATTAGAGAAAACAAAGCTGAACTCCCTACATTGAAGGTTGCAATCCAACTCCTTGACACCATTTTGATGTGGTTTAGCAAGCCCAACGTGTCGCAATTCCCATGCTTGAAAATAATTTTAATTATTTAATTGTACTTTACTAGTTTTTTATCTTTTACTTAAAAAGAAATAATATTTGTATAAGACAATTTTTTGGATTACTTTCTTCTTTTGGGACAAAAATAACAGAAAAAGAGGGTGAAAACATAAAAATACAATACGTTTTTCTAGATATATATATATTGTATTCTAGCATCAATATTTAATTGAATCTTTTTTTCAATATTGGAAATAATTTATGCAGCCGCGATTACAATTACAATTTTAAACACATGTTTCGTTTATTATATCCATTGAATGTATACACTATCAGAGAGAAATAGATAAAAGAAAGTAATATGATAGAAGTGATAATTTGATGATGTGATAGGAAGAAAAAAAAAAATAGAGTATTGAATGGAATTACGAATATCATTGTTGCACTTTTTATAAGCTAAAGGGTTTATTTTCTTTGGAATGTTTTTATTGTTGCTGCAGCTGTTTGTTGAGTGAGTATATGTCATGTGTGAAAAAGATGGCATGTGAGATTCTTGAATTGATGGCTGATGGATTGAATATTCAAGAAAAGAATGTATTTAGCAAGCTTCTAATGGACAAGGAGAGTGATTGCATTTTCAGGCTCAACCATTATCCCCCTTTTCCAGAGTCAAATTTGAATAATAATGATAATGATAGTGAAAATGTGATTGGATTTGGGGAACACACTGATCCACAAATCATTTCCTTGTTGAGGTCCAATAACACTTCTGGTCTTCAAATTCGTCTCAAAGATAAGAGTTGGATTTCAGTGCCTTCTGATCACAATTCCTTCTTTGTTAATGTCGGTGATTCTCTTCAGGTAGATATAGACATACTCACATCAAATCAAAACCCCTTCTTTCTTACAATAGAAGTAATCAAAGCATGCTGCTAGTCTAAATAAAATGCAGTTACTCTTTTTTTATTTTTTGAGGGAAAATGCAGTTACTCATTTAGTCTATAAAATTAGAGATAATATTCGGTTTAATCTTTTAAAAAAATTGACAAGAGGTTTAATCTTTAAAATTAATAAATGTATAGAATAATCTTTAAAATTTATAAATTCTCATGATAATCTCTTAGACAATTTCAAAGATACTAATTCATTCAAAATCACTAGTATAATCGAACATGTTAAATTTTCAAAAAATATTTTTATAAAGTTTCAATAACTGATGCAGAAAACCATACAACTTTAATTAACAAGTGTTTTAAGACATTTTTTAAGCATAAAAAAATACTAACTTTTACATTGAAAAGTGTATAGTTATAACTTTTACATATATTTTTAATACAAAATTTCTTTTAATGAGTTCCTTAAACAATACTCTTAGAACACTTATTATAATATATATATATATATATATATATATATATATATAGTTAATTTCACTACCATTGGCCAAAAAATCAATTTTTTTTCATGGTTCTTCAGTACTAGTTTTTCCTGTTCCTTTAGATAAGATGTGAAATAGTTTTAACATGTGGATAAAGATAAAACCTACTTTCTCCAATTCAACTCCCTTGTTTCTGACCAATCCCCATGTGATGGGAAAATAAGTAAACAACTAAAAAAAAGAAAACTTTTGTAGTCCTGTCGTGTCAACAAGGTTGAATATTATTGTTTACATTGAAATGGGGTATACCACTTTTTTAGCCTTGTGATTCTGACAGATTTTTATCCACAAAACAAAACAGGTTATGACTAATGGACGATTCAAGAGTGTGAGGCACAGAGTTTTAGCAAATGGGTTCAAATCTAGACTCTCAATGATTTATTTTGGTGGTCCACCTTTGAATGAGAAAATTTCCCCTTTGCCTTGTCTCATAAAAGGAAATGAATGCTTATTGTATAGAGAGTTTACATGGTTTGAATACAAGAAATCAGCTTATGCTACAAGATTATCAGACAATAGGCTTGGTCACTTTGAGAGAATCAAAGATTCCTAAATACCTACTTTCTGGATAGGATTGATACACCTGTCAATATTAGGATGTCTATCTGATGTGTGTAATAAGAGTGGATTTTGCTTTTTGCTAATGGTTTTCTTTGTACTACTAGGTTATCTAGTTAATTAGTTATAAATCAAATTTCATGTTAAATTTGGATTGATTAAGAGTTTGATAAAATCATGGCTCACATGATTAAACTGTAACTTTTATTTTATATTACTAGTTTATTTTTGAGAAGTCATTTTAAATAATATTTAAGTTGATAGCTTATAACTTATCACTTATTGGCGGTGCACTTTTGATGATCAACTTATGATTGTCTTTTTTTTTTAAGGAAGCAACTTATGATTATCATTTACCTTTTTTTTATTGTTTGCCGGTGCTCTAAAACCTGTTTGTTAATATTTTGCTGAAATTGCTTGTTAGCATTCTGTTAAAAAAGAAAAGGTGCGAAATTCCTATTAATGTTACAAAATAATATCTTGTGTGCGATACTTCAATATATATTTGAGCTGGACTAAATTCATTTAGGTTGGGGGAGGGAGAGAGAGAGAGAGAAAATGAATGATTTTGAGTGATAAATTCATTTAGGTTATAAGCCCTAATTTAGTTCATAGTCCTGCATTTTAGTTAATAAATATAAAATATAAAATTAAAATTTTAAAAAGAAAAAATCAATTTAATATATAATCAAATCAATTTAATATATTAAAATTTAATATATAAATATAAAATATATTAAATTCATATATTTAAATTACTGAAAAAACTAAATAGATAAATATTAATTGATATCTTGTCAAAAAAAATATTAATTGATATAAATTTATTATGATTTAAAAATGTTCTTTTATGTCATTTAATATTTTTTCAGTTAAATTGTTAATTAAACCAAACATTTCAGTCTACTTATCAACTATTAGTCATCGATTATTATTTATAAATTATCCGTCATCGATCTTCAACTATAAACTATCTATTACTTATCAACCATCCCATATTTTTATTAAAGAATTTAATGTGAAATTTCAAAGATGCTTGAATTACAACTCATCCCTTAATAATTAAATATGCACTACACTTTAATCTATTTTAAATAAATAAATATTTTTATGATGTATACTAATTTTGAACCGCCATTTAAGAAAAATAAATTCATTTGTTTATAATTCAAACGTCAATGATAATTAAATTTAAATATTTTTCTATTAATTTTATAATTTAGAGTATAAAACTAACTTTTAAATAACCATGCTTTATCGTCTTTACTAACTTTTCACATATTTTAATTTTATTTTGGGTTGTTTCATAATTTATAATAGGGTTTAAAACTATATGTTAATGAAATTGTGTATAAAAAATAGAGAAAAATATGTATTCAAATTTTGATTATATTAAAATGGACCCGCAATATTGTTTTTTTTTAAGTGTGTTAGATTATTTTTTTCTAGATTATTAGAAATAAAAAAATAATATTGAGGGAGTAAAATGTAGATTTTAACATAAGAGGGGAGGATAATGTAATTTAAGTTTCTCTTATGGAAGGGTAGTAAAATGTTTTTTAATATGTTTTGAATATGAAAGAAGGAAATTGTATATTTTAACGTAAGAGAATAAGTGAGTATAATTCAAGTGTCTTTAAAGGAACGGAAGAAAGTGTAATTTACTACTCCCTCTGTCCCTTTTTATAGGAGTAGTTTACAAAAAAAAATTGTCCATAAATATAAGATCATATACACATTCCTAGATGCATTGATTACTCTTTTTCCAAATATACCCCTTATTAATACTACCAATTTGTCTTGGTATATGAAAAGTAAATATTAAATATATATTTAATTAAAGGTAATTTAGTAATAGTCACACACATTTGTGGCAAACTTTATTACTCCAACAACTTTTCTTAATACACGTGATTTTTGTAAACTACTTTTATAAAAAGGGACGGAGAGAGTATTATTATTAATATCAATCCAGACATTCATCGTATACTATGCATTAACATGCCTCTGTAATGTTTGAATCCGCATGTTATGTTGGGTAGCTACTACTTTACAAAAATGTAGCAACTTTTTAATGATGGCGACCTATCGTTATCTTTTAAATTTTCAAAATTAATTACAAAATTTCACAAAATCGTAAGATACTGTTCTTATTCTGATATACTCCATACACAGAGCATGACTTTTCTTGCACTGTGTGGTCCTTTTTCTTGTCAGAGAAAAGATAATGAAGGAAATGCAAACGATATGAAAATGAATGCTGTGGTGATCGAAGTCGGCTCCAAGCTGCAGCTGAGGGATAAGAATGAGTGGATTCTAAGAATTTCCAAGGAATGCCTAGAATTTTGTTATACCGTTCTCTAAGCATCAATTCTGTTTTTAAGATTGAATCGAACATATTTTTAATGTGTTCATCTTGATTTTTCATATGTAAATGTAGATTGTAAGAACTTATGACAACATGGTTTCCATAACCGTGTTGTGGTAAGTTGGTATGACGTGGGAGGAACTAATGATGTGGAAGTGAAGTAAAAATAATGGTCACAAAAAAGAGAGTTTGAATTATGGCTGTTTGAAATTTTAGCTACTTCTCAATCTTGAAAAGTTTTTTAGATTTGATGATTTGAAATATGTATCAAAATGAATTTGATACAAAAATAAATTGGATGATTGTGCTTGCTTTTAAATTATCAAAAATATGAGTTTAGGGATGGAGATGATAATACAAAGAAGTTATATGATAATACAACAGATAGTTTGTATAGAACGACCAAAATTTCGAGCAAAAATAGCAATCCAACATGGAACACTCATAATGAAAGAAAAGAGTAGAAACAGATTGGAATATGAAGGTGAGAAAAACACAAGAATGAGGGTTTAACTGTGTTTGCTTTTTCTGGTTTCTTTTCTTGGTGCTAATACTGGTCAGAATCTGAAGTGTACAGATTCTGACTCAGAGTCTGAATGCAGCGGATAAGTACAGAAACACAAAGATAAAGACAAAGAGAGAGAGAGAGAGAGAGAGAGAGAGAGAGAGAGAGAGTAGACACAAGCAATTTATACTGGTTCCTCCCACAACACAGGAGTAGTCCAGTCCCCTTGCAGTTCCAAGAGATTTCACTATAATCACTACTGATTACGATTGCTCAAGGACTCTTCCAAGAGACTTCTCAATGCTCTAGCACCCTTGCAAGGGACTTCTTTGCTCCAGGTCACTACCTAGAGACTTTCAATGCTTAAGGACAACTCCAAGAGACTTCTGATGCTCAAGCACGCAGGCAAGAGACTTTCAATGCTCTAAGGACACTCCTAAGAGACTTCTATGGCTCAAGGTTTCACCAGGAGACTTATATGCTCAAGTTTCACATCCAAGAGACTTCTGATTGTTTACAGCAAATATAAACAACATTGTTCTTACACCGGATATATATAAATGGTTGGTGTAACTGAACAAATGAACAAACTCTTTACAACTCTGGGATTTCTAAGATACAAAGTTTGGTAAGAAAGATTCTAAGTGTTTTTGCGCTATTTAATTTAACAGAGTAATGACACAATGAAATAGCAGAGTCTTGTTAATCTTCTTCATGGTCTTCAAATCCTTTTATAGGCATGGATTTGAGAGACATTCAAGAAGAGTGCCAACACATTAAGAGCCGTTGAAAAGCTTCAAATCAAGGACGTTGAATTATTTCCTGAATTTTGTTGGATGTTAATTCGAAAATCCTTTGCTGAAATAGGAAGTATCCATTCATTCATATTGCCCTTGAAGTTCTTTGTTTGTTTCTACACGTGGTCAGAAGAAGACAAAGTTGTGCTCAGATCCTTTGATGTGGACAGCTTTAGAAGACGACAAATCTGATGTGGAGTCTGGGTCCCTCAGGTGCTTCTGAAGTTTGAAGGTCTTCCAAGTCTGATAGGTTCATCTGTGTTTGACTAGGTCTTATGAGTCTAATGATCTCTACAACTTCTTAGAGGTGTCCTTTTCTTTTGATCCAATGTGTTGACTTCTGGTTGACTTTTCTTCAGATTTTCTACCATAGTCATTTTGAACTTCTCTTGTGCTTCTGATACTTTAATACATGTTCAATACTTGATGGATACATTCTATGATTCTGCACACTTGAAAAAATATTAGTATGTCCAATTGTTCTTCAATACTTTGTTATCATCAAAACCTTAGAGGAATTATACAAGACCCTTCTTGTTCCAACAATCTCCCCCTTTTTGATGATGACAAACACAAATATTTGAAACAATTTTTGTTAATCTAATTAACAGGTAGACTTCAGGGTCTGAGGTTTGCAAGCTCCCCCTGAGTCTGTGATGGTCCATTAAAGTGAGGTTTGCAAGCTCCCCTTATGTCCCATCTGATAGTTCCTAAGGTGAGGTTTGTAAGCTCTGCCTAAGTTCTATCCCGGTTAATTAAATTCATTGTCAATTATAATCAAACGCATTAGAGCACATATAATACTAGAAACTTTAAACCTGCACAAATAGTTTAAAAGGGATTTTGAAGTTCTCCTTTAGAGTCTATTTTAGATTCTAACTTCCTAAGTGCTAAATCCTGTCAGATTCAGACTCAGTGTTTTAGTCTTGCCACAGATGCTCATTCAAAGTCTGAATAAGATTTTAAGTGCCTCAAGTACTAAAATCCATTCCTTTCAAAACTTTTAACGTGGTACACCAGTTAGACCAAGTTTACTCTTCCGTTCAGACCTTAGGATTTATCATTAAATGCTTACATCTTGCTCCCTTTTTAACCATGAAGCGCATTGTTTCCCTTTTATTACTATATATTACATCTTCTTATCCTATACCTTCTCCCCCTTTTGTCATCAGCAAAAAAATTAGGAAGAAAAAACAGAAACAAAAAGAAATATTATATAGAATAATAGAGTTTGCACAAACATTAAAAAAATTTGAGTGCAAGTTAGTTTAAAACAAAATAAAGGGTATCCTAGAGTAGCATATTCAAGATAATTTTCACATTTGACTGCAACTCATTCTCACTTGCTTCCAATTCCAACTGCCTCTTCAATAGATTGTCCAACATCTAATGGAGATCTGACATCTCCTGAGAAATTTCTTTGATATGATATCTCAGTTCTTTGTTTCTCTTCTCAAATACATAGATTCTTTCAAAAAGAAGTTCAACATCTGACAGTCCCCGACTCTTCTGATAAGTCATAATTTATAGGTTTTTTAGGGTTTCTTTTTATGCAAGTTTAGTCGTTTTTCTATATTTTCTTGAGCTATTTTACTTCAGTACCTTTGTTTTTCTTTTTAGGCAAAAATAATGATGAGCAAGCACTTTGGAGCAAAATCACAAAAAGTCGGGCAAGAAAAGTCAAGTTTCAAGGCAAAAGTGAGATGGCACGGTCGTGCCATCATTTACACTGATCGTGCGCCCATCCTGGGCAACCCGTGCCATTATAGGCAGTGGGCTCACGCACGGCCGTGCGTTCAGAGAGCACGGTCGTGTGCCTGTCCAGTTCTTCAGATTCTGATGTTTTGAAACCTTGCATGACCATGCGCCCATATGGCACGGTCGTGTGCGTTATGCAGTCAGAAATAATGATTGAAAACTCTTGGTTTTTGCCAATTATTGCTGTGTAATTCGTGGTTAATGCTTTGTCTAAGGCTTTAGGCTATAAATAAGGCTCTAATCAGAGTTGTTTCTCATCTTGGAATGAGTGTAAAGTTACTACAGTGAGATTATAACTCTATCCTGTTCTAAGCTCAAACATTTATAAAATTTATGCACTTTTACAATTCCTTGCAATTTATTTTATTGTTCTTTACATTTCTGCACTTTACATTTCCGCAATTTTACAATTCCTGTCATTTACATTCTTGTCTTTACAATTCATGCAATTTATGTTTAGTCAAGTGTCTACAATGAACTCTTGTGAGTAGACTTGTCTAGTCTTGGGATTGTTAGAAAATGAAATTCTGGCCAGGCAATACTTAAGAGATTTCAGGTTCTGAACCAACACAGGTTCTGAACAATGACTCAGCACAATTTAAAGCAGATAAATAGCAGAAATAAAAAGTGCAGGAAAGCTAAAGAACACAGAGGTTTGTTAACCCAGTTCGGAGTAAACACCTCCTACTCTGGGGGATACCAATCCAGGAAGGAATTCCACTATAGGAATTAATCCTTATGACTCAAGACACTGACTCCCAGTTCCCAGCCTAAGCAATTAACTTCCTCCTAGTCTTGAATTCTACCCAACACGTTGAGTATTAGAAAACCTCTAACTTCCTATTCAAGCAACTGCAACCCAGCTACTTGAACTACCCTTTGAACTTAACCCAGTTCTGAACACAAAAACTCCCCTGTTTTTGAATACACCTTCAAAGACAAAACTTCATTCGTACCTAAAGGCTTAGAAAGAATTACAACTCCATAACACTCCTAAACCAACTCAAAACATATGAGTGGTGCACAATAAACTCTAAGTTAAAACACAGACTCAATTTTCTGATTTTTTAACTCTCTAAATCGTAATTTGAATAGCAGCATCACTCCTCCTTATATAGTCTTCAGTCTTGCAACATAAATAACAAACTAATCTTCTGAATTGATTTGTTACTGAAATAAGATTGGTCCAATCAAGTAACAAATAAAACTGTTTTGTATCTTTAAAGATTATAACAGAAAATATGAATTTCATATCTTTGAACCAAATCTTCAATAAAATCTTCTCCAAATAATTCAGCATTCTAGAAGCACTTATACAAAGATAATTCTTTGCTAAATCTCCCAAGATACGCGCAAAAACTAATCTGAAAACCCAGCTTCTGATGTGGTCAACAAAAGTCAACATTGGCTTCAGAACCTGAAATCAGCTTCTGAACTGCTATAGTGCATTCAGCTTCTGATGACATTTTCTGCTTCTGAATGGCTTCAAAACACAAAACTTGCAACTGAAGAAATGTTTCAAATATGGAGATGCTTCTTATTCAATACATTGGTTTTGCCAAAACATGCAGCCAACACAAAAGACTCAACAGAAAAGTCTAATGACTAGATCCTAATAAAAACCAAGCCTAGACTATATTTTATATAAAAAAAACCATTTTCCTATCTAATCTCATCATTTTCTAAACTCAATAGCAAGTGTTGAACGAAGTACCGAACGTATAAGTTCAACAACTACTATTTCATCATTTCAAATATCAAGTGAAGTATCGAACGAAGAAGCTTAATATTGGAACAAATGAGATTAGACAACGTGTCACAAAGCTTGATGGTAAAAAGACCAAATGAATAGCTTCGTGAAGCCTTGAGGCCATAAGACTCGTACTTAATGGGTCTTTCATTCTTTGAATGCGAAGAACTCGAAGTCTTGGTGATTTCATTCCCGAGATCGAAAGGTTCCTCCACCAAAGAAGAAGAGAAGCACTCAGTAACACCATGGTTGCGGAACGTACTCTTAAAGAGTATGCTACGCCATCTACGGATGAGCCTCATGTTGTTATTGTGTATCCGACCGTTGAAGCCAATAATTTTGAAATAAAACCCGCACTACTTAACTTGGTGCAGCAGAATCAGTTTTCCAGATCACCCACTAAGGATCTGAATTTACATCTTTCAAACTTCTTAAGACTAAGTGGAACTTTGCAAAATAACGGAGTGACCCAGGAAGCTTTAAGGTTGCATCTCTTTCCTTTTTCATTAAGGGATCGAGCAAGCGCCTGGCTTCACTACTTGCCTAATGCTTCTATAACAACATGGGATCAACTAAGGGCTGCTTTCTTAGCCAGATTTTTCCCCCCAAGCAAAATAGCTCAACTGAGGGATCAGATTACTAGATTCACTCAGAAAGATGGGGAATCTCTATACAATGCGTGGAGCATTTCAAAGAAATGCTTAGGCTTTGCCCCACCATGGTTTGGAGAAATGGTTGATAGTCCATACTTTTTATAATTGTCTTTTATATGCAACCAAATTGACTGTTGATGCAGCTGCAGGGGGAGCTCTCATGAATAAAAACTACACAGAAGCGTACAACCTCATAGAGGACATGGCTCAAAACCACTATCAGTCGACGAGTGAAAGAGCCATCATAGTTGTTGCTCCGTCTCCGACTAAGAAAGAGACAGGTATGTATGAAGTCTCTGCCCTTGATCATCTTGCTGCTACGGTGGATGCACTTTCCAATAAATTTGATAAATTAAATGTAAGTGTTGTCACACCTTCTCCTTCTAGTCCACCTTGTGAAATATGTGGTGTCATGGGTCATGCTGGTGTTGAATGCCAACTAGGTGTGGCTGCTGAAAGTCCAGAGCAAATTAATTTTGCTCATATAAAAAAAACAACCAAAACTATTTTAAAAATCCTTTTGGACAGCAAGCAGCACCACTTAGTTTTGCAAATAATAATAGATACCTTCAAAAATCCAACTTGGAACTTTTGCTAGAAAATTTCGTTTTATCACAAACAAAGCATAACCAAGAATTGAAAAATCAAATTGGATTTTTGAACAACTCTATTATGAAATTAACCTCAAAAGTGGATTCCATTTCTACACACAACAAAATGCTTGAGACCCAGATTTCTCAAGTAGCCCAACAAGTGGCTTCTTCCCCAAAATTTTCCAAAACCAATCATAAGGACCAACTTAATGCTATTAACCTTAGGAATGGTAGACAATTAGAGGAACCTCAATTAAACATGTTGGATATTTGATTGTTGGCTACATGTTTGCTAAAATCAAATGTACAAGCAATGTGCGTCTTCAGAAGTTGAAATCTTCATATGTGTCTTCAGAAGCTGGTTCAGAAGTTGGGCGAACAGTTCTTCAGAAGCTGGTTCAGAAGCTGGTGAACAGTACTTCAGAAGCTGGGTCTTCAGAAGCTGATGACTTCGCTCTGCGACGCCACTTTGCTCTGCGAAGGACTTCAGACGCACTGTTCAGACGCTTACTTTTGTTGACCTTCAGACGCACTGTTCAGATGCTGACTTTTGTTGACCTTCAGACGCACTGTTCAGACGCTGACTTTCATTGACCTTCAGACGCACTGTTCAGACGCTGACTTTCGTTGACCTTCAGAAGCTGCATTTCAAAAGCATGTTCAGAAGCTGGTTTCTGTGTTCAGAATTTGTGTCTTCAAGCTGTTAGATCTCTCACATAATCTTTTGAAGATTTAATTAAAGATTTATCCAAGCTTCGTATTTTTGCGTGAAGATATTTGTTGAAGATTAGATTCAATTATTTGTGAATATATTTTCAAAGAAATCTTTGGAAAATATATTTCTGAATAATTTGTGAGCTTCTATTTGCTTCTAAAAGAATTCTGGAAACATATCTTTGAAGATTTGGTTTGAATTTATGGTGCTGCTGAAGATTATATGTTGGTTATTTAAAGGTTGACTTCATTGTTTGGTAAAATCAAAATGCAAGCAATGCGTTTTCCAGATGTTATATAATGTCTTCAGAAGCTGGATTTTTTCTTTCAATCTGATTCTTTCTGTGCGTATCTTTGGAAGATTTGTCAAGGATTAATTCATGCATTTGAGTTCTAGAAGACTGGTATTTTTGTTGAAGATCTTGAGAAGATTTGTCTCGTGTTTATGCTTAATTATATTTTCTGAAGGATCTTTGCAAGATACAATGCAGAATTATTTGTTTCCTTATTGAGCCATTCATAATTCAGAAACATATCAATTGCAGAAGATTGGACTCAGAATTATGAGAAGCTGATTTTCTGCATACTTTGTGATTAATTCCTTGCGTATCTTTTGAAGATTTGTTGAAGATTTATCATGGCTGAAGTTTCCAGAAGACTGATATTTTTATGAGAAGATCTTATTTGAAGATTGGCTTCATGTTTATTGTTGAAAATATTTTCAAAGGATCTTTGGAAAATATAATTCAGAAATATGTTTCCTTCTTTGAGCTTCTATAATATTTCAGAATCATATCAATTGAAGAATATTTGGTTCAGATTTATGTTGCAGCTGAAGACTATTTAAAGAGGACTTTGCTATTGGAAATTTCATGTGTCAAAAACTAGAAATTTGTTTTAGAGTTTTTGTGTCTGTGTAAGCTTAGGCTTTGTTTTTGTACACCACTCATCTGTTTGAGTTGGTTTAGAGTGTTTGAGTTGTAATTCATTCAAAGCTTTTAAGTACGAATGATGTTTTTGTTGTCTTGAAGAGTGTCTTCAATTTGTTTGTTTTGTTAAGTTTACAATCACTGGGATGTGATTGCTTGGTTAGGAAGTAAGAGGGGGTTCTTATATCTAGGTGGTTTCCTGGGTAGAAGTCTAGAAGGGTAGAGATTAAGTGATAAGACAAAGAACAAGGGCTGTTGAGTCTTAGAATTAATTCTACTTAGTAGATTTCCTTCCTGGATTGGTATCCCCCAGAGTAGGTGAAGTTTGCACCGAACTGGGTTAACAAATTCTTTGTGTTCCTTTACTTTCTGCACTTTATTTTTCTGCTTCTGAACATCAATTTTCATACTCTGTTTTTTGTTCAGAACCAGTTAACTGCCAGGAATTTCATTATAAATAGAGGGAGCTGCTATTGAAGAATGTACATCAAAAACCAGAAGTTAGCATTGAAAGAGTCTTAGGTTTTTGAGT
Source organism: Medicago ruthenica (assembly GCA_018208015.1). NCBI lineage: Eukaryota > Viridiplantae > Streptophyta > Magnoliopsida > Fabales > Fabaceae > Medicago > Medicago ruthenica. Next base: position 38,962,701 of record CM031378.1, read on the forward strand.
CTGTTAGTTGTGAGCTTCGTGCTCTGTCTTTCTGTGCACCACTCATCTGTTAGAGTTGGTTGTTTGTTATTGAGTTGTAATCACTCAAAGCTTTTAAGCAAGAGTGACTGTTTTATGTTTTGAAGAGTGACTTCGATTTTGTTTGATTTGTTAAAGTCTGATAATCACTGGGGCAGTGATTGACTGAGGGAAGTGAGAGGGGTCTCAGGTCTATGAGTTCCTAGGTTGAAATACCACAGGTAGTGATTAAGTGAGAAGGGGCTGTGAAACAGGGGCTGTTGTCATAGGGGCTGTGAAACAGGGGCTGTGTCATAGGACTTCGAATTGATACTATTTTAGTGGATTTCCTTCCTGGCTTGGTAGCCTCCAGATGTAGGTGAAGTTTGCACCGAACTGGGTTAACAAATCATCTGTGTTCTTTTATTTTCTGTCCTTTATATTACTGCTTCTGAACTGCTATTTTCATACTCTGTTTTACGGTTCAGAACCAGTCCTGCCAGGAATTTCAAAAAAGAAAAACCAATGAGGGTGAAAAGGTGAGAGATGAGCCACAAAGTGAGGAAGCCAAAGTGGAAACCGCAAAACCCAAAACACCACCACCATATAAACCAAAGATACCATTCCCCCAAAGATTTGCCAAAAGTAAGTTGGATGAGCAGTTTAAGAAATTTGTTGAAATGTTAAAAAATCTCCACATTGACATTCCGTTTTCGGATGCCTTGTCTCAAATGCCCTCATATGCAAAAGATTTAAAAGAAATTTTATCAAATAAAAGGAAAATTGCAGAGTATTAGACAGTCAACCTTACGGAAGAATGTAGTGCAATCATTCAAAATAAACTACCACCCAAACTTAAAGATCTGGGAAGTTTCTCCATTCCTTGCGTCATAGGAGCCAAAACAATAGAAAAAGCTATGTGTGACTTAGGTGCGAGTGTGAGTTTGATGTCATTATCTCTGTATGAAAGGTTAGGAATAGGTGAACTAAAGCCAACAAGAATGACCTTACAATTAGCAGACCGCTCCGTTAAGTACCCTTCTGGAATAATTGAGGATATCCCAGTCAAAGTGGGAGGGATTTATATCCCAGCTGATTTTGTTGTGATGGAAATGGAAGAAGACTTCCATGTGCCAAACTTTTGGGAAGATCTTTCCTTGCTACCGTAGGGGCCATAATTGATGTAAAACATGGTAAGTTGGCATTTAATGTTGGGGAAGAAAAGGTTGAATTTGAGTTTCCTAATCTCATGAAGGGTCCTTCCGTTAAGGATTCTTGCTGCATGATAGATATGATTGACCGTTGTGTGAAAGAGTGCTCTTTAGTACTACCTGCACAAGACGTTTTGGAAGAATGTTTGTTGAATAATGCAGGAGCAAATATGGCTGGAGAAGCCCAAGTTTATGCTAATTTATTGGATGAAAATCCTCCCATAAAAGGCTTGGGCATAGAAAAATTGATTGAGGAAAAATCTGATCCTCCTCCAATAGAAGCACCAAAGGTGGAATTGAAGTCTCTTCCATCAAATTTGAGGTATGAATTTCTGGGCTCTAATTCCACTTATCTTGTCATTGTTAATGCAAACTTGAATGAGGGTGAAACTGAAAAATTGCTTAATATTGTCAAGAAATATCCTAAAGCAATAGGGTATACTATTGAGGATATTAAGGGAATAAACCCCTCATTATGTATGCATAGGATGCTACTTGAAGAAAACTACAAACCCTGAATTGAGCATCAAAGAAGATTAAATCCTAACATGAAAGAAGTTGTGAAAAAAGAGGTTTTAAAACTCTTAGATGCTGGGGTTATATATCCAATTTCTGATAGTAAATGGGTCAGTTCAGTTCAAGTAGTACCTAAAAAGGGTGGTCTAACAATTATTAAAATGAATCCATTGCTACCAGAACTATCACAGGGTGGAGAATGTGTATTGATTATCAGAAGCTTAACAAAGCAACCCGTAAAGATCACTTTCCACTTCCCTTTATTGATCAAATGCTAGAAAGGTTAGCCAAGCATTTACACTTTTGTTATTTGGATGGTTATTCTGGATTTTTCCAAATACCTATTCATCCTAACGACCAAGAGAAAACAACTTTTAATTGTCCTTTTGGCACTTATGCCTACAGAAGGATGCCTTTTGGTCTTTGTAATGCTCCAGCCACCTTTCAAAGATGCATGCTGTCAATTTTTTCTGATTTTGTTGAGAACATAATGGAAGTTTTTATGGATGATTTCTCCATACATGGGTCAAGTTTTGATAACTGTTTGGCTAACCTAGAAAAAGTCTTGGAGATATGTGAGAAAGTGAACTTAGTTCTTAATTGGGAAAAATTCACTTTATGGTTAGGGAAGGTATTGTGCTAGGACACTTAGTCTCTGAGCGAGGTATTGAGGTTGATAAAGCAAAAATTGAAATTATTGAAAAAATGCTACCTCCTACCTCGGTCAAAAAAGTAAGAAGTTTCCTAGGACATGCGCGTTTTTACCGCCGTTTTATAAAAGATTTTTCCATGATTACTAAGCCACTAACAAGCTTGATCCTTAAGGATGCAACTTTTGTTTTTGATGATTCGTGTCATAAAGCATTTTGCAGGTTAAAGAAAGCCTTGACCACTGACCCAATCATGCAACAACCAGATTGGGATCTTCCATTCGTGTTGAGTATTTTGAAGTTGGCTGCATGTTTTGGCTAATCCAATGTGTTCAATGGAAGTATCCCCATGTTTAAAAGAAGTCTTCAGTTGCAAGAAAATTGATTTGAAGCTGTTCAGACGCTAAAAAAAGCTTCAGAAGCTGAAATTGCCCTTCAGACGCTGAAGTTCCTTTAGACTCTGAAATAGTGCTTCTGATGCTTCAGACACACTATTCACGCGTTGACCCGCGTTGACTTCTTCAGAAGCTGGTTTTTCTGAGTTGTTTTTTGTGCGAATCTTTGCGAGATTTAACAAGGATTAATTCAAGGATTTAAGTTCTAGAAGGCTGAATTAAATTGATGAAGATCTTATGAAGATTTGGCTCGTGTTTTATGAATGCTCGTATTTTTCTGATGCAATCTTTGCAGATGCAGAAGATTGGTTGCAGATTTATGTTGCCTTCTGAAGATTATTTAAGGAGTTGCTGCTGCTGTTTTTGACTTAAGAATTAGAGAGTTTTACATCAGAGAAATAGAGTCTTAGTGTGTAAGCTGTTAGCTTTGTTTGTGCACCACTTTGTTGAGTTGGTATAGGTTTAATTGAGTTGTAATCACTCTAAGCCTGTAGGTACGAGTGCTGTTTTTGTTATTGAAGTGTTGCTCCAAAAAACAGGGTAGATTTCAAGTTTTGTTTGAGAACTGGGTAGTTTTCAGGTTTGTTCAAGTGGCTGGCTTGCAGTTGCTTGAATAGGAAGTTAGTGGTTACTAATACTCAAGAGTTGGGTAGAAGTCTGACTAGGTGGAGGTTGATTGCTTGTGATAGGAACTGGGAGTCAGTGTCCGAGTCTTAAGAATTAATTCCAATAGTGGATTTCCTTCTTGGATTGGTATCCCCCAGAGTAGGAGGTGTTTACTCCGAACTGGGTTAACAAACCTTGTGTTCTTTTTATTTCTGCACTTTATTATTTCTGCTGCTTATCTGTTTTTTAATTGTGCTAAGTTTTAGAACCATTTGCTAGCCAGAAATTTCAATTGGCATCAGAGCAGGCACCCTGCCTGTATTTGGGTGAGCTCCAGGGTAGTTTATTTCTGGCTTTATGGAGAAAGAAGGAGGTTTTGTTAACAGGCCACCCCTGCTGGATGGGACAAATTATGATTATTGGAAATCTCGCATGAGTGCTTTCCTAAAATCTATGGATAGCAAGACCTGGAAGGCTGTTCTGAAGGGTTGGGAAAACCCAGTTGTGACTGATAAAGAAGGAAAGAAGACAACAGTTTTAAAACCAGAAGAAGACTGGACCAATGATGAAGATGCTTTGTCACATGCAAATTCCAAAGCCCTGAATGCTATTTTCAATGGAGTGGATAAGAATGTATTCAGGATGATCAAGAAGTGCACAATTGCTAAGGATGCCTGGGATATTCTCAAGATTGCTCATGAAGGCACCTCAAAGGTAAAGCTGTCCAGACTTCAGCTTCTGACAACAAAGTTTGAAAATCTCAGAATGCTGGAGGATGAGAACATACAAAGCTTTTACATGAACATTCTGGACATGGCTAATTCTTTTGAATCCCTTGGAGAAAAAGTTTCAGATGGGAAACATGTTAGAAAAATTCTCAGATCCTTACCCAAGTGGTTTGATATGAAAGTAACTGCTATTGAAGAAGCACATGATATATCCAGCATGAAGGTTGAGGAACTGATAGGTTCTCTTCAGAACTTTGAATTAAGCAGAACTGATCAGAAGGGTAAAGGTGTTGCATTTGTTGCTGATTCTGAATGTGTGGATGATGATAGCTCATCAGAAGCTCTTGTGCTGCTGAGTAAACAATTCAAGAAGTTTCTGAAGCAGAAGACAAGAACTGATGACAAAAGCAATCATTCAAAGAAAGTTCAGTGTTTTGAATGTGAAGGCTATGGTCATGTCAAGTCAGAATGTCCTAATTTTCTCAAGAAACAGAAGAAGAGTCTGACTGTTTCCTGGTCTGATGATGACTCAGAGGGAGAAGAGAATAAGCCTGTCACTGCTTTAACTGGTAAATTCTGGGATGATGATCAAGTTATGGGTTTAGAAACTTGCTCAGAATCTGAATCAAGTGATGAAGAATCATCCTCTGAAGTTCTGGCTACCTATCTCAAAAATCCTGCTGAGTTTTGCAAGAAGATGCAATGTCAATTTGATGAAGTGTACAAGCAGATGGAAGAACTGAAGAAAATTAATACTCAACTTCAGATTGAGAGGGGTGAACACTTAGAGAAGATTTATGTTCTCAGTAATGAGGTAATCCAACTCAATTCACAACTTGATCAGATGAAAAAGCAAGTCAGAATGTTGAATTCTGCAACTGATGTGCTGGATGAAATTCTGGAGAATCAGAATCAGGGAAAGCCAAATGGAATTGGGTTTAACAATCAGTATCTGAACATCAAAAAACAAAAACCTGCTAAGAGGTACACACCTGCTGCTGCTCATGTTCCATTGATAAGGAAACCTAAGAACCAGACTCATGAATTCAAAGATAAGAAGGCTACTCAACCTTAGGTTTGTCATCATTGTGGTAAAAAGGGTCACATTAAACCTTTTTGTTACAAGTTGCATGGTTATCCCAAGTATTTGCAGCACAGAAAAATTGAACCAGCTGTGAACAAAAGCAAAATCAAGAAAGTTTGGAGACCAAAGTGTGAAGGTGTTGCTCAGAGTCTGAACAAAGGAAAAGGAAAGGCTGTTGCTGATGACAGCAAGCCTATTCCTGTAGCACAGAAGAGTTCTCGTGTTGGACCATCCAAAATCTGGAGCAAAGTTCCTGTTCCTGATCAGAAGGCTCTAGTTTCTAGTAAATCTGAAGATGGTGTGACATGTGTTCAGAAAAGAGTTGCTGATTTTGAGAAGCAAATTGATGGGAAGAAGGTTTCAAATGTGCCTGAGGCACATATTAATTAAGCAACATCTGTTGTTTGTGTCTGATGAAGACTAAGCATTTTCTGGTGCTGAGTCTGAAGACTGGCTTGTTTGTGTCTGTTGTGTTTTTCTGCTTTGTGATTCTGATCTTTGCAAGTATGCTGTACTCTGTTGTGTTTCTGATGTGTCTGCATGAAGAATTATAGCAATTACTGCAAACTGGATGTGAGGAAGTTAGAGTACCTGCCAGATTTGCTAATGCTGAGTGTGTGTCTATTCCTGAGTCTGAGTGTGATACTGGGGCAAATTTTGAAGATGTTTGTGCAGTTTTTATTCCCTATGTTAAGTCTGAGATTTGTCATAATTTTATGGCTAAAAAGGGGGAGAAAAACCTATGTTTAAGGTCAGACTGGTGTTTGTTCAGAATTCAGAATTTTCAGTTGCAATTCATCAAGAGCTGTGCAGATGTACTTGAGGGGGAGTGTGTGTCTCAGGGGGAGTACATTGGTATTAAATTCCTGAGTGTTGATGTGTTCCTGAAGTTTTCAGTTTCAGAAGTTACTTGTCTCAGAAGTTACTGCATTTCAGAATTAAGGGGGAGTAATGTTGAATGCTGAGTTGCAGGGGGAGTGTTGTGAACTGAAGCTGGAGTATTTGTTTAAGTGTTTGAGAAGCTTCAGGGGGAGTATTTTTATGAAGGTTAGATGTGCTAAAGTGTAGTTCAGTTGTTCAGAAGCTGTTTTGTGTGTTTCAGTGTTCAGAAGCTGAAACTGTTTGGTTTGTCATATTAACATAGCTTGTATCCGCTGCTTATCTCTTTGCTATCTTATTTATTTGTGGTGTACTTCATTGCTGAGATTGGGTTATGATGATTTGAAGAGCTTGTTATGTGTGAAACATTGTTTTTAGCCAAAAATTTGCCAAAGGGGGAGATTGTTGAGTATTTTGAAGTTGGCTGCATGTTTTGGCTAATCCAATGTGTTCAATGGAAGCATCTCCATGTTTAAAAGAAGTCTCAGTTGCAAGAAAATTGATTTGAAGCTGTTCAGACGCTGAAAAAAGCTTCAGAAGCTGAAATTGCCCTTCAGACGTTGAAGTTCCTTCAGACTCTGAAATAGTGCTTCTGATGCTTCAGACGCACTATTCATGCGTTGACCCGCGTTGACTTCTTCAGAAGTTGGTTTTTCTGAGTTGTTTTTTGTGCAAATCTTTGCGAGATTTAACAAGGATTAATTAATTCAAGGATTTAAGTTCTAGAAGGCTGAATTAAATTGATGAAGATCTTATGAAGATTTGGCTCGTGTTTTATGAATGCTCGTATTTTTCTGATGCAATCTTTGCAGATACATTGCTGGTTTATTTGTTTCCTTATTGGGTCATTCGTAATTCAGAATCAGATCAAATGCAGAAGATTGGTTGCAGAATTATGTTGCCTTCTGAAGATTATTTAAGGAGTTGCTGCTGTTGTTTTTGACTTAAGAATTAGAGAGTTTTACATCAGAGAAATAGAGTCTTAGTGTGTAAGCTGTTAGCTTTGTTTGTGCACCACTCTGTTGAGTTGGTATAGGTTTAATTGAGTTGTAATCACTCTAAGCCAGTAGGTACCAGTGCTGTTTTTGTTATTGAAGTGTTGCTCCAAAAAATAGGGTAGATTTCAAGTTTTGTTTGAGAACTGGGTAGTTTTCAGGTTTGTTCAAGTGGCTGGCTTGCAGTTGCTTGAATAGGAAGTTAGTGGTTACTAATACTCAAGAGTTGTGTAGAAGTCTGACTAGGTGGAGGTTGATTGCTTGGGATAGGAACTGGGAGTCAGTGTCTGAGTCTTAAGGATTAATTCCAATAGTGGATTTCCTTCTTGGATTGGTATCCCCCAGAGTAGGAGGTGTTTACTCCGAACTGGGTTAACAAACCTTGTGTTCTTTTTATTTCTGCACTTTATTATTTCTGCTACTTATCTGTTTTTTAATTGTGCTAAGTTTTAGAACCATTTGCTAGCCAGAAATTTCAATTCGAAATAATGTGTGATGCTAGTGACTATGCAGTTGGGGCAGTTCTTGGTCAAAGGAGGGAGAAGAAGATGCATGCTATTTATTATGCTAGTAAGACCTTAGATGAGGCATAAATGGATTATGCCACAACATAAAAAGAATTGCTAGTTGTAGTCTATGCAATTGATAAATTTCGACAATATCTTATGGGATCTAAAATCATCATTTACACAGATAATTCGGCAATAAAATATTTGTTGAATAAAAAAGATGTCAAACCGAGGTTGATCCGATGGATTTTACTCCTACAAGAATTTGACCTTGAAATTCGAGATAAAAAAGGTACAGAAAATATTGTGGCTGATCATTTGTCCCATCTTCAGGAGCCCAATGAGAATTAGCTGCCGCTTGATGATTCCTTTCCGGATGATCATCTATTCTCATTGGTGCAAACTGACGCACCTTGGTATGCAGATTTTGTGAACTATCTTGTAGTAGGGGTGCTACCCCCGTATATAAATTATCAACAAAAGAAGAAGTTTTTCCATGACCTCAAGCATTATTATTGGGATGAACCTTTCCTCTTCAAAAGAGGATCATGAAATTCTGGCAGGTACTGATCAGAACCGTAAAACAGAGTACTAAACAAGCAAAATAGAGTACTAAAATACAGGTTCAGAAGTAGTAATAAACAGGACAGAAAATAAAGAACACAGAGTATTTGTTAACCCAGTTCGGTGATAAACAACACCTACGTCTGGAGGATACCAATCCAGGAAGGAAATCCACTAAGAGGAATTAATTCAAAGACTCAAGACACAACCCCTGTTCCCAGCCTTATCACTTAATCTCCACCCGTATAGACTTCTATCTAGTAACCCCTAGGTATAAGAAACCCCTCTTACTTCCTAATCACGTAATCACAGCCCAATGATTATCAACTTCTGAAAAAACAACTCAATTATGAAGACACACTTCAAGACATCAAAAATATTACTCGTACTTAAAAGGTTACAGTGAATTACAACTCAAAACAACTAAACCAACTCAAACAGATGAGTGGTGTACAAAACAAAGCCTAAAGCTTACACACTCAAAAACTCAAAGACTCTTATAATAAAAATTGTTTTTGACTCAATCAACTTTCTTCAAAGCAGCACGTCTTCCTTATATAGTCTTCAGCAGCTCATATAATTCTGAACCATATATTCTTCAAAGATACAATTCTGAAATTGTTTAGAAGCTCATAGAAGCAAATATATTTCTGAGATATATTTTGCAAAGATTCCTTTGAAAATATATTCATCAATAAAATAAACAAATCTGCAAGAAAGATCTTCACATGAAATAATCAGCCTTCTGGAAATATCAGCCTTGATAAATCTTCAACAAATCTTCAAAAGATACGCAGAAAGAATAAACAAAAAGAACGCAGGAATTCAGCTTCTGAAGGTCAACAGAAGTCAACGTCTGAAGGCAGCTTCTGAAGGTTAACAGAAGTCAACGTCTGAACAGTGCGTCTGATGACCAGTTCAGCGTCTGATGAACAGTTCTGCGTCTGATGACCAGTTCTGCGTCTGAAGGCCAGTTCTGCGTCTGAAGGCCAGTATCAGCTTCTGAAACTTCTGAAAACTAATTTCCAGCTTCTGAAGACACAAATAAACATCTGAGGATGCTTTGCTTGTACAATATGATTTTAGCAAACATTTAGCCAACCTTCAAATAACCAACAATCTCCCCCTTTGGCAAATTTTTGGCTAAAATCAAATTCTTCACAAAGACAAGTTCTTCACTCAACACAAATTAATCAACCATGAAGCACACAGAGTCAACAGCGGATAAAATGCTATGTTAAACCAACCAGCTTCAAACAAAACAGCTTCACAAAATATCACACTACATCCTGAAGAACACACACAACTTCTCAGCTTCTGAAGCACACAAGTAAACTCCCCTTGAAGCACAAACACACCAGCTTCTGATAGGAAACACCCAGAAAAATCCCCCTGAAACTTAGCACATCACAAAACCAGTACACAGCTCAGGAACTCTACACTGAAACACTCCTCCTGAGCCAGGGACTCCCCCTCAAACACATCTTCACAGCTCTTGTTGTATTGCTTCTGAGTTCTGAATAATACTATCAGCTTCTGAACAAAACTGAATTCTGAACAAAACAACCTTTGAACTCTGAAGCTTAGTACATTCTGAACAGCTACATTCTGAAACCAAACACAAGTTTTTCTCCCCCTTTTTAGCCAAATAATCTTGACAAAACACAGACTTCACATAGGGAACAAAAACTGAATTTTTATCATAGATTGTATTAGACTCAGTATCAAACTCAGCATCTGCAACATCTTCATCTCCCTCACTTCCAGCTTGCTCACCTTCAGCAATCTGTAATTGCTATAACTCCTCATGCAGACAAACTCCCAGCTTGCTTCTCAGATTCTCAAATTGCTTGGCATACAAAGCTTTTGTAAAAATATCAGCAATCTGTTCTTCAGTATCAACATGTTCAAGCTGTACAATCTTCTCCTCCACAAGGTTTCTGATGAAGTGATGTCTTATATCAATGTGCTTAGTCCTGCTATGCTGTGTGGGGTTCTTTGAAATGTTGATAGCACTCAAATTATCACAGTACAGAGTCATTGCATCTTGTTCAAGATTGTATTCTTCCAGCATCTTCTTCATCCACACCAACTGAGAACAACTACTTCCAGCTGCTATATACTCAGCTTCAGCTGTAGACAATGATACACAATTCTGCTTCTTGCTGAACCATGAAATCAAGTTGTTACCCAGAAAGAAACATCCACCAGAAGTACTCTTTCTGTCATCTGCACTTCCTGCCCAGTCAGCATCACAATACCGAACTAACTCAGAACTTGCACTGTGTGAGTACATAATCCCATAATCACTTGTACTGTTGACATACTTCAGAATCCTCTTCACTTGTGTCAAATGACTCATTTTTGGATCAGCTTGATATCTAGCACAGACTCCAACAGCAAAAGTTATGTCTGGTCTGCTTGCAGTTAGATATAACAAACTCCCAATCATGCTTCTATACTGGCTTTGATCAACTGAAACACCTTGTTCATCTTTTGTCAACTTCAAGTGAGTAGCTGCAGGTGTTCTCTTATGGCTAGCATTCTCCATCCTAAACTTCTTGACTATATTCTTTGCATATTTGCTTTGTGAAATGAATATAGTGTCTTCCATTTGCTTGACTTGAAGACCAAGAAAATATGTCAGTTCACCCACAAGACTCATCTCAAATTCTGACTGCATCTGCTAAACAAATAGCTGAACCATCTGGTTTGACATCCCACCAAAAACTATGTCATCAACATAGATTTGTGTTATCATCAGACTCCCATCTTCTTCTTTCACAAACAATGTCTTGTCAGTTCCTCGTTTTCTATAGCCTTGAGTAACAAGAAACTGTGTGAGTCTCTCATACCATGCTCTAGGTGCTTATTTCAATCCATACAAAGCTTTCTTCAATTTGTAAACATGATTTGGAAAATCAGGATCCACAAACCCCTTAGGCTGTTCAACATAAACCTCTTCTTGTAAGTATCCATTCAGAAAAGCGCTCTTCACATCCATTTGAAACAGTTTGAACTTAAGAATGCATGCTACTCCCAACAGTAATCTTATGGACTGTAATCTGGCCACAGGTGCAAAGGTTTCATCAAAATCAAGTCCCTCCACTTGAGAGTATCCTTGAGCAACTAACCTTGCCTTGTTTTTGGTCACAGTTCCATGTTCATCTGATTTGTTCTTGTAAATCCACTTAGTGCCAATGACATTCATACCTTCAGGTCTTGGAACAAGGTCCCACACTTCACTTCTTTTGAATTGATTCAATTCCTCTTGCATAGCTTCAATCCAGAATTCATCAGTAAGAGCTTCTTTAATATTTTTGGGTTCAAATTTTGACACAAAACATGAATCAGTAGCTACTGCATCTGATCTTCTGGTTCTGACTGTTGTACCCTAATTTTGTCCCAAGATTTTTCAAAACAAAAAAAAAAGAGAAAAGTCAAAGTCAACAAAAAGTCAACAAAAAGTCAACATTTCATAATCTGAGGACTTCGCAGAGCAAAGTCCCCATCGCTCTGCGAAGTCTGCGATTTTTTTGCAGATTTTAATTTCTTTGATTTGTTTTCATTATAGTTATTATTATTATCACCTATCATTATTATTATTGCTATTATCATCAATTGTGGCTGTTTGGACTCAGCAAAGCAAGAATTGAAGCATGTGCCATTAAAGCCAAGGTGAGAAGGTTTTTCTTCCAACCAAGCATGTGCCAAGCAAGTTGGCTTGCCCTTGGGCAGCTCTTATCCCTCCCAATTGACCTGCTAATGACCCTAAGCTTGCCAGCTGTACTGGCAGTGAGTACAATCCTTCTAGAAACTAGGGTTTCTGTGCTGTGTTTAGGTCATGCCTCGGGAATGGTCCCGAGGTTACTATTTGTAGCCTTTTTTGGGCCTACCCGGTCATGGTTTTGGGCCTAAATCGTAAAAGGGCCAAAACCATGACTTGGGCGCCCTCGTCAGCTGCTGAGGGCGCCCCCAAAGGGTTATGTGTGATTGTCAAGTGGGCCCTATGCCCTCTTGGAGGACGTCCAGCCCTATTTTAAGGGTTCACACCCTTGGCTTTGGGGTCTTAATTCCTAGATAGTGAGAACTACGGTCCACAGCCCAACAAGCACGAGTCTTGGTACAAGGCGAAGTGATTAAACTGTTTACAGGGGGTTTGTCTATGACCTTTTGCCCAGCAAGTGGGACTTAGTAGCTACGAAGCCATGTGAAAAAATTTTATGAATACCAGCCCAACATGGGTGTTTAAACCCTGCATGGGTACTAGCCCAACATGGATACTAGCCCAACGTGGGTATTAGCTCCATGTTTTGTTTTGAGTACCTTAGTGGGCGGCACTAGCCCTACGAGAGTGTTGGGCGCCAGCCCAACAGGAATATTTATGCTAGCCCAACAAGCACGAGTCTTGGTACAAGGCGAAGTGATTAAACTGTGTGTAGCTCGCCGCGCCCTTTGGACCGCGTGTTGAGGACGCTTCTTATCGGGATCCGACGGTTGGCGTGAGGCGACCGTTCGCTCTCGTTGACGTGTCGTAATCTTAGCGGTTCTCGGAAATCGTGCCAACTTAAGTGACGTCATCTGCGCGTTTTCCCAGGCTTTTCACTTTAAACTTCTAATCAGTTCCTTTCTTTGTCTTTTCACTTTCCTTCTCCTTTCTTTGTCCGAAAAGCACGTCCCTCGCCAATTGCGAACGGTTTTTAGAATCAACGCTTTCCTCCAGAATCAAATCAGTCCCTTTCTTCGTCCAGCTTTTCTTCATTCGAAACAGGTAATCCCATTTTTGGAATTCATCTTCTAATCGTTAGCGCTTCGTTTTTGTAATTAAAACTACGACATGGTAGTTATCAGGGAGTGTGATGGGAAGGGAAATGTGTTATCTCCGGCTAACTCGGAGGAAAGGGATGCGTTATTGAGAGAGGCGGTTAGGCTTGCGAAACGATCGGATGGGACCACCGATTGGGTTGCCTTTGAGAATGCCTACTATGGCCATTCCCTTTTAGGGGAGTTTTCGAGCGATTCGAGTGATAGCGAGGATAAAGACGATAGCGGGAATTCATCTGATTGTGTTATTCTTTCTGTTCGTCCAGGTCCCTCGAAAGAAAATCACGGTATGGCGTCCACTAGTGATTTGGGGCTAGGGGGTTCTCCTAGCGAAATGATGCGCTTGGAGTCCGTGTTTATGGATCCTGAACGAGTGGGGCTATTCCGAAGCAAGGTTAATGTTTCTTCGACAGGATGCGAAGATGATGTGGTGCTGGAGCCCTGCCGTCCTGGTGAGAAAGTATACTTACGGATGCCAAGGAGTAGGGCCCACGAGTTCTTCTACATGTATGCGGCGGTCTTTGAAGATTTGGGCGTGAAGTATCCATTCACGCCCTTCTCCGAAACTGTCCTGAGGTGGTTGAATGTGGCGCCCTCGCAGCTTCAGCCCAACAGTTGGGCGTTCATCCGGGCCTTTGAGATAGCTTGCGAGGGATTAGGCTTTGAGCCCTCCGCCGGGTGCTTCTTTAGCTTCTATGGTACTCGGGGGGTGGACAAATCGTCTTGGGTCTCTGTTGGCGCGCACCCTGGGAAACGGTTGTTCCCACCTTACGCCTCTCATTACAAGAACTGGAGACGGACATTCCTTAGGGTGAGGGGAGGGGGGCGCGTACACAATGAGTTAAAATTTCCCATTTGCTGGACGAGTTCCCCAGCTTCCATTACGGGGTTTGCTTTCGAACAATTGAGTGCGTATGAACAAGGTGTCGTTTCCTTCCTGGATAAAATGCTGCCCATGGATATCCGGGAGTTGCTGAATAGAGAGGGGGATGTCGATAGCTTAGAGACCTATTTGCGTGAGTTGACTTCATAACTTTGCTTGTCTAGCTTTTTGCCTTTCTCTTGATTAATTATTTGTGTAATGGCGCTGGCCTTTTGACTTGCAGAATCAATGGCGCCACTAACAGCTGCAGAGAGGAAGCAGTACTTGGCGGAGCTGAAGGCCAAGAGGTCGGGCGGGGTGGCTGACACTGGCGACTCTTCTGGGCTCATTCTTCGTAAGTCCAAAAAGAGAACCGAGATTGCTCTTGACGCTCAACCTGAGTGTACTGTGGACGTGGCGCAGGAGAAGACTCAGGAGGAGAAGAAAAGGAAGGCGGCGGATCGGGAGGAGGGGGTGATAAAAGAGAGGAGGTCGAAACGGGCGCATTCTCATCCCGCCATTGAACTTTCTGGCCCCAGCCGGGATGTTCGGTCTTTCTGGGATAAGGATTTTGATTTCGAAGCCTACGTGAAAGAAAAGATGGTTTGCAACCCTGACGATGTGACAGCTGGGATGCAGAACCCTGTTCCTTTTGCGACGAGGGATATCGGCGTGAACTGTTTGCGGTCTATTATGCTTTTGATGTCCGTTGATTGCAAATATGCGGAGTCAGTTCGTAATGGAGAAACGTTGTTGGAAAGGGTGAAGCTGCTGGAGAAGCAATTACAAGAGGTTCAAGAGGGCAAGGAGAAAGAGGTCAAGGAGGCGGCGGAGGCGCTGAGGGCCGAGTTCGACGAGAAAATCAGTGACCTGAAGGTTGGTCATGACGCTGACCTAGCTGGGAAGGACGCGGTGATCATTCGTTTGAGGAAAGAGGTCGCCTCGGGGGTTGATAGGGAGACGGCGTTGCAGGCTGAGGTTGCGGAAGCCAAAGGAGAACTGGCGCTGTCTTTTGAGACTGGGTTTGAGTGTGCGAAGGAGCAGGCCGCCTTCCTCCATCCTGAAGCTGATCTTTCGTCTATGGATTCGTTCAAGATAATCGTAGATGGCGTCCTTGTGGACGAACAATAGTCTTTGTTGTAACTTTAATTTACTTTGAACTTTCTTGAATTTGTATTGATGCGTGATTTGTACTATATTTCGTTGGTTTCTTGTTCAATGATGGCGATGATAATGCTTCTTGGGTGGTAGTTATTACTTGTACGTTTTCTCGATTTATTTAAGATTGTCGAATCCGTTGAGCTTTCCGGTGTTATTGCTCTATTGAGGCATCTTATGTATGAATTCTTTTATTTTCGCGACGTGTTTGTTTTCTTCTTGCGACGCCTTAGTGTTAAGGACTTAAGTGGCGATTTTGTTTTTCGGCTCGCGACGTCTTAGAGCCCTCTTGGGGGTTAAGGAATTAGGCGGCGATCTTGTTTTTTGGCTCGCGACGTCTTAGAGCCCTCTTGGGGTTAAGGAATTAGGCGGCGATCTTATCTTTCGGCTCGCGACGTCTTAGAGCCCTCTTGGGGGTTAAGGAATTAGGCGGCGATCTTATCTTTCGGCTCGCGACGTCTTAGAGCCCTCTTGGGGGTTAAGGAATTAGGCGGCGATCTTATTTTTCGGCTCGCGACGTCTTAGAGCCCTCTTGGGGGTTAAGGAATTAGGCGGCGATCTTATTTTAAGCTCACGACGTCTTAGAGCCCTGTCTTTTAGGGTTAAGGAATTAGGTGGCATTTTCATTTTAAGCACACGACGTCTTAGAGCCCTGTCTTTTAGGGTTAAGGAATTAGGTGGCATTTTCATTTTAAGCACACGACGTCTTAGAGCCCTGTCTTTTAGGGTTAAGGAATTAGGTGGCAACCCCTTTGGGGTTAGGCGCACCCTTTGTGAGTTGATGCTACCCCGCTTGTTTCGGCGATATCTGTGATATTGGAGTGAAACAGAGATAAGAGTAAACGGAAATAGGTGCCTCATTAAAAACCCAGCTCTCGCGGGGAAAAGAGTGCTCCCTTATTCCTCTTTGTTAATTGACGTCAAAATACAAAAAATTCAAAAGAAAATGCAAGCAAGACTTCACAGCAGCTCGACCTTGTTTGGCTTGTTTGTAGGAATGGTGAAGTACTCAGCTGTAGTAATGGCGTAGGTTGGTGGCATTCCAGGTTCGTGGTATCGTGTCTCCATTCAGCTCCTCCAACTTGTATGCTCCGTGTGCTAGCTTTTCCCTGACTCGGTATGGTCCTTCCCAGTTGGGAAGTAACTTTCCAATTCGGGTGGGCGCGACGACCTGTCTTAAGACCAAATCTCCTTCTTTCATGTCTCTTGGTATTACTTTTGAATTGTACCGGCGGGCTGCTCTTTGTTTGGCGGCGAATTCCCGGATGTGGGCGGCCTCCCGTACCTCGTCAATCATGTCTATCCCGCATAGTAAGCTCGCTTCATTAGCCTCCTCTGAGAAGTTCTCCCGGCGCCACGTTGGTGTGTCAATTTCTACGGGCAGCATAGCGTCGGCGCCGTATACCATGGTGAACGGGGTTTCCTTGGTTGTGGAATGAGGCGTCGTGTGATATGACCAGAGCACTTCATGTAATTGGTCAGCCCAAAGTCCTTTGGCGTCGTCAAGCTTCTTTTTTATGCCGTTCAAGATCACCTTGTTTGCAGATTCGGCTTGCCCGTTTGCTTGGGAATGGATGACTGAAACAAACTTCGTCTGGATTCCGAGTTGATTGCAGAATTCTACCACCTTGGAACTGGCGAACTGGGTCCCGTTGTCAGATATTATAACTTTGGGAAGCCCAAACCTGCATATTATTTTCTTCCAGTAGAAGCGTATTACTCTGTCTGCCGTGATTTTGGCGACCGCTTCGGCCTCGACCCACTTCGTGAAGTAATCCACTCCGACTATGAGAAATTTCAGTTGTCCTGGTGCCAACGGGAATGGGCCTACAATATCCACTGCCCACTTATGGAAAGGCCATGGGGAAAAGACCGAGGTGAGTTCGCAGGCAGGGGCGTGCTTCTTATCAGAAAACCTTTGACACTTGTCACACTTTCGTACAAAGTCTGCGCTCTCTTGGATCATTGTTGGCCAGTAATAACCTGCTCTCAACAGCTTCGCGGCCAAGGATCGTCCGCCGATGTGGCTCCCGCACACGCCTTCGTGTACTTCTAAGAGGACGAGGTGGGTTTCGTTTTCACCTAAGCATCTGAGCAGAGGCGATGCCTTGCCTCTCTTGTATAATTTGCCAGCGACCATGCAATACTTCGAAGCCTTTTTTCGTATCTGCAGTTCTTCCTCCTCGCTTTTGGGATTAAACGCTCCCGTGAGGTATTTGATGAGAGGCGTCATCCATCCCTCCTCCTCATTCTCCACGGCGCCTACTTCCATGATCTCTGTGCTGGGGGCCGCCAGCACCTCCTGGATGACCGTTCTGTTGTTCCCCGGGCGTTTGGTGCTGGCCAGTTTAGATAAAAGGTCGGCTCTTGAATTCTGTTCTCTTGGAACGTAGATTGCTTCGAAGAACTTGAAGGTGGAGGCTAAACTGTTGACCTTTGCTAAGTATTTGGTAAAATGACTGTCCTTCGCTTGGTACTCCCCGGTAATTTGGCTCGTCACCAACTGGGAGTCGCTCTTCGCCCTCAAATTTTCTGCTCCCATCTCTTGTGCCAGCTTCATGCCCGCTACCAGGGCTTCATACTCTGCTTGGTTGTTGCTCGCCTTGAACTCAAATCTCAGCGACTGCTCTATGATTAGGCCCCCTGGACCCTCCAACACTATGCCGGCTCCACTACCTTTGAGGTTTGATGATCCGTCGACCGATAACAACCATACGAAAGGGGCGACCTCTTCCACCGGGGATGAGAATTCTACTAGGAAGTCAGCCAGGACCTGTGACTTTATGCTGCCTCTAGGAAGATATTGAATGTCATATTCGGACAATTCCACTGCCCAGGATACCATTCTTCCCGCCAGGTCTGGTTTCCCCAACACTTGCTTGATGGGGTAGTTGGATTTGACAACAACTCTATGTCCTTGAAAATATGGTCGCAGCTTCCTCGCTGTTGCTACTACTGCTAGAGCCAGGCGTTCTATTTTCTGGTATCTCAGCTCGGCTCCCTTGAATACCTTGCTCACAAAGTACACTGGTTTTTCACCTTCGTCAGAATCTTGCACAAGGACAGAACTCATAGCATTTTCCGATATAGATAGGTAGAGGAAAAGGACGGCGCCTGCGTCTGGGCGATGCAGAACGGGCGGGCTGGAAAGGAACGTCTTAATCTTTGCGAACGCATCTTCGCACTCTTCCGTCCATTGGAAAAGTTCCTTCTTCTTTATTGAGGCAAAGAAAGAGAAAGCTTTATCGCCGGCGCATGATAAAAACCTGGAGAGCGCTGCGAGCCTACCCGTCAACTGCTGCACCTCCTTGATGCTAGTGGGGCTTCTCATGTTGATTATCGCCTGACACTTGTCAGGGTTTGCCTCGATACCGCGCCGGGTCAGCATGAAGCCTAGGAATTTTCCTGCGTGAACCCCAAAAGAGCATTTGGCCGGGTTGAGACGCATGTTATACGCGCGAACTTGATCGAAGATCTCTTCCAGGTCCTTTGCATGGCTTTTGTCATGTTTTGTTTTTACTACCAGATCGTCGATGTAGACCTCCAAATTCTTTCCGATTTGTTCTGCAAAGGCGGTGTCCATTAACCTTTGAAAGGTGGCGCCGGCATTCTTTAAGCCAAAAGGCATAACTTCGTAGTGGTAGTTGTGGTGATTAGTCATGAAGGCCGTTTTTGGGGCGTCGAGAGGATCCATCTTTATTTGGTTGTAACCGGAGTATGCGTCCATGAAACTCAGGGTTTGGTACCCTGACGCGTTGTCGATGAGGTGGTCAATGTTTGGGAGGGGATATGGGTCTTTTGGGCAAGCGGTGTTCAGATCGGTGTAGTCGACGCACATGCGCCATTTTCCGTTAGCTTTCTTTACGAGGACGACGTTCGCCAGCCAGGTAGGATACTTGATTTCACTTATGAAACGGGCGTCTCTTAACTTGGCCACCTCTTCATCTACTGCTTTCCTCCTTTCTTCGCCTAATTTCCTTTTGCGCTGAGCCACTGGCTTCACTCCTGGGCGTAGGGCGAGGTGGTGGCATATGATGGTAGGGTCGATGCCGGGCATGTCTGATGGTTGCCAGGCGAACAGGTCTAAGTTTCTTCTCAGGAGATCCACTAGATTTTGCTCTTCGGCGGGATCCAAAGAGGTCCCCACCTTGGTGGTTTGATGTGGCTCCGGGCCTATTGTGACTTCCTTCAGATCCTCCGTGGGTTCAAGACGTTCATTCTGGAATTCTTCCCTTGGATCCAAGTCGATGACGTTAACTTGCAACGTTTCGCTGTGGCTGCGAAGTTGCTGGATCTGTTGCCGTACTGCTTTCGCTGCCTCCGGGTCCATGAACAACGAGGGCGACGGTGGTCGTTTTCGGGTCGGTTATCAGAGTTCAAAAAACTGCGATTGAAGGCTCCCGGTCGGGACTGCGAATCTCGGAGGGACTGATTGACGTTTTGAACAAGAAACGGGGCGTTTGATTAGAGTTAGAGGTAGGTCTAGGGTTGAATCACGGCGGATTCAAAGGCTTTGAGGTCACTTCTGGGAGGTATAGAGGATACACGGCGCTCTGATGGCTCTCAGGGGCCGTGGATCGATCGTTTTTCTCTGGGAGACGGTGGCTAGGTCAGTTTTACCGTAGCCCCACGGTGGGCGCCAACTGTACTGGCAGTGAGTACAATCCTTCTAGAAACTAGGGTTTCTGTGCTGTGTTTAGGTCATGCCTCGGGAATGGTCCCGAGGTTACTATTTGTAGCCTTTTTTGGGCCTACCCGGTCATGGTTTTGGGCCTAAATCGTAAAAGGGCCAAAACCATGACTTGGGCGCCCTCGTCAGCTGCTGAGGGCGCCCCCAAAGGGTTATGTGTGATTGTCAAGTGGGCCCTATGCCCTCTTGGAGGACGTCCAGCCCTATTTTAAGGGTTCACACCCTTGGCTTTGGGGTCTTAATTCCTAGATAGTGAGAACTACGGTCCACCAGCCAACTGCTTGCTTGTTTTTCTTCCTTCTTTCTCCCCCAAAACCAGTCAAACACAGCTGGTTTTGCTTGCCCAAACACCATGAGTGCTGCCCTGTTTTCAGCAGCTTTCTTTCTTCCTCACACCAGCCCACATGTTCCCTTTTGTTTCGCCCAACCTCTGCACATTACAGTGCACGTTTTTCTTGCTTAACCCCTCAAGATTACAAGGACCAATCCCAAGGGACAGCCCAATTGCAAACCAGCCATGTTTTTCCATTTTTCATCATCATTGCTATCCAAAATCAGTTGCATTAATGGCTGGATTTGGCAAAGTCTTGACCAAGATTGCAAGGCAATGTCCCCTCTTCACTTTTGCATTAAATGCAAAGTAAAGTAGCCTGGTTTTAGCCCACAAATCAGCTGGATTCTAGAGATTTTCATCATTGCAATAGATTTGGTTTTTGCCTATAAAAAGAATGCTATGCATAAGGATTCAAAAAAAAAAAACAACACAATTGAAAAACACTTGAAACAACATTAAATACACAGCAATTAAAAAGTTTTCTAGAGCAAAAAACACAGTCCTTCCAGCAAGAAAACACTAGTGTTATTATCATCCATTCATCAACATTTCAAACCTTGCAAAACTTCAACCATTCAAGTCCTTTCCATTTCCTTGCAACAAGAGCTTTGGGCTAGGAGTTGGTAAGTCATTCTAACTGGTTTATACTGCATTTATTTGCTTTTGATTCCAACTTGTTTCAATCTCAGTTTTGCATTTTTTAAGTTTCACTCATTTTTGATTCAAAAACCCCTTTTGAACTTCAAAGAAATCCCAAGGTTTGCAAAATATTTAAACCGAGTTGTTGCACTCATTTTATTGCTAATTTCAAAAGCTTTTCACTCCTCCAAAAGTTCTGAGATTGTTCAGAAGTTGCTTCTGAACAGCAGTTCAGAAGCAGCTTCTGAACTCAAAATTTTGCAGAGTTCGCAGTGCGAAACTCTGGTCGCTTTGCGACCATGACAGAACTCAGAACCTGAGTTCAGGCTTCTAAAAAGCCAATTTTTGGGGTTCTAACCTAAAAACTCAGAACCTAAGAGGATTAAAACCCATTTTGTTCAAAACATAACAAGAGTTTTGCATGATATTAGAAGATTCGCAAGTTTGAGCAACACTTTTTGAATAACTTGCGAAACAAGTTACGTTCATTAAACTTTCAAAATCAAACTCGAGCAATAAGCTAAGTTCATTATTTTCCAAAACCAATCTTGAACAATGACCTTGTTCATGAATTTCAATCAAAATTGAACTTGAGCGGAACTTGCTCACTTTTCAAAATCAAACTCAAACTCGAGCCGAACTTGTGCATTATTCACAAAATTGTGCTTTTCCATAAACTTGTGCATCTTTTACACATTAAAAACAAACTTGTTCATAGGTTGCAACAACTAATTTGAACATTAAAACCTTTATTGAGTTTCAACAATCAAGTGTTTTGATAACTTTGGGATTTCTTAAATTTCAAACAAAACTTGAATGAAAAAGGAATGGCTTGACGTATGTCTCTCCATTTCCCCGATTGAACGAATGCTTGACGTATGTCTCGTCGTTCGGGCAATCGTCATTCTATTTTCAACGCATCCAACCACACCAAAACCAATTCTTGGCCCTTTGTGGCCAATTTGAACCCTTTGGTCCCCCGTGACCATTTGATTCAATCTTCGACTCGTTTGAGTCCTTTTGGTCAATGTTCGACTCCGTTGAGTCCATTGAACCCTTTTCTTGATCCCGTCAGATCAATCGAACCTTTTCTCGACTCGGTTGAGTCATTTTAATCTTTCTTGGCCCCCTCGCGGCCAATTCGAACCTCTTTTCCCCAATGGACATGTTTTATCTATTCTAGCGCGATTCGAAAGAAACGCTTAAGCCTCCCATGCGCGAGCACACAAGCTACGTTTAATCGCAAGAATACGATCAAAACATCGTTCTTTAAAAATAACCAACAAATACGTTTTTCTAGCAAAGAACTACGTAGCTTTGAATTCTCCATCGCACCAGGAGATATGTAGGAGCAAGATCATCATCTTGTCAAGCACAATAATAAAAACTAACTTTTTTCCCTTTTATCATATTTTCTTTTTCCCTTTTACATATCCAAGCATGCAAGCAAAACTTTGAAAACATTCTAGCCTTAGCTAACTAGGAGGTTCCCGTTGAGTACAACGGACGTGAGGGGTGCTGATACCTTCCCCTTGCGTAATCGACTCCCGAACTCGATAATGGTTGCGATGACCATCCTTTCCTCATCGTCAAGGGTTTTATTATCGTTTCCCTTCAAAATAAAAAAAACTTAAGGGTTTATCAACGTTCCCTTTAATCAAAAACTTTGGTGGCAACTTCACATAACCTTTCGAGCGTTCGTACACGTCTCGGGGTTTGCGCATTTTTTAAAGAGAGCGCACACTGACTCCTTGATCAAGACTCCCAATGATTAAATCTCTGGGATGATCCTTCTGAACTCTAATTGATGGTCCTTTACCAGTAGGTACATGATCTGGATGAATTTCTTCTTCTTCAGACTCTACTTCATTTTCTGCAACTGGAGCTTCTGACTGTTGTTCTTCTGATGCTACATCATCTGGAACCACTTCAGACTCAACTCTTTCTTTTTTCAGCAGATAAATCATCTATCACAACATTGATAGACTCCATAACAACCTTGGTTCTGGAATTAAACACTCTATAAGCTCTGCACTTTACTGAGTAACCCAGAAAAATTCCTTCATCAGACTTAGGATCCATCTTTCTTCTGTTTTCTCTGTTAGCCAAAATGTAGCACTTGCTCCCAAAAACATGAAAATACTTGACAGTAGGTTTTCTTCCTTTCCATAATTCATACAGAGTAGAGGTAGTTCCCTTCTTCAGAGTCACCCTTTGTGTATATGACAAGCTGTATTCATTGCTTCTTCCCAGAACATATAAGGTAAATTTTTAGCATGTAACATAACTCTAGCTGATTCTGCTAAGGTTCTGTTCTTCCTCTCAACTACACCATTTTGCTGAGGTGTTATAGGTGCTGAAAACTCATGCTTGATCCCTTCAGAAGCACAGAACTCAGAAAACTTCTTATTTTCAAACTCCTTCCCATGATCACTTCTGATTCTGATGATGACACTATCCTTCTCTCTTTGTAACTGAGTACACAGATCTCTAAACACATCAAAAGTATCTGATTTTTCTCTAACAAAGCTAACCCAAGTATTGAAAAATCATCAACAACCACAAAAGCATACTTCTTTCCTCCAATGCTTTCAACTTGCATAGGTCCCATTAAATCCATATGTAACAATTTAAGTACTTTAGTTGTTACCTGATGATCCAACCTGGGATGAGACTTTCTTGTTTGGTTACCAATCTAACATTCACCACAAACACCGTCTTCATTAATCTTCAGTTTGGGTAGACCTCTGATAGCTTCAGTATTCATGACTTTCTTCATGCCCTTCAGATGCAAGTGACCCAGTTTCTGGTGCCAGAGTCTGACTTCTTCTTCTGAACTTATGAGACAGGTGGACATGCTTGTTTCTTCTTCAGACACCCACAAATAGTAGTTATCCTTTGATCTGCAGCCCCACATCAGCACTTCTCCTTCTTTACCAGTTACCAGACACTCTTCCTTGTTGAAATTCACTTTCAAGTCTTGATCACACAGCTGGCTTATGCTAATCAGATTTGAAGTCAACCCTTTCACTAACAACACATTATTTAGTCTTGGTACTCCATCACTGATTAAGTCTCCTATTCCAAGAATCTCTATTTTAGCTCCATCACCAAAAGTCACATAGCTGCTGGAATATGGCTTTAAATTGCTTAATAACTTCTTCACACCAGCCATGTGTCTAGAACAACCACTATCAAAATACCAATCTTCCCTAGAGGTGGCTCTCAAAGATGTATGAGCTATGAGGCCAACAGTATTACCTTTGGGTTTCCACACCTTCTTGACATTGTTTCTGGATGCAGCAGGTTCCACTTTTCTGTACTGAAAATGCTCAAGATAATCATATAGCTTGAAATAGAATGGTTTAATGTGCCCCTTCTTTCCACAATGATGACAAACCCAAGGATGATTTCTCCTCTTTCCTTTAATATGCCTATCATTGGATCATAAGTTTCAGCAGCAGGAACAAACCTCTTAGCTGGATTCTTCTGTTTGAGGTTCAAAGTCTGATCAACAAATCCTATGCCACTTTGTTTCCCTTGTTTCTGATTCTTCAATATCTCCTCCAGCACATCAGTAGCAGTATTCATCATTCTGACTTGCTTTTTCATGTTTTCAAGCTGAGAATTCAGTTGGCTCACTTCATCTTTGAGATCAGAATTTTGTACTAAGAGTTCACTTTTCTCATCCTGCAGTTGACATATTGTCTTCTTCTGATCCACAAGTTGCTTGCACACTTCTACACTTCTGATGTATAGGCTTTTGTAATTGTCAGCCAGTTCTTCATAAGATGATTTTTCAACTCTGGCTTCAGACTCTGATGAAACTTCAGACTCTGATAGTGTTTCAGACTCTGATAATGTCTCAGACTCTAAAAATGCTTCAGACTTTGAAAGAGCTTCTAAGGGCTTAACCTTAACATCAGACTTGTATCTTCCAGTTAGGGCAACAACATACTTAGCAGATTCACTCTCTACATCTTCTTCTGAGTCTTCATCAGACCAGGAAACAGCCAGGCTTTTCTTCTGCTTCTTGAGATAAGTAGGACATTCTGACTTGATATGACCATAACCTTCACACTCAAAGCACTGAACACCCTTTGATTGATTACTCTTCTCATCAGTCTTGGTCTTCTTCACATCACTTTGTTGCTTACTGTTGTTGAATCTGAAGTTCTGACCTTTGGATTTAGATCTCATGTCAACATGCTTCAGAATCTTATTAAACTGTCTCCCCAGCAACCCAAGAGCTTCTGATATGCCTTCATCATCCTCATCAATTTCTTGTTGATCCTCAGCTTCAGAATTAACTGCAAAAGCAACTCCTTTTCCTTTCTTCTCAGTACGGTTATTGAAAGTTGTTTCAAAATTCAGCAAGGATCCAATTAACTCCTCAACCTTCATATTAGAGATGTCATGAGCTTCCTCAATAGCTGTAACTTTCATGTCATATCTTCTAGGAAGTGACCTGAGTCTTTTTCTAACAATCTTCTCATCTGACATCTTTTCTCCAAGAGAATCAAAAGAATTAGCCATATCCAGGACATTCATATAGAAGTCTTGAATGTTCTCATCCTCCAACATCTTCAAATTTTCAAATTTTGTGGTGAGTAGTTGAAGTCTGGATAGCTTAACCTTTGAGGTGCCTTCATGAGTTGTCTTGAGGATTTCCCAGGTATCCTTGGCTATGGTACACTGCTTAATCAGTCTGAACATGTTCTTGTCCACTCCATTGAATAGTGCATTCAAGGCTTTGGAGTTTCCAAGAGCCAATTCATCTTCATCCTTTGACAATTCTTCCTCTAGTTTCAGCACAACAGTCTTCTTCCCATCTTTGTCCAGAACAACTGGATGTTCCCAACCCTTCAGCACAGCTTTCCAGGTCCTGCTGTCAATGGATTTCAGGAAAGCACACATACGAGACTTCCAGTATTCATAGTTGGAACCATCCAACAGAGGTGGCATGTTAACAAAACCTCCTTCCTTGTCCAATCTTGCCAGAAAAACCTTCCCTGGAGCTCACCCAATAACAGGAGGGGTGCCTGCTCTGATGCCAATTGAAATTCTGGCAGGTACTGATCAGAACCGTAAAACAGAGTACTAAACAAGCAAAACAGAGTACTAAAATACAGGTTCAGAAGTAGTAATAAACAGGACAGAAAATAAAGAACACAGAGTATTTGTTAACCCATTTCGGTGATAAACAACACCTACGTCTGGAGGATACCAATCCAGGAAGGAAATCCACTAAAAGGAATTAATTCAAAGACTCAAGACACAACCCCTGTTCCCAGCCTTATCACTTAATCTCCACCCGTATAGACTTCTATCTAGTAACCCCTAGATATAAGAAACCCCTCTTACTTCCTAATCACGTAATCACAGCCCAATGATTATCAACTTCTGAAAAAACAACTCAATTATGAAGACACACTTCAATACATCAAAACATCACTCGTACTTAAAAGCTTAGAGTGAATTACAACTCAAAACAACTAAACCAACTCAAACAGATGAGTGGTGTACAAAACAAAGCCTAAAGCTTACACACTCAAAAACTCAAAGACTCTTATAATAAAAACTGTTTTTGACTCAATCAACTTTCTTCAAAGCAGCACGTCTTCCTTATATAGTCTTCAGCAGCTCACATAATTCTGAACCATATATTCTTCAAAGATACAATTCTGAAATTGTTTAGAAGCTCATAGAAGCAAATATATTTCTGAGATATATTTTGCAAAGATTCCTTTGAAAATATATTCATCAATAAAATAAACAAATCTGCAAGAAAGATCTTCACACGAAATAATCAGCCTTCTGGAAATATCAGCCTTGATAAATCTTCAACAAATCTTCAAAAGATACGCAGAAAGAATAAACAAAAAGAACGCAGGAATTCAACTTCTGAAAGGCAGCTTCTGAAGGTCAACAGAAGTCAACGTCTGAAGGCAGCTTCTGAAGGTCAATAGAAGTCAACCTCTGAACAGTGCGTCTGATGACCAGTTCAGCGTCTGATGAACAGTTCTGCGTCTGATGACCAGTTCTGTGTCTGAAGGCCAGTTCTGCGTCTGAAGGCCAGTATCAGCTTCTGAAACTTCTGAAAACCAATTTCCAGCTTCTGAAGACACAAATAAACATATGAGGACGCTTTGCTTGTACAATATGATTTTAGCAAACATTTAGCCAACCTTCAAATAACCAACAGATCATATGGAGTATTCAAAAGGTGCATTCCTGAAAATGAGGTAAGGGATATTCTTCATCATTGTCATTCTTCTTCTTATGGTGGCCACACCAACTCACAAAAGACTTATTTTAAAATTCTTCAATCTGGTTTCTGGTGGCCATCATTGTTTAAAGATGTGCATAAATTTGTTTCTCAATGCGACCAATGTCAGCACACTGGTAATATAACAAAAAGGAATGAAATGCCTATGAAAAACATCCTAGAAATCGAAATTTTTGACGTATGGGGTATTGATTTCATGGGACCATTTCCCCCCTCTTTTGGAAATCAATATATCTTGGTAGCAATTGACTATGTGTCCAAATGGATCGAGGCCATTGCCTCTCCTACGAATGACGCACATGTGGTTATTAAGCTTTTCAAAGAGGTTATCTTTCCTAGATTTGGGGTACCAGGAGTGTTAATAAGCAATGGAGGGTCTCACTTCATATTTAAACATTTTGAAAAACTTCTAGAAAAGTTTGGAGTGAGACACAAAGTTGCGACACCTTACCACCCCCAAACAAGTGGTCAAGTTGAGGTTTCTAACAGGGAAATCAAATCAATTTTTGAAAAAACCGTTTCAACCTCTCAAAATGATTGGTCAATCAAGCTTGATGATGCTTTGTGGGCCTACCGGACAGCATATAAGACTCCCATCGGAATGACTCCTTTTAAACTTATTTATGGGAAGCCTAGTCATCTTTCGGTAGAACTCGAGCATAAAGCTTATGGAGCAATCAAAAACCTCAACTTTGATATGAAAGCAGTCGGTGAGAGGAGGAAGCTTCAATTGAGTGAATTAGAAGAACTTAGGATGGGCGCTTACGAAAATGCCAAAGTTTACAAAGAAAGAACCAAAAATTGGCATGATAAGCGTATCATCCGAAAGGATTTCAAGAGTGGGGATCTTGTCCTACTTTTTAATTCTAGATTGAAACTTTTTCATGGAAAACTAAAATCGAGGTGGTCTGGACCGTTTCAAATCCGCAAGGTTTATCCTTTTGGGATGGTTGAAATTTGGTCCGAAAAGACCGGGACATTCAAAATGAATGGCCAGAGGCTGAAAATCTACAATGCAAATGAGAGTATTGAGCAGGAAACTATTCTAACTCTCAGCAGTCTCGATTAAGGAGTTTGTTATTCTTTATCGTCAAGCTAGTGACGTTAAAAGAGCGTTGTGTGGGAGGCAACCCACAGTTTTATGCTTTGTTAGTTTTGTTTCATGCAGGTAAAAATAAAGATTTGAAAATGCTTGAAAAAGATATGGTTAGAGTGTGGGAAAATTTTGATCCAAAGTAATTGCTAAAAATTGAGAAAATTACACTTTCCATAAACCTGCATAACACGCACGGTCGTGCCATCATGGCGCACGACCGTGCATCCTACCAGCACAAACAGCAGTCCCAAAACAGAAACAACACGCACGACTGTTTCATCTTGGCGCACGACCGTGCGCTCTCCCAGCCATTATAAAATTAATATTTTAGGTTTTCTCCCATTATAAACATCAGACCTTCATCTCCTCAAACTTTAAACTCCCAACCTCCCAAAACCCATTAAAAACTTCATGAAAATAAACCAATTGCAATCCAATTCTACAAACTCTCATCATCCTTAAAGCATCCCAAAAATCAAAAGTCCAAAAATCATTCATCAACTATAAAATCCACCAAACCCTAACTCAAACCCTAAAACAACAAAAACTCTACAAAAACCTACCCAAACAAATCAAGAATAAACCCCAATGAAAAACACCCAGAACAACCACTAAATGACAAATTCAAATCCATATTTGATCAATTTTAACAATAACTTTCTGTTGGAACAAAATGTGTTAAACAACTCTCTTCTGAATTAAGGGGGAGATTGTTGGAACAATTTGTATGAACATCCCTCCTTAAGGTTTTGATGATAACAAGAGTGTTAAAAAGAAATTGGTTATTGCTAATGCTTTGTTCAAGTTATTTCAGAACCACGTTCTTTTTGAATGGTATTTGATAATGGTAATGAAAGAACAAGCTTAGAGCAAGAAAGGAAAACTTAGAAGCAATGTTGCAAAGCTGGAAGAAAACTGGGTTTGAAGCCTAAGTCTGAGGGGTGCTTCTGAAGTAAGTCTGAAGACTGAGTCTGAGAGGTGCGTCTGAAGCTTGAGTCTGAAGGCAGCGTCTAAAGTCTGAGTCTGAGGGTCAATGAAAGGCAACGTCTGAAGAAGTGCGTCTGATGAACAGTGCTTCTGAAGAAGTGCTCCTGAAGAGAGCTTCAGATGTACTGTTCACGGAAGCTTCTGAAGTCTGATGTGTCAAGGAAAGCAACTGTTACTGTGCGCATTTAATGCCTGCATATGTCAGAACAACTCCAATGGAACAGTTGTCTCCCTGACTCAAACATTCCCTAGCTTTTAAGGAAAGCAAATTAAAAAATGGCTGCTGCACTCTGTTTTCTGCAAAAGTTCAGCACACAAATTCAGCTATCCTAGCTCTCAATTTGCAACGTCTCTTTTGTTTAATTTCTGCAAGTCTTCAACAGCTCTAATTTCCTCTATAAAAGGAAGAAGAATTGAAGAAGAAAAATGCTAAGACTCTTTGAACAAAACCACTGAACCTGTGCTCTGTTTTTCTGTCCAGAATTCATAGCTCACAAAACTCTTAGAAATTCTTTCATCCTTTATATCTTAGAATTTCTTAAGGTTAAGAGTCTTAACCTGTGTTGTATTAAGTGAACACCTCTGATATTTTATCAAGTGTTCAACCCAAACTTACTTTCTTGTAAATCAGTTTGGTCTAAGTCTTAGTCTGCGTGCTAAGCATCATAAGTCTCATTAATTAGTGTTTGGAGCAAGTTGTAATCTCATTCCTTTGTGGTCTGAGCTGGAAGTCTCAGTACTTTGTGTCTGAGCATTGGGAAGCCTCTTGACTTAGTGTCTTGAGCATTAGAAGCCTCTTCCTTTGTGGTTGAGCAACTGGAAGTCTCTTCCTTTGTGGTTGAGCAATTGTAATCATCTGATTATAGTTAAAATCTCTTGTTAGTAACAAGGGGACTGGACTACTTCCAACTTGTGGAAGGAACAAGTATAAAAACATTGTGTGTCCTCTCTTTCCTTCTCTCTTTGTTTTTAATCCGCTGCATACATAACTCTGAGATATAGTTCAGAACTGATTCATATCAGCTCCTGAACTTAACTTAAGTTTTTGAGAAGAAAAGAAACCAAGTTTTTGAGTCCACACAATTCAACCCCCCCTTCTTGTGTGTTTTTCTCACCTTCAGTTGGTATCAGAGCTCTGGTTTTGATATTAACACTTAATAGTGTGTCAGTAGGATCCTGAGAAAAACATGTCATCTGATAATGAAGGTTCACCTCCACCCCAACCCAGAAATCAAAGAGGTACTGGAACATCTTATTCATATGATTATGGCACTGATGAAAGAAAATCCAAGTCACACAATAAACCTCCAATGTTTACTGGTGATCCTGAGAAGTTCTCATGGTGGAAGAGTAAAATTTACAGCCATATCATTGGTATAGATGATTCACTATGGGACATTATTGAAGATGGAATCACAATTCCAGTTGATGAAGAAGGTGTTGCTGTCAACAGAAGAGCTTTAAGTGATGCAGAAAGAAAGATTTATAGGAAGCATCACAATGTGAGAGGAATCATTGTGGATTCATTACCTCACAATGAATATCAGAAGCTGAGTGACAAGTCAACAGCCAAAGCCATATTCACATCCCTCTGCTCTAACTATGAAGGTAATAAAAAAGTTAGAGAAGCTAAGGCTAACATTCTTGTTCAGAAATATGAATTGTTCAGAATGAAAGAGGATGAAAATATTGAGACAATGTTCTCAAGATTTCAGACTCTGGTTTCTGGACTTCAGATTCTGAAGAAGAGTTATACCACAGCTGATCATGTGAATAAAATCTTAAGAAGTCTGCCATCTAAATGGAGACCCAAAGTGACTGCTATTGAGGAAGCTAAGGATCTGAATACTTTAAGTATTGAGGATCTTATAAGCTCCCTCAAGGTGCATGAACTGGGACTTAATAAGGATGAGTCTGTTAGAGAACCAAAATCATTAGCTCTGAAATCTAAAAGAAAGCCTGCTAAAGCTTTGAAAGCTATTTAATCTGAAGAAGAATTTCCTGAGGGAAATTCTGAAGAAGATTCAGATGCTGATGAGCTTGCAATGCTTTCTAAAAGAATTCAGTATCTAATGAATAGAAAGAAAAAATTCTCTAACAGAAGCAGTAACTTTAGAGGATCTAGTTCAAAGAGGGAAGATTAGAAAGGCTGCTACAACTGCAAGAAGCCTGGGCATTTTATTGCTGACTGTCCTGATCTTCAGAAGGAAAAGTCTAAAGAGAAAGCAAAGAAGTCCAGTTCAAAGTCCAGTAACTTAAGAAACAAGCTTAAAAAGAGTCTCATGGCAACATGGGATGATCTGGACAATGAGTCTGAATCTGATGAAGAGGAAGCAAACTTAGCTTTGATGGCAACTGCATTTTCTGATGCAGAATCTTGTTCAGATTCAGATGATGAAGATGAGGTATATTCTGAACTCACTAGATCTGAATTAATTGAAACAGTTAAAGATCTTATGAGTCACCTCAAAAGCAAGTTAGGTGAAATAAAATCTTTGAAAAATAAATTTAACTTGCTATCTGAAGAAAATATCAAGCTTCAGAATCAAATAATTGAGTTTGATGAAGAAGTTAGAGAACTTAGAGATGAGACTCATAAGAAACCTGAAGCAATTCCTAATGAACATGAAATTGCTCTTCAGGACTTCATCTTAACTGGTATCAATTGAAGTAAAGTTGCTTCTATGATTTGTAGTATTTACAGAAACATAGGTGAAGGTATTGGATTTAACAATGATTCATTCAAACTTTCAAATGAATCAAACACACCTTCTTGTTCTGAAAATATTATGAAAAGCAATGAAATATGCTTTGTGCCTGCTTCTGACTGTTCTGAGAAATTGAAAATAGCAGAAACTGAGACTGATTCTGAAGTTCTGAACTGCTCAGACTCTAAATATTCTGAACCTAAGGGTAAGATGAAGGGAGATGTTAAAACCTTGCTTAAATCTAAGCCAAAAGGTTCTAAGCCTAAGAGGAAGAGAAAATCAGACTCTAAACCTGAAAATGTTCAGAGTCTGAAGAGTTCAGAACCTGAAACTAGTAAGTCTCAGAGTCTGAAAAATTCAAACTCAAATTTTTCAAAGACTGGGTTTATGAAAACTTCAAAAACTACTAAACCAGTCAATAGAAAACATTTTCAATCTCAGAATGTTAAGCAAAGCAAGCAAAAGCAAGCCAATCTATTATCTGCTTCTGAATCTTTTAAGAAAGGCAAAACTGAAGCTTGCCTTGTGTCTGAAGCAAACAAAATTAGAGTTATGAAGAAATCAGAACCAAAGTACTCAATGGTTCAGACTCTAAACAAATCAGAACCTAAGACCTTCAAGTCTCAGGTTCTGAAGAAATCTGAGTTCAGACCTTTGAGAACTCAGGTTCTGAAGAACTCAGGTTCTAAAACTCAGACTTATTCAAGATATAAGGATTCATATCCAAAGTGTCAGAACAAGTCTGAACATCATAACTTCAGACACAAGATGAAAAAGCCAAAACCTTTCAGGACTAACCCCAAATGACCCATGAAAATCTGGGTACCTAAGTCTGAGATCATTTCTATTGTAGATATGCTTGTCATACAGAGAAAAGGAAAGGTCCTGGTACCTGGACAGTGGATGATCGCATCATATGACAGGAGACAAGTCTATGTTCCAAACCCTGACTCTGAAAGAGGGAGGAACTGTGGGGTTTGGAGGAAGTCAGAAAGGAAAGATCATTGGTACTGGTAAGATAGGTAATTCTTCCCTGTACATTGATAGTGTTTGGCTAGTAGATGGACTGAGACATAATCTGCTTAGCATAAGTCAATTATGTGATAGTGATTACGAAGTCTTGTTCAATAAGAACACTTGTACTGTAATTAACAACAAAGATAAGTCTGTAGTGTTCAAAGGAAACAGGAAAAACAATGTTTATAAAATCAATTTTTTTGAATTGGTTCAGCAGAAGGTAGTTTGCCTTCTGTCTGTGAGTGATGAGAAATGGGTTTGGCACAAAAGGCTGGGACATGCTAACTGGAGACTCATCTCTAAGCTTAGCAAGTTACAGCTGGTTAGAGGCCTACCTAAAATTGATTATCACTCAGATGCACTATGCAGTGCATGCCAAATTGGAAAGTTTTCAAAAACTTCTTTTAAATCTAAAAACATTGTTTCCACCTCAAAACCTTCAGAACTCCTTCACATTGATTTGTTTGGTCCTGTTGGAACAGCTTCAATCAATGGGAAGAAGTATGGGCTTGTAATTGTTGATGATTATAGTAGGTGGACTTGGGTTAAATTCCTCAGAACTAAAAATGAAACATATGATGTGTTTTACAAATTCTGTAAACAAGTACAAACTGAAACTGACTTAAAAATTTTAAAAGTCAGAAGTGATCATGGTGGGGAATTTGAAAATGAACCTTTTGAAAATTTTTGTGAAGATCATGGAATTCTCAGTGAGTTCTCATCTCCTAGAACTCCATAACAAAATGGAGTTGTAGAGAGAAAGAACAAGTCTTTACAAGAAATGGCCAGAACCATGATCCATGAATCCAAAGTTGCTAAGTACTTTTGGGCAGAAGCTGTAAACACAACATGTTATATTCAGAACAGGATCTATATCAGACCTATTCTGAATAAAACAGCATATGAACTTTTTAAAGGAAGAAAACCAAGCATTTCTTATTTTCATCAGTTTGGTTGTACTTGTTACATACTAAACAATAAGATCTACCTAAAGAAATTTGATGCTAAGGCTCAAAAGGGTACCTTTTTAGGTTACTCAGAGAGATCTAAAGCATACAGGGTGTATAATTCTGAAACACATGTTGTTGAAGAAGCTATACATATTAGATTTGATGATAAGAAGCCTGGTAATGAAATACCAGAGCTGGTTAAGAGTTTTGCAGATGTCAGACTCTCAGAAGAACCTTCAGAAGCTGAACCTAGTTCAGAGTCTGAAGAAGGTTCAGAAGCTGAAGACACTGAAGAATCTGAGAAACTCTCTGATAATGACACTACTCCTGAAGCAAATCAAGACCAGCATGGTTCTGAACAAATCCCTGATGGTTCTTCAGAAGCTAATCCACCCAGAACTTCATTCAAATACAAGTCTTCACATCCTGAGGAGTTGATCATTGGAAACAAGAACAGTCCAAGAAAGACAAGATCAGCATTCAGTCAGAATGAGTTTATGTTTGGACTGCTATCCATGATTGAGCCCACAATAGCTGATGAAGCACTTGCAGGTGATGGCTGGATTGTAGCAATGCAGGAAGAACTAAACCAGTTTCAAAAGAATGATGTCTGGGATCTTGTTGCAAAACCTGATCATAAGAGCATCATTGGAACAAAATGGGTGTTCAGGAACAAGCTCAATGAACAAGGAGAAGTGATCAGAAATAAAGCTAGACTGGTAGCTCAAGGGTACAGTCAGCAGGAAGGAATTGATTATACTAAGACATTTGCTCCAGTTGCAAGACTGGAAGCAATCAGGTTACTTCTTTCTTATGCTGTTAATCATGATATCATCTTGTACCAAATGGATGTTAAGAGTGCTTTCTTAAATGGTGTAATTTCTGAAGAAGTGTATGTTAAACAACCTCTTGGTTTTGAAGATGTTAAAAATCCAGATTTTGTGTTTAAACTTAAAAAATCTTTGTATGGTCTGAAACAAGCTCCTAGAGCTTGGTATGAAAGACTAAGCAATTTCTTGATTAAAAATGATTTTGTAAGAGGTCAAGTTGATAATACACTCTTTAGAAAAACTGTTAAGAAAGAAATCTTAATTGTGCAAATATATGTTGATGATATCATATTTGGTTCTACTAATGCCTCCCTTTGCAAAGAGTTTTCAAAGTTAATGCAGGATGAATTTGAAATGAGCATGATGGGAGAAGTTGAAATTCATTTTGGGAATTCAAATCAACCAATGCAAAGATGGTGTTTATGTTCATCAGTCCAAATACATAAAGGAGCTTCTGAAGAAGTTCCAACTTGATGATTGTAAGCTGATGACAACACCAATGCATCCTACCTGCACCTTAAGCAAAGAGGACAATGGCTCAAAAGTAGATCAGAAGCTGTATAGAGGTATGATAGGTTCTTTTTTATACTTAACTGCTTCTAGGCCAGATATTTTATTTAGTGTATGTCTGTGTGCTAGATTCCAGTCAGATCCTAGAGAATCTCATATGACTGCTGTCAAAAGAATCTTTAGGTATCTGAAAGGAACAACTAATTTGGGACTTCTGTATAAGAAATCTCTGAATTATAAGCTAGTTGGATTCTGTGATGCTGATTATGCTGGGGACAGGATTGAAAGAAAATCCACCAGTGGAAACTGTCAGTTTCTTGGTGAGAATCTGATATCCTGGGCCAGCAAAAGATAAGCAACTATTGCTTTGTCAACAGCAGAAGCAGAATACATCTCAGCTGCAAGTTGTAGCACACAACTGCTCTGGATGAAACATCAATTAGAGGATTATCAGATTCATGCAGATAACATTCCACTTTATTGTGATAATACTGCTGCAATATGTCTGTCTAAAAATCCAATTCTGCATTCTAGAGCCAAGCATATAGAAATTAAACATCATTTTATAAGAGATTATGTTCAGAAGGGTGTTTTAGATATTCAGTTCATTGATACTGATCATCAATGGGCTGACATTTTCACAAAACCCCTAACAGAAGAAAGATTCAATTTTATTAAAAAGAATCTGAACATGCATTTTATCTCTTGAAAAATATGCTTGAATCTGAATGAAAACCTAGATTCTGAGTTCATCAGGTGCTAAGACTTATCAGACACTCATTTTCTGAGAGTCTGAAGAAAGTTAAGCCTTGAAAACCTCAGAGTCTGAAG
This sequence comes from Medicago ruthenica, assembly GCA_018208015.1. NCBI lineage: Eukaryota > Viridiplantae > Streptophyta > Magnoliopsida > Fabales > Fabaceae > Medicago > Medicago ruthenica. The sequence continues at coordinate 38,998,560 of CM031378.1, forward strand.
GTTCAGAACCTGGTTTTTCTGACTTCTGAATCGGATAGAAATCTAATGTTTGGTCAGAATCTGATAAGTATAACCCTGGGCAATGATGATTAAAGCTTTGAAAGTTTGTACTTTATCCCTCCCAAAGTCATCAATATAAAAATGTGATTTTCTATTTTGGTATCAAATGCTAAAATTGCTTAACAAACAATTTCAAATGCTCAATTTGTATCAGACAATGTTTAGGTTTTTCAGAACTTATTTTAAAATTGGTATCAGTTGGTCTGAAAGAATTCAGCAGCACTTGAACTTTTGAGTCCACACTGAACCAAATGCTATATCTTGGTATCAGCACTGAACCATATATTGGCATCAGGTTCTGATATAAGTTCAGCAGTATTAAAACCTTCAAGTAGGTATATGATCTGAACCATTTTGTCTCAAAATAGTTCAGTGATACTGAATAAGATACACTGACCATCTATGTCTGAACAAAGAATGCTCTGATCAGAAGCTCTGAACTATCTTTTTCTGCTTCTGAACATCATTCTATTTTTTTAATGCAATGTCATATACTCATGAAAAATCAAGTATGCTCTGATGCTCATCTTTGCTGCTTGATTACCTATATGACTGCATGATTATCTCACATGTTTTTCAAACTCTCTCAAAATTCTGAAACTTTATGTGAAAGGGGGAGAAATGTTTTTCAAACTCTCTTAAAAAGGGGGAGAAATATTTTCTGAAATTTTTCTCTTCTAAAACTTTTTGTTGATGACAAAAGGGGGAGAAATATAAAACAAGTATTAAGGCTCCTGAGCTCAAAACATAAGTTAATTTCTGTCAGTAATTAACTTATCAAAGGGGAGTAAAAGGTATTAAAGCATGAGGCTCTGAACATAAGATAAGTTCTGATTGAATTTAACTTATGAGAACTGTTTTTAACTCTTAGCCTCTGAATTTAATTTCTGTGAGATACATTACTCTTAGTGAGTAAAATGAATTTAAAATAACTTGGATAAGACTCATGGAGCTTACAAAACTCATCATGTGGATTATCAGACTTAGGGGGAGAGCTTACAAACCTCAGAACCTGAAGTCAGCAAGTTATTTACAATTCTGAGTATTAATTTCACTTGATTGTTTTAAATTGAGTTTAATTAACTTGGATAAGAATCAAGGGGAGCTTACAAACCTAACCTTGAGGATTATCAGACCTAGGGGGAGCTTACAAACCTCTCCTGAAGTCAGCTTGTTAATTAAACTCAAACAACAATTCTGAAATTTTCACATTTGTGATTTAAACTGAACTTAATTAACATGGATCAGACTCAGGGGGAGCTTACAACACCCTGCAGTTAACTTGTTAATTAAGTTAACAACAATTTTTTGATTAATACTTATGTTTGTCATCATCAAAAAGGGGGAGATTGTTGGAACAAAATGTGTTAAACAACTCTCTTCTGAATTAAGGGGGAGATTGTTGGAACAATTTGTATGAACATCCCTCCTTAAGGTTTTGATGATAACAAGAGTGTTAAAAAGAAAATTGGTTATTACTAATGCTTTGTTCAAGTTATTTCAGAACCATGTTCTTTTTGAATGGTATTTGATAATGGTAATGAAAGAACAAGCTTAGAGCAAGAAAGGAAAGCTTAGAAGCAATGTTGCAAAGCTGGAAGAAAACTGGGTCTGAAGCCTAAGTCTGAAGGGTGCTTCTGAAGTAAGTCTGAAGACTGAGTCTGAGAGGTGCGTCTGAAGCTTGAGTCTGAAGGCAGCGTCTGAAGTCTGAGTCTGAGGGTCAACGAAAGTCAACGTTTGCAGAAGTGCGTCTGATGAACAGTGCTTCTGAAGAAGTGCTCCTGAAGAGAGCTTCTGATGTACTGTTCACGCAGAAGCTTCTGAAGTCTGATGTGGCAAGGAAAGCAACTGTTACTGTGCGCATTTAATGCCTGCATATGTCAGAACAACTCCAATGGAACAGTTGTCTCCCTGACTCAAACATTCCCCAGCTTTTAAGGAATGCAAATTCAAAAATGGCTGTTGCACTCTGTTTTCTGCAAAAGTTCAGCACACAAATTCAGCAATCCTAGCTCTCAATTTGCAACGGCTTTTTTGCTTAATTTCTGCAAGTCTTCAACAGCTCTAATTTCCTCTATAAAAGGAAGAAGAATTGAAGAAGAAAAATGCTAAGACTCTTTGAACAAAACCACTGAACCTGTGCGCTGTTTTTCTGTCCAGAATTCATAGCTCACAAAACTCTTAGAAATTCTTTCATCCTTTATATCTTAGAATTTCTTAAGGTTAAGAGTCTTAACCTGTGTTGTATTAAGTGAACACCTCTGATATTTTATCAAGTGTTCAACCCAAACTTACTTTCTTGTAAATTAGTTTGGTCTAAGTCTTAGTCTGCGTGCTAAGCATCATAAGTCTCATTACTTAGTGTTTTGAGCAAGTTGTAATCTCATTCCTTTGTGGTCTGAGCTGGAAGTCTCAGTACTTTGTGTCTGAGCATTGGGAAGCCTCTTGACTTAGTGTCTTGAGCATTAGAAGCCTCTTCCTTTGTGGTTGAGCAACTGGAAGTCTCTTCCTTTGTGGTTGAGCAATTGTAATCATCTGATTATAGTTAAAATCTCTTGTTAGTAACAAGGGGACTGGACTACTTCCAACTTGTGGAAGGAACCAGTATAAAAACATTGTGTGTCCTCTCTTTCCTTCTCTCTTTGTTTTTAATCCGCAGCATACATAACTCTGAGATATATTTCAGAACTGATTCATATCAGCTCCTGAACTTAACTTAAGTTTTTGAGAAGAAAAGAAACCAAGTTTTTGAGTCCACACAATTCAACCCCCCCCCCCCCCCTTCTTGTGTGTTTTTCTCACCTTCACTTTCAAGGGCCAAATAAGCAAAATGCTCAAGCAAATAAAATTCCGGGAGTTTCTCCTGTTGGAAGCCATTGGCAACCATATAATTTTGCTTGCTTGAGCATTAGCTTTTATGGCTCAAGGAAAGAAAGGAAAAGAAACCCACACTTTAAAATCATTTTCTTTGTGTTTTGCAGATTAATAAAGGAGAAGCCATATGAAGAATAAAATTTCAGATTCAATGTTAGCTTTCCTACCCCTTTTCCCTATTCTTTTCTTTAATATTGAATCATTGAGAACAATGCTTGTTTCAACCATTGTGGGGGGGGGGGGGGGGGGGGGTAAATAAATTAGTTAGTTTTAGTTTGTTATTTTTCAACCAGTCTTGTTTTTTGTGTGTTTTTCAATTCCCCTTTGTTTGAATAATTGTTTGTCTTGTTAAGGGAAAGGCAGGTAAGCAGCAAAGTCTTAGTGTATGTAAAAAAAATTGTTTTAAAAAGGCTAAAATTCTTGTGGTGTTTGTAAAATAAACCCTTTTTTGCTTCAAAATCATCCACTAAACTCATACTTGCTTCATTGTGAAAATTCTCTTTTGAGAAAAAGCACAAAGTTGCAGATTTTGAGTAAGTGTGCGAGGTGGTATTTTAAGGAACAATGTCTAAGTTTAATGGTAAATTTGTCCTAGAATATTTCAAACAAAAAGTAGTATAAGCTAATGTGGGGAAATAAAAAGGTCAAAATAAGGTGTAAATAAATAAAAAAGGGGTCAGAGAGCATTAAAAATAAGAGGCATTGACTTAGGTTGGTATGACTCGCCAACACTAACTTCCCAGGAATGATATGTTTGATCTTCAAATGAAAAAATGCCTTTGCAGTTCCCCAAAAATCAAATAAACACCATGGTAACTAAGTGACCTAGAAATATTCCCACCTAGTTTGTATGAAATGGAAGTAAAAGTTTGTCGATTTGTTTACTTTTAGGGTTAGAACATGTTTTCCTCATAATACCTTGTTGCACAGGAGCAATAAAAAGCTGGACTCCACACACACACACACTCACAAGCTTGTTGTAGGGTTGAAAAATCTAAATTGGGCATTAGGGGTAGAAATAATAAGCACTTCAAGAACAAAGCCTTTAAAAAGAACAAAAATCTGCAAAAAAATTGTTTTTTCTTTGACTTGTGTTGCTGAAATACCTTGTCTTTTGCTTGAGGACAAGCAAAGATTCAAGCTTGGGGGAGTTTGATAAGTCATAATTTATAGGTTTTTTAGGGTTTCTTTTTATGCAAGTTTAGTCGTTTTTCTTTATTTTCTTGAGCTATTTTACTTCAGTACCTTTGTTTTTCTTTTTAGGCAAAAATAATGATGAGCAAGCACTTTGGAGCAAAATCACAAAAAGTCGGGCAAGAAAATTTAAGTTTCAAGGCAAAAGTGAGATGGCACGGTCGTGCCATCATTTACACTGATCGTGCGCCCATCCTGGGCAGACCGTGCCATTCTAGACAGTGGGCTCACGTACGGCCGTGCGTTCAGAGAGCACGGTCGTGCGCCTGTCCAGTTCTTCAGATTTTGACATTTTGAAACTTGGCATGACCGTGCGCCCATATGGCACGGTCGTGCGCGTTATGCAGTCAGAAATAATGATTGAAAACTCTTGGTTTTTGCCAATTATTGCTGTGTAATTCGTGGTTAATGTTTTATCTAAGGCTTTAGGCTATAAATAGGGCTCTAATCAGAGTTGTTTCTCATCTTGGAATGAGTGTAAAGTTACTATAGTGAGATTGTAACTCTATCTTGTTCTAAGCTCAAACATTTATAAAATTTCTGCACTTTTACAATTCCTTGCAATTTATTTTATTGTTCTTTACATTTCTGCACTTTACATTTCCGCAATTTTACAATTCCTGTCATTTACATTCTTGTCTTTACAATTCATGCAATTTATGTTTAGTGAAGTGTCTACATTGAACTCTTGTGAGTAGATTTGTCTAGTCTTGGGATTGTTGGAAAAGTCAAATGACTAGATCCTAATCAAACCAAGCCTAGACTCTATTTTATATATATATAAAAAAAAAACCATTTTCCTATCTAATCTCATAGTTTTCTAAACTCAATAGCAAGTGTTGAACGAAGTACCGAACGGAGAAGTTCAACAACTACTATTTCATCATTTCAAATATCAAGTGAAGTATCGAACGAAGAAGCTTAATATTGGAACAAATGAGATTAGACAAGGTGTCACAAAGCTTGATGGCAAAAAGACCAAATGAATAGCTTCGTGAAGCCTTGAGGCCATAAGACTCGTACTTAATGGGTCTCATATAGCAATCAACCATGAGAATAGATGTGCTTGCTATTGAGATACATTCATGTAGCTCGAAAGATACCATGTATTACCATAGAGAGTCTTGCTTTTGGAAAATGGATCCAATATAGAATAGAGAATAAGCTTGACCGAGTATTTTCTGTCATTAAATATACTAATAATTCCCAAGATGCTTTTTATTTTATTGAATCAAAACTAAATATTTTCCAAACTCAAAACTTTAATTTGTTCAGCTAACATACTCTGAAAATATAATCAGTAATTACTAAACTCCCTGTGGATCGATATTTTTATTACGCGATATTAACCGTGCACTTGCGGTATCACATCATCTTGCTAGTAGTGATAGTGCTTTTGGAAGAGGATGGAGGCTTATCTGGTAAAGGTAGATGTTGAGGAGGCTCTTGGGTGGTCATTTGTGGTTCAGGATGAGATCTATAGATTTTGGTGTTGAGGGCGGTTATAAGAGACTTGAAAATGTGAGTCACAGGGTTGGTGGCAAACACAAGTGTGGGATAGGTATTTGTTGGTCTATATGGCAAGGTAATATGCGCTAGAGGGGAGGGGGGTGAATAGCGATTTAAAAAATGTTTTAGTAAACTAGGCTAAAGCGTAGCAAAATCGTTGTTTGAAAAACGAATAACTATTGGATTCTTGCTTGAAGCGAAAACAACAACAAAAAGATTAAGACAATGATCACAAAGATTTACCATTGAACTAAGAGATTCAATATGATAAATCTTAATACAATCTAATATCAATAATCAAACTACAATTTGCAAAGTTAGACAAATCTCAAACCAAACCTAACAACAATTAAACAAGCTACTACTAATGAACACACGAGAATATAAACTTGATAATTGAAGCTTGATTGAAATTTAAATGTGATCAAATAGATTTTGATAAAGGTTGATTCAATGAATCAAAACAAAATTTACAAGAACAAGTACGATCACTTTCAAATCAATTAAACTCAATTATCATAATTTATATACGCAATATATCAAAGTAAAAGAGTAAGGGAGAGAGAAGATGTAACAGTCCGATTTTTAGCATTAGAACTATTTAATATTATTATTATGTATTATATTTGTTAATTGTTTATTTTATTGGGAATTGGTGAATTATTGGATTTTTAGTGATTGAGGGTGTTTTGGTCATTTACGAGTGAAAGACATTTTTGTGAATAGAATTGGAAATTTGAATATTTAGAGAATGGTGGTGTAAGAGTAAAATGGGATGTTTAAGTGAAGTAAAAGTATAGAGAATTATTTACGAGAATTGGATCTGACTAAGCTCATTAGTGAGAGTGACCCTAACCCATAATATATAAAGAGTAGTGTATGTGTTAGTAAACTAGGTTTAGCTCATTTCACAAAAATCACAAAGGAGGCTAGAGAGAGAATATAGAAAGAAGAGGCTTGGAGAGGAAGAAGTGAGAAGAGCTCAAGAGCAACAAAGGGAAATAGGGATTCTAGCTAGAGGAGCTTAGTGAAGTGATGAATTGAGGTAAGGGGGAAGATTATTTTCACCAATTGGGTTTAATAAGAAATTTGGTAGTTTGGGTGTTTTAGCTTATGCTTAATTTTCATGATCTTTGATTTTGATTATGTGAAATCCGTGCTCTATTATTATGGTTAATTTGAATATGTTAAAATTTGGTGAATTCATGTTTTGTTTATGTCAAAATTCATGGTTTGTTACAGTAAATTGATAACTTTGTAAGTTTTGATGATTTTAGTGAATAACATGATAATTGAATGATGTTTGTGGTTTATTAAGTTGATTTTGAGCATGAGTATGTGTTTAGCTTGTGAATTCATGAAATTATGTTGTATAAGTTGTGAATTAAGTTGTTGTTGTTGTGTTTTGGTGAAAATGCTTAATTGGATGACAATGATTAAGTTTTTGTTGAATTTAATAAGTTGTTGGCATGATAATTGAAATAAGTGATTTTGATTATGTGGAACATGAATGAATTCTGTTGTTGTTGCTATACACAGTTTGGTTGTTAAGTTGTTGATGAAAATGAGTTTTTGAGACGATATTTGAGTAATTGAAAAACATGGTTATTATTGATGAAAAGTGATTATGATTAAGTTGTTTAAGCTATGTTTGAAGTGGTATTGAGTAGATGAAATTCGTTTAAGGATTTGGGACGAGTTTGGTGTGAATCGGATCGAAAATTGATGTTGAAAACGATGTTTCCCGCGAAAAACGTCAATAAGTCAGTTTTTCCCACCTGCAGAAGTGCCACGATCCTGCGCCCCTGTTGGCACGACCGTGCCACCCTTCCTGAAGAGGGAAAGTTCATTTTTGTCATATTTTGAGGTATCCAATGCACGTGAATGGTTCCCAAACCCTTACACTTGATTAGTAGATGTTTAATTGTGATGATTAATGTTGATTAACATGATGTATGATTAAAGATAACTTAGGAATGGAAATAAGTGAAATGAACTTGTGAAATTATCTTTAATTAAGCCGTGAGATGTATGTGAACGTGTTAATTCACTATAGAGGTGTGAATGTTGCTGAAACATGTTTATAAAGTGGTATAGTATTAGGTTGATGAAACCTTGCTTGAATAATCATGGTTTGTGAACTATGTGATGAAATTATGTTATGATGATAAATTATGATGATTGTGATGAAATCATGTTGTGATGACTTGTGATGTATGGAATGTATTGATTTGATAATGCAATAGTAGAGATATGTTATATGATGGAGTGAATTATATAACAAGCATGATGAGTTCAATGTCGAGTCTATATGTGGTGTCCATGCATACATGGTCTGTTGAGTCGGGACTTTGATAGTCACCACCATGCTGAGGGACTTTAAGAGTCACCACCATGCCGAGGGTAGTTCAGTAACATACTTCTAAATAAGCCAACATGCCGAGGGATTTGATAATCCAACATGCCGTGGGATCACTCAGTAAAAGACATGTGATATCCAAACTTTGGTACCACATGCATTTAGTGTCGTGTAAGGCGCATTACATGAACATGATGAGTCGTATGTGGCAATGTTTTGGTGTGAACTTGTGCATTTATGTGGTAAATGTATAATTGATGTTATTGAGGAGAAGTGAATGCCTTATAATTGCATTGGTGATCAAATGTGAATGATGTGAAGATGAGTTGATAATATTTGTTGATGAGTTAAATCAGGCTCTTGATTATTGTTGATGATGTATAGTTGAGTTGATAATTATCCGTTGATGTGAATATGCTATGTATGAAGTATGAATCTTGTTTTTGAAATGTTGATGAAACTAAGATGTTAATGAATCATAATTGAGTTATGGAAGTGGTAAGATGGTAATCCGGCTTATTATGTTAAATGCTTATATGTTGTCGATGTTTGGCCTAAAACTTACATGAGTTTATTAATCCTTTTTGTTGAATGTATATCATACCCTCTAGTGGCTTTGTTGTCGTCTGCATCCTTGTGATGTAGACTTGCAGGTTGAGGAGTAGCTGATTCTGAGTATTTGTTGAGGATGGCGTTATGCCTACTCCTGTTATTTTGCTTTTGAGGATGTCTAGATTAGGTGCTCTGATCTAGGAGTCTTGGGAATTTTTTATATTTTGTTTTTGAATTATTGTTAAGAGATCTATGTGATCATGATATTGATGTACTTATGCTTGAGATTTTATTTTGATAAGACCCTAGATATTATATGTTGAGATATTTATTCCGCTGTGATCTGAGTATATTGTTGATGAAATTTTATTTATGAGAAATTGGCATGAGTTTTTGTTGAATTGTAACATCCTGAAGTTGATGTTTGCTTGATTTAAATTCGAATATTAGTCTCAGGGATTTTGGGTGTTATAGAAGACACCACAATTTTATAGTAGTTCCCTCTTTCGTCCTCGCTTCGGGGTACGTCTACTATTCTTGATGGAAAACGCCTCCACCAAAGACTTCCACTAGAAAATGAATGTTGATTACAAGAATTCCTTCAAACTACCCTAGTTCTTCAACTTCTATGCAATAACTCTCCCAATCTTCAAATACCCTTTGAAATGTGTGCTTCTTGATGTCTTCAAATCCTCAATCACCTGTGCAATACTTGAAGCGCTTCACTCGTACTCTTCTTTGCTCCGTTCGGTGGTTGGACCCCCTTGAACACAAGAACCTTAGAAAGAACCCCCAATACCCTTGGAGGTGGAATGAAATTACTCAATTCACTTTGGATCCTTGATTCCCAATCAATATCCTTGAAAGCAATCAACTTACAATTCCTATAGCACTCTAGCAATCTATGACTCAATGGAAAACAATGATTCTTATAAAAAGTGTTTAATCTCAAGAACACATGAACAATGAGGTTTGGAGACTCTAGAGAGAATAGATGCAAATAATTCAGTGAGTATGAGGTTAGGAGGATATGAGTATATATAAAAAAGGGTGGCAAGTACAATATTTTGGCCAAAAACAACGTGCTGATTTCATTCACTTAATGTGTGATTCGAATTAGACAGCAAAAAGACAAGCAAGAACATGTATGAAGATTGATACGATTCAGACCTATTTTGAATCGAATCAAATTGCCCAAAATGAAGATTGATACGATTCACACATCATTTGAATCGAATGACTATCCCAAAAGCCAAAGTCAGAGAGAAACAATGATACGATTCAAAGAGATAGTGATACGATTCACAGTGATATGATTCAAGGGTTCATGAATCGAATCATATTGCTTGGAAAAATGGGAGAAACTTTGAGTGATACGATTCAAGTAAATTTGAATCGAATCAAAGTGCTAAAAAACATGTTTTGACCAAAAAAACGAAGAAGTTTTCTTCAAACACAAGTCATGCTAGGCTACCAGGGATCATAGGAACCAAGAGACAGGATTGTTAGGTACTTTAACAAAATACTAAGTGTAACGCCCCAGATTTTAAATCCAAGACATTACGTCTAGATGTGGACCGTAGATCTTATCATTTGGGTCTTAGAGCCCTAAAAGCAAGGGCTTGAACCCTTAGGACAAAGCCCACCTGACAATCCTATCCAATTTCAGGGAACCTTCCTAAAGGCACCCTTTGAGGTCGCCCTCAGCAGCCTGAAAGGTCGCCCTAGCCATGGTTTGGCCCTTTATGATTTGGGCCCAAAACCATGGTCGGATAGGCCCAAATTAGGATATAAATAGTAACCTTGGGATCATTCCCAAGGCATGACCCAAACAGACTCAGAAAACCCTAGTTTCCTATATTGTACTCACAGCCAGTACAGTTGGCGCCCACCGTGCGGATACGGTAAAACTGACCTAGCCACCATCTCTGAAACAAAAAGCAGTCGATCCACGGCCTCCGAACACCACTAGAATGTCGTGGATCCACCGCATCTTTCAGAGCAACCCTAAATTCTCCAAACCGCCGCGACTCATAAACCCCTTTTTAAAGTCGTGATTGATAAACCCTGATTCTAATCAAACGTTCAACCCATTTTTTGTTCAAAAAACCGATCTAAACCCTGAGATTCGCAAGCCCAATCGCTAATCTCCAACCGCCAATCTCAATCCTCACATACCGACTCAAACAACCGTCATCGCCACCCTTAATGGCGGACCTGGCGGCCTTGGAAGCTCTACATCAACAGATTCAGCAGCTTCGCGACCACAATGAAGCCCTGCAAGCGACAATGGAGACAACCCAGCAACAACAACACGCTGAAGGGAATGAATCCCAACAAGACTAATCAGTAGATCCGGATCCGCAACCACTTTCCGCCGAAGTGTGGAACGCACCAGTCCCAGAAAACTTCAAGCCACCCTCTCTTTCGTATTTCGATGGAAAGAGCGACCCGGTGGAGCATGTGACAGCTTTTAACACTCAAATGGCCATCATCGGCGCCGCTGACTCTCTCAAGTGCAAGTTGTTCGCAGGAACACTCAAAGACGCCGCCCTCAGATGGTATATGAACCTACCCCGTTTTTCCATCATCAGCTACCAAGACATGACACGCAAATTGACGCACCAGTTTTCAGCAAGTCGCCACCGCAAAGTATCATCCACCAGCCTCTTCAACGTCCGCCAAGGATCGAATGAGTAACAACTCCAAAACCATCAGAGTTAAATATTTAGTGGTCAACTCACCTTGTTCTTACAACATCATAATAGGCCGCCCAGCTTTCAACCTAAACGATAGTGGAAGACAGATATGCTTAGCGTCAACCCCGCCGAAGTGTGTCGTCGCCTAGCTGTAGATCCAGGATTTAAGCCAGGCAACACACCAACCTGGAATCATGGTAGTTTCACAAAGAAAGCTAGTGAGACAGGCCCACCGCCCAGACTTTGCAGCCAACAGAGAGACACGCGCCATGACAATCCGAAGGGCGATCTCATAAGCCTTTGAAGCCTTCACACTAGTTATCTTTTTTTAGTTTCATGTATTTTTTGGTTTAATGTAAAAAGCAAGGAGCACTCTTTTCCCCCTCAGTAGAGGGGGTTTTTAATGAGGCACCCCGCTTTCTTGTTGAATTATATCTATATCATCTATTTTGTATTGCAGACACCGCCCACAACAGATCAACAAAGCCAAGAAAAGTCTTAACCCCAACGAGGGTTGCCACCTAATTCCTTAACCCTAAAGAGGGCTCTAAGACATCGTGAGCTAAAAAGAGATCGCCGCTTAACCCCAACGAGGGTTGCCACCTAATTCCTTAACCCTAAAGAGGGCTCTAAGACGTCGTGAGCTAAAAAGAGATCGCCACTTAACCCCAACGAGGGTTGCCACCTAATTCCTTAACCCTAATGAGGGCTCTAAGACGTCGTGAGCTAAAAAGAGATCACCACTTAACCCCAACAAGGGTTGCCACCTAATTCCTTAACCCTAAAGAGGGCTCTAAGACGTCGTGAGCTAAAAAGAGATCGCCACTTAACCCCAACGAGGGTTGCCACCTAATTCCTTAACCCTAATGAGGGCTCTAAGACGTCGTGAAAATAGAAAGGTCCACGCAAAAAGGGTGCCTCAACAAAACAATCACGCTGAGAATAACGGTTTGACAACTTTTAACAAGTCGCGAAATAAGCACAAGTAATAGTCATCGCCCAGGAGGCATTTTTAGCATCGCCATTAACAAAGAGGAAATTCGAAGCTAAACAAGAGAAGAACGGCTAAACAGCATAAAGCAAATAATGCATCATTACAAATTCAAAGAGTTCACTAAGTTCAAAGCAAAATTTAAAATTACAACAGAAAGATTATGGTTCGTCCACTAGGGCGCCATCTAGAACAACCTTAAAAGAATCTAGAGAGGAGAGATCGATGCCGGGATGTTGAAAGGCGACCTGTTCTTTGGCACGGTCAAACCCATTCTCAAAAGACATGGCCAGCTCGCCCTTGGTTTCTGAGTTTTCAACCTTCAGCGCCATCTCCCTCTCAACTCCAGAGGCAACTTCGTCCTTCAGCTGCGTAATCACTGTGTCCTTCCCAGCCAAATCAGTGTCATGTCCAATCTTCAAATCATTGATGCGCTCATTACATTCAAGCTTCATCGCCTCTTTGGCTTCTTTAATCTCTTTCTCTCTGCTTTCTTGGGCTTCTTTCAACTCCTTCTCTAGCGCCCTCACCGTACCCAGCAACGTTTCCTCACTCTGCACCAACTCTTCATGTTTGCGGTCCATTGCATCCAGGAGCATAATAGACCGCAAACAGTTCACACCCACGTCCTCGACATAAAGGGAATGGAGCTCTGGTTCCCAGCTTCCACATCGTCAGGGCTGAAAGCTATCATCTCCTTCACATAGGCTCCACAATCGAAGTCCTTACTCCAGAAGGACTGGACCCCCCCCCCCCCCGCTGGAACCAGCAGGTCCGATAGCGGTCTGAGAGTACACCCTCTTTAATTTTTTCTCAGCCGCCGCCCTGTCCTTCCCGGTTGGCACCATTCTCCCTCCTCTCCTCTCGGCCCTTTTCATGCACAACTTCGGCGGCGTTGTCACCTTGGGGTTGGGCGTCAAGAGCAGCCTCAGCCTTCCTCTTTGGCTTACGAGTAATAAGTCCAGAGGGGTCACTAACGGCTAACCCCTCAGCAGCTTTCTTGGCCTTCATCTCCTCCAGATACTTCTTCCTCTCTGCAGCAGTCATAGGCGCCATCGATTTTACAAAACGAGATACAAAGAAAAAACACATATGTTATTATGATAAAGTAGGCGAGAAAGCCAATCAAGTAAATAAATAAAATCGACTCACGCAAATAAGCTTCTAAGCTATCCACATCTCCCTCCCTATTAAAAAGCTCTCCAATGTTCATTGGCAACATCTTATCCAAGAAACAGACAACGCCTTGGTCATACTCACCCAGCTTCTCATACTCAAACCCCATGACGGACACCGGAGCGCTCGTCCAGCATATGGGAAACCTCAGTTCATCGTTAACCCGCACAGCAGCGGCTTCACAATCCTTTCCCCCCGTGTCCTAAGAAACGTCTGCCTCCAATTCTTATAGTGAGAGGCATAGGGCGGGAATAAACATTTGCCAGGATGCGCGCCTATGGACACCCAGGACAGCTTGTACACTCCTTTTGTGCCATAGAACGTGAAGAAAGATCCAGCGGAAGGTTCAAAACCTAACCCCTCACACAAAATTTCAAAAGCTCGTATGAATGCCCAACTTTGGGCTGGAGTTGAGATGACGCCACGTTCAACCAGTTAAGCACATCTACCTCAAAGGGCTTGAAGGGATACTTCACGCCCAGGTCTTCAAATACAGCTGTGTACATGTGAAACATCTCATTTTTCACCCCTTTTGGCCTTCGTAGGCACACCTTCTCACCTGGGTGACAATGTTCCAAGACCACGTCCTCCTCAAATCCCGTAGAAGACACGTGAAATTTGCTCCGAAAAAATTCCACTTTTTTGGGATCCATATACATGGATTCCGAGCGGAGCACCTCGTCCGCGAAGCTCTCTTTCTCTGAACTAGATGAAGACGCCATGTAACAGATGCCTTTCCTATAGAACGGACCTGGGGGAACAGAAAGAATAACACAGTCAGATGAATTCCCACTACTCTTCCCCCCTTCGCTATCATCAGAATCACTTGAAAATTCCTCTAAAATGAAATGGTCGTAGTAGGCTTTTTCAAACACCACCCAATCTATGGTTCCATCTGACCGCGTTGCATGTTTAATACTTTCCCTCCACAACCTATTCCTCTCCTCTGAGTTAGCCGGAGATAACTCCCTACCCACCCCATCGCACTCCCTAATCACCACCATGCAAAAGACCTAATTAAAAAAGGACAAGGTCGAGGAAGAATTACCTGGATTTAAACGATAATGGAAGACCGAAAATGAAAAGCAAAGCCCCAAACAACTTGAAAACGGTGCAGCGATATCCAAAGCCAGGAAACGGTTTAAGAAGAAAGGACTTTTTTGAGAAAGAAAACGAAAGGGAGGGAAGCGAGAAGGTAGAATAAAAACAGGAGTAAAGTAGAAAAGTAGATTAAAAACAGGTTAAAGTACAAAAGCCTGGGAAAACGCGCAGATTACGTCAATTAAGTAGGCACGATTTCCAAGAACCGTTGCGATGCGAACACGTCAGCGAGAGCGAACGGTCGCCCATCTCAGCCGTCGGATCTCCCTATGGCGCACCCTAAATCTAGACCCCAAAGAAGATCACGCCCCATGTTGGGCTAGTTCTAGCATGGCGGTCTGATCCACTCAATAAAGCCACTCTTTTACGCAGTTTAAACCACTTCGCTTTATTCCAAATCTCGTGCTTGTTGGGCTATTGATACACTTGTTGGGCTAGCACCCACCATGGTCCCAAAAACATATGGAGCTAGTACCTATGATGGGCGAGCACCCACGTTGGGCTAGCACCCAATAATTCAAAAATTCTTACACAGTTTTATCCCCAGCAAGTCTCACTTACTGGACCAAAGATGATAAACAGATCCCCAGTACCAGTTTAATCACTTCGCCTTGTTCCAAAGCTCGTGCCCGTTGGGCTGTGGACCGTAGATCTTATCATTTCGGTCTTAGAGCCCTAAAAGCAAGGGCTTGAATCCTTAGGACAAAGCCCACATGACAATCCTATACAATTTTAGGGAACTTTCCTAAAGGCACCCTTTGAGGTCGCCCTCAGCAGCCTGAAAGGGCGCCCTAGCCATGGTTTTGGCCTTTTATGATTTGAGCCCAAAATCATGGCCGGATAGGCCCAAATTGGGACTATAAATAGTAACCTTGGGATCATTCCCAAGGCATGACCAAAACAAACTCAGAAAACCCTAGTTTTCCTATATTGTACTCACAGCCAGTACAAGATGTTTTTATTTTAGAAAGCTACAATTTTTTTTTATTAAGAGAAGATTGAATTACTCAATTAGACTAAATAAATTACATTAAAAATAATGAAATTCAAAAGTTATTTTAAATTACATTTTAAGAAAACCCAAATTTATTCCCCGTGCGCGTGCAAGTTAAACACCATTTTTGCTTCAAATCTTCAAACTCATCGATACCTAAAATGTTGGTTGTAAGGGGTCAGTATTCCTAAACCACAAAAATACAATCATATATACATAAAATCACAAGATAAGAAGACCAATAAAACACTCACCACAAAAAAAGTCAAAAACTCAATACAAATAAAAGAAATTGAAATATGAACTTTATGCAAATAATGTATGAGATGCAACTAGACCATGATTCGTATATCGCCCCAATTGACACAAGAATAAATCACCCCATTTGGCACAATAATAAATCGCCCCATTTGGCACAAAAATAAATCGCCCTATTTGGCACAAGAATAAATCGCCCTATTTGGCACAAGAATAAATCGCCCCACTTGGCAACCTATGACACAACTACATGCCATGCTTTGCATGTTATGAACTGCTTAAAATCATCACTACTTTTATAAAAATTGAATAAAAATTCCAACTTTCTTTCCAAACTTTCATCAAGCCTCTTTTCTTAAAACAACAAGCAAAATTACAACATAATGCCATGCTATGCCACACAAAAAAAAATGAGACTTTTTCACACTACACATGATATGCCACAAAAATTATTCTCTATCTCTTTATTTATATTAAAGTTTCCACTTTTATTAGGAAAAGAGTTCTACTACCAACTTAGCCTATGAGTTTATAACTACATGATTGTACGAAATACCGCCCTTACCTTTGGGTGCTTTTCCTTCGACACAAAACGTCCCTAAGATTGATTCCGCACCAAAAGCACGAGCAAGTCTTTGACGTTCTTTAGACCAACTACAAGTAGAGTGGATGAGGCTTAAAATTTGATGAGAAAGATGATGCTAGGAATGATTATGGGGCGTGAGATTTCTAAATGTAAGGATATTCAGAAGGCTATGTGAGGTTTGTTTTCTGATTACCTACAGGTGCAAATATTGGTATTGACTACAGGAGTCTTAAATAATAAGAATGTTGTAGAAGATATGAAAACGTACGACATATTTTAAGAGGGAATAAATTGGAATTAAGAGGAAATAAAAATGGAGGTTATTATAGTATTATGGCTGACTTGATCTAAATCAAGAAGGCATTCAATGGCTTCTATTTAGTCAAATTCTTAGGAATGAGAAAAGTCATGCGCTTGTAATGAGGGGCAGAGATTTAATAATTAAAAGGCATCATTTTTTTTAATAGGAAGATTGGTTGGAATGAAAAGATGAAAGGGGTTTCTTTGAATTCTAGTTTATGGACAATCAGTAGATAAACCTACCTCACATAATTCCACTTCCTTTTGAAAATAGACCATTAATTTCAGTATAATGGATAGAGAGAACCGTGGGAATGAAATTAAGGTAGGAATAATGGTTTTCATAGGAGTTTAGCAATAAGACAAACCAAATTGGTAAAACTAATAGAGATTGAATTGAATTGCTAGCTAGATGAATGCTTTAGTCATATGAGGAAACATTCAATCAATGGCTGAAATTAAGAATGAGATAGACAAGTTACATCATGAGAGAATTGGTTAATAACAACAATTATTTTCTAAAGCATGATAATTAAGAGGTTACTAACAATAGTTCTTTTCTAAGGTGAGAAATATGATCAAGATCATGAAAGGTGGAAGAAGCACATAATGAAGGGGTAGATGAGCTAATGTAGGTCTGGGCCAACGAGGATGGAATGGCTCTAATTAGTGTTTAATGTCTAAGGATCAACTGAGATACATTTTGGTTAGAAGAAATCAATACCAATTAAGTACTCATATTGCTCTTGATCACTTATATCACTAGGTATACTATAAAACCAATTATTTACTTTTACTACTAACCCGCCAACACTCAGGGATTGGCCTCACCAGTCGCAAACACTCACAATCCCAACTAAACTGATTTATTATTCGCATTATCCCTAATTTCTAATTCAACTAAAATACTTAGATGAAACGTACATATAAAATAAATTATTACTTATATGATAAATCAATAAAATTATCAAGGGAGAATTATATAATGTATATAAAATATTGGGGCGTTACACTATGCAAGAACTACTAATATCTAAACAACATCAAATAGAACTACCTAATAGACATCATCAAAACACAAACCTATAACTACATCATCTTCATTCTCCCCCTTTTTGATGATGCTAAACACCATTGTTGATGATGTTGTTGGCTCGGCTCCCCATGAAACTTGGCATACAAGGAAACCAACTAAAAGCACATATACAAGCACATATACAATACTAGCAAGCACACATATGTCTTAAACAGAGCAATTTATCAATGAAACCACATTGCAATCAAGAAATAATAAAGGAAGGTTAAATAAAACAAACATCAATCAACATATGTCTTTTATCCCCCTTTGACAACGTCAAAAAGGGAAAGTGCATGAGTGTAAAGAAATTATTGCAAACCAAAAGCCTAAAAGCATAATGTTAAAGCAATAGCAAAATGCATGAAGAAAAGTGAAATTCATTAAGCATCATGGCCATCTGGGTTAGAGGTTCCAGTTCCATCTTGATTAGGAAAGGGAGAGCTGAAGAAGGCACTAGGTGAGGCTCCCAAGTTGTCCCATCTTTGAAAAGAGTCCCTCATCTCTTGAAACTGAGTATCCTGTGTGTCCAACCTTTAATTTAGCTCCTGAATTTGCAAGTCATGTGCATCAAATTTTTGTGTCATAAACATCTTCAGATCCTGCATACCATTCATCACAGTGCTCAAGTCAAAACCCTCATGACCTTTATCACGATCAGGATCATAATCCAAATCATTCTCATCATCGTCATCAGCATCCTCCATTACAGCATCATCCTAGAGATTGGCATCTTCATTCCCCATGTTTACCCTCATGGCCTCAACCATGTCTCGATCTGTTCCTTCTGGCACTGCAGAATGATCATAGTATCAAGTGCTAACCGGTTGAGCCCTATCATCATAGTACCAATTCCCTATACTATCCTTATAATAGTGCATCTTTCCAACAACCCTTTTATCCAGCCTCTCTCACTACTTGGCTCAATGAGCAGGCTACCGGTACTGAACAAATTGTTCACCCTGAGAACTAAGGCAATAAGAGAAGGATACAGAAGCTTTTTCTTATGGTCATTCTTGTAGGTCATCATACGATTACAGAAGAACAATGGCCAGTTAATTTTTACCCTGTTTTTTAGCACCCGTATAATACAAAGATCCAAGTCATCAATCCTACCATAGTTAGATTTCTTGCTCATGATTATCTTAACCACCACCTAGTGTAACATTCTATCAACACATTTTAATTGAAGAGGACTAAAATTGGAGTACTCTAAAGCCCCAATACCAGTTTTTGACACACTATTAACAAAATCAACTTTGTTGTAATTAGCAACAGTTTCACTACCCTCAAAATCCAAACCATCACAATCTAATCCAATCAAACTTAACCAGCGTGCAGGTGTGAGTGTTACAACAACATTTTTGAAAGGACATTCAAAACTCACACCATCATCTTGCCTTTATGCATTACAGTAAAAAGCTTTAATCTGTGACTCATCATAGTTATTCTTAAGACTCACAAAACCTCCCAATTTTTGAAATTCCAGCAATTCACCAAACCCAAAACCTATATTTTCAATGTATCTTAAATCATAGTAAAATTGAGGAGCAACAAATTTTCTAGAGTGAACTTTCTCTAAATACCTGTCATAATCAGCATCCAGAAGTAAGTCTTGAACCAAAATCCTTGCTCCTTCTTCAACCCTAGGACCCGGAGGTTGCGCCCTTCTCTTGCATGTGCCCTTCTTTCCACCACCTTTAGTTTTCAATTTCGGACCCATTTCTTGGTTTTGGGAAGAAGAATTGAGTTAGGAATGGAAAGGGTTGAGTAATTTTGTGTTGGAATGGAGAAGAAAATGGTTTGAAAGTGTTAATGGAGGTTATGGAAAGGGTTAGGTTCATAATTGTTGGGCGAGGAAGAAGGAAAGTTTGATTTTGAATGAAAGGCCAGGATGCTGATCAAAAATCAGATCTTCACGCATTTTATAATACCCCAATCCCCGAGACTACTACTTAAATAATAAATCACGCAATTCAACAACATCGAGGTATTACAATTCATCACCAAACTCATGCTAAATCATCATAATAAAAATTTCATAAAAAATATACTCTGATCATAGTGGAATAAACATCTCGACAAATATCATCTCGGGTCACATCATAAAAATCTTAAAAACATAAGTACATCAACGTCATGATCATATTGATCTCTCAACGATAATCCAAAACAAAATAAAGTAATATAAAACCCCAAACTCCTACATCAAAGCACCTAATCTAGACATCCTCAAAACATAGATAAAAGGAGTAGGTATGAAGTCATCCTCAGCAAAAACTCACAAACAAGCTACTTCTCAACTTGCAAGTCTACACCACGAGGATGTAGGCGACAAAAAGCCACTAGAGGGTAAGATATACGTTCAACAAAAAGGATCAATAAACGCATGTAAGTTTCAGGAAAAAACATCAATAACATATAAGCATTCATTATACAAAGCCAGGTTACCATCTTACCACATTCATAATTCATTAACGGCTTAGTTTCATCAACATTTCAAAACAAGGTTCACACACCATACATAGCATATTCTCATCAACATATAATCATCATCTCAACTATAATTCATTCACAAATATTCACCAACTCATCAATTATACATTTACCACATAAATGCACAAGTTCACACCAAAACACGACTCATCATGTTCATGCAATGCGCCTAACGCGACTCTATATGCATGTGGTACCAAAGTTTGAATATCAGAGGTCTATTACTGAGTGATCCCACGACATGCTGGATTATCAAATCCCTCAGCATGTGGGCTTGTTCATAAGTATGTTACTGAACTACCCTCGACATGGTGGTGATTTTAAAAATCCCGACTTGACAGACCATGTATGCATGGACACCACGTATAGACTCGACAATGCACTCATCATGCTTGTTATATAATTCACTCCATCATATAACATATCTCTACCATTGCATTATTAAATTAATACATTCCATACATCACAAGTCATGTTATCATTGCAACATTGTTTCATCACATTCATCATGTTTATTCATCACAACATAATCAAAGTAACATCATGCTTTCATTCAATATCAATCACATGGTTCACAAGGTTCCTTTAACCTACCACTAACTAACTCATTATCATCTCCTACATTTAATCATGATTCATCAACATTCATGCATCATTAGTCAATTAACAAGTTCACATGCAACTTACGTCTCCATTAAAGATAACTCACAAGTTCATTTCACCTCTTTCCATTCTTAAGTTATCTCTAATCATACCTCATGTTAATCAACCATAATCATCATAATTAAACACCTACTAATCAAGTTTAGGGGTTTGGGAACCATTCACGTGCATTGGATACTTCAAAAATTCACAAAAATGCACTTTTCCCCTACAGGGTGGCACGGTCGTGCCACTGAGGCGCACAGTCATGCCATCCTAGGCAGCATGATCATGCACGGCCGTGCCACAAGGGCGCACGGTCGTGCCACTTCTGCAGGTGGGAAAAACTGAATTTTTGACGTTTTTCGTGGGAAACATCGTTTTCAACACCATTTTTTGATCAGATTCCCACCAAACTCGTCCCTAATCCTTAAACGAATTTTATCTACTCATTACCACTTCAAACTTAGCTTAAACAACTTAATCATAATCACTTTTCATCAATCATTACCATGTTTTTCAATTAATTCAAACATCGTCTCAAAACTCATTTTCACCCACAACTTAACAACTAAACATGGCATAACAACAGCAACAACATTTCTTCATGTTCCACATAATCATAATCACTCATTTCAATCATCATAACAACAACTTATTCAATTAAATAACAACTTAATCATTTTCATTCAATTAAGCAATTTCACCAAGAACATAACAACAACAACTTAATCAACATAACTTCATGAATTCACAACCCAAACTTATACTCATGTTCAATTCAACTTATTAAACCACAAATATAATTCATTTACCATGTTCCTCACCCAATTCATCAAAATTCACAAATTTACCAATTCACTATAACCAAACATAAATTTTGACATAAACAAAACATGATTTCATCAATTTTAACATATTCCATTTAACCATAAATGTAAGAGCACGAATTTCACATAATCAACATCAATTATCATGAAATTAAACATAATCAAAAACTCCCAAACTACCAAATTACTTATTAACCTTAATTGGTGAAAATAATCTTCCCCCTTACCTCAATTCTTCACTCTACCAAGCTTTCCTAGGTTGAATTCCTCTTTCCCCTTGTGTTCTTGAGCTTTCCTCCAACTTTCTCTCCAAGACTCATCTACTCTCTATCTCTCTCTCTCTCTCTCTCTCTCTCTCTCTCTCTCTCTCTCTCTCTCTCTCTCTCTCTCTCTCTCTCTCTCTCTCTCTCTCTCTCTCTCTCTCTCTCTCTCTCTCTCTCTCTCTTGTATATTATGGTTAGCTTAGTGGCATCCAATTCTCATGAATAATTCTCTACACTTTTACTTCACTTAAACCCCTCATTTTACTAACCCACTATCTTCTAAATTTTCAAATTTCTAATTCTAACATATTTAAAAAAATGACATTCACCCTAAAATAACTAAAATACCCCCAAACACTAAAAATCCACTAATTCCACAATTCTCAATAAAATAAACAATTAACAAACATAATAAATAAACAAATAATAGCAAATAAATCTTATACTAAAAATCGAGCTGTTACACATTTGAAACGATTCACACACTTAGTGATTTGATTCACAGTGAATCAATTCAGTGGTTGCACTGAATCATTTTGAATCGATTCAAAATGCTTGATTTAAAAAAAAAATCAAAAAGGAAAGTGTTGTGAATTGTAGCCTGTTGGAACATAAAGGGTCTTGTACAATTTCTCTAAGGTTTTGATGATAACAAAGTATTGAAGAACAATTTGAATACTAACATATGTTCAAGTGTGCAGAATCAAAGAAAGAATCTATCATTCAAGGATGAACATATGAAAAGCATAAGAAGGACCAAGAGAAGCTAAGAAGACTATGGTAGAAGATCTGCATGAAGGTCAACCAGAAGTCAACGTCCTAAGAAAACGGGTGCCACATAGAATATGGTAAGTTATCTTATTAGACTCTGTGAAGGTCATCAGACTCAGAAGCAGTCCACAGATTTAGATGACGCTCATATTTGAGAAAATTCTGAGGGACCCAGAATCCATGTAGGTTTTGTCTTCTTCTGTGAACTATCACTATCAAGGATCTGATAGGTACAATTCTTTTGTCTTCTTCTGTCTCTGTGCACAAACAGACAAAGGACCTCAAGAATAAAAAGAATGCAACAGATAATTCTTCTTTTAGCAAATGAAATTCAAAAGACCATTCAACGAAATTATCCATATCTGGCAAATGGCCAACATTCTTGATTGAAGCTTCTCGACAACTTTATTTGAGCTGGCACTCTTCTCCAATGTCTCTCAAATCCCTGCCTATAAAAGGAGTTGAAAACCATGAAGAAGATTAACAAGACTCAGTTATTTCACTGTGCCATTACTCTGTCAAATCTAATAGTGCAAAACACTTAGGATTTTTGTATCAAAGTTTATATCTTAGAAATCCTATAGTTGTAAAAGAGTTTGTTCATTTGTTCATTATACACTACCATTGTTAAATCAAGTGTAGAACAAATTAGAAGTCTCAGCTTGTGAAGCTTGAGCATATAAGTCTCATGGTGAAACCTTCAGTCCCCCCCCCCCCCCCTCTTGTGTTGTTCTCACCTTTAGTTGGTATCAAAGCACAGTTTGTGCTATGCCACTTAACTGTGCCACAAAAAAAGATCCAGAGAGAAAAACATGTATGGTGATAGTGAACCAAACACTTCAGGGAGAAACCATCATGTTGTTGTTCATTATGATTACAACACGCCAAATGTTGAAAAGAACAGCTATTCCAGGAAACCTCCATTCTTTAATTGAAATGCTGCTCAATTCTCCTGGTGGAAAAGCAAGATGTGCAACCACATCATGAGTATTGATGATGAGCTGTGGGATATCGTAGAAGGTGGCATAGAGTCCGATGTTGATGTAGAAGGAATGGCTCGTGACAAGAAAAGTCTAACCGATGCTCAGAAGAAGATCTATAGAAAGCATCACATGGTGCGTGGAATGTTGGTGGATGCACTACCTCACTCAGAGTACCAGAAGATTGTCAACAGATCTACTGCCAAGACCATCTTTGAATCTATGTGCTCTACTTATGAAGGGAATCAGCAGGTTAGGGAAGCCAAAGCTAACCAATTGGTAAATCATTTTGAGCTCTTCAAAATGAAGGAAGATGAGGAAATTGAAGCCATGTATTCAAGGTTTCAAACTCTTCAGTCTGGTCTTCAAGTTTTGAAAAAGACTTATATTGTAGTTGATCATGTCAAAAAGATTCTTAGGAGTCTTTCTGTCAGGTTCAAGCCAAAGATAACAACTATTTAGGAAGCAAAAGACTTAAATACGCTAAGGTTGGAGAATCTTATAAGCACACTTAAAAGTCATGAGATTGAGCTTGTAGGAGAGCAACCAGCTGAGCAATCCAAGTCTGTTGCTCTCACATCTAAAGGAAAATATGCTAAATTTCTTCAAACTTTTGAATCAGTCAAAGGAATCTCTATAGGAGACTTTGACAAGGACTTGGAGGTTGAAGAGATGGCATACTTAACCAAAAGATTTCAGCACCTAACAGAGGAAAGAAGCTCTCAAGTAGAAGCAGTGATTCAACTAGCTTAGACGTCAAGGATCGGGAGAATGAGTCAAGGGAAGGAAGCGCTGAGAAGAAACGGTACAGAAGACAGCCTAAGGAGAGCTTTATGACAACATGGAATGATTTGGATAAGTATGGAGAAGCAGACATGGAGGAGGAAGAAGAAGAAAATCTGGGTCTAATGGCTTCAACAGGTTTTGACTCTGAATTAGATTCTAAAGACATGTACAATGAACTTCTTTTCTTTACTAAAGAGGAGTTAATTGATGTTGTCAAAGAACTTTCCTTAAGATGCTTGAACAAATCAGAAGAGCACTTAAGGTTACTGGAAAAAGTTTATACTATAGAGAAACAATATGAACAGCTTCAAGTCATGAATGACGTTCTTCAAAGTCTAAATGATTTTGTAATGGAAGAAAATTTGTCTATAAGGAGCCATCTCAATCACCTGGAAGATAAAATCAAAATCATGGAGAAAGATGCAGAATACAATATCACAAGATCACTAACAAAGCACGAAGAAGCTCTTCAAGAATTCCTTACCAACTCCATTAGAAGAAGCAGACTAGCCTCTATGATTTACAATGTAAGCAAGAATCATGGGGAAGGAATTGGTTGTTCAGTGTCACGTTGCAAGAAGAAGAAAGCTCCAGAAGAAATGAAGCCATCCAGCTCTGAGTACACGAAGGAACAATTCAACAAGCACTTTGTTTCAGCTGGAACAGAAGCTCAAAGTCTGAACAACTCAGAATCAAGAGAGTCTGAATCACAAATTATGAATAAGTCAGAATCGAAGATTAACGAATCAAAGAATCTGATGGAATCAACACCACATACTCTAAAGCTTCAAGCTCCAACCAGCTCAAGACCAGCTGACAAAAACAACTCAAGACAAAACACTTGCAAATCTAAATTCTTGAAAACCTCTCAGCAGTCAAGCTCAGGAACAAAGACTCAGCAAAATTCAAAGGCTTCCAAGAACAATAAGAAAGAACCCATAAAACTATGGGTACTCAAGAGTGAAATTATCTATAGTTCAAAAAAGGTCCACAACAATGCGTCAGAATCAACCTCAGAACCTGGACAATGGTTACTCACTCAATACAATGGAAGAAATGCATGTGTTCCAAGTCCAGAGTCTGAAAAAGGAAATTACTATGGATACTGGAGAGAACCTGAGATAAATGATCACTGGTAAACATTCTCTCATTTTACTTTTTCACTTTGTTTGAATAAAAAGGATAGATCTGAACATAATATACTTAGCATAACCTGGGAGTTGGAGAGTAAGATGAAGGAGTCGTATCCAGAGTTGTTTCCTTCAGGTAATTTCCAGGACGGAAATTCTATTAGGGAGGTATTGTTGTAACAGCCCAATTTTCTTATTTTATTTATTTAATTGTTTATATTTGCTTAATTGTTTATTTTGGTGATTTATTGAATTTTGGAAGTTGAAGGGTATTTTAGTAATTTGAAGGCGAGTGGCATATTTGTAATATGTTAGAAATTCAGAATTTGAAAATAGTGGTGTATAAGTAATGAGGGGGGTTAAGTGTAGTAATTGTGTAGAGAAAATAATTGTGAGTTAATTGTGACAAAGCCCATTAGTGGGAATAACCTAGAAACTTGTTATAAATACATTAGTTAGTGGTGGTGATGAATTTAGGTCATTCATTATTCACAAACCTAGAGAGAGGTAGACAGAGAAAGCAAGAGAAACTTGGTGAAGAGGAAAAGCTTGGGAGAAGAGCAATTTCAAGTGGGTTAGCAAGAGAAGTGAAGAATCAAGGTAAGAGGGAAGATTATCTTCATTAATTAGTTTTAATAAGCTTGGGGTATGTTTGGGAGTTGTAGCTTATGATTAATTGTCGCTGAATTGTTGTGATTTTCGCGCTCATTTTTATTGATTAAATTAAGCATGTCAAAACTTGATAATTTCATGCTTTCTTCATCTTAAATTTAATTTTTCATTATGTTAAGTTGATACTTTGATGAATTTTGATGTTTGTGATTATTAATATGATGATTAAGTGCTGTTTGGTGATTATGTAATTGATTATGAGTATGGGTATGTAATTTGTTTGAGAAATCATGAAGTTATGTGGAATAAGTTGTGAATTAAGTGATTTTGGTAAAAGTGCTTATTTGACTGAATTTGCTTAATTTGTTGTTGTTACTATGTGTTAATGTTAAGGTTATGATTGTGAGCAAGAAACTATGTTTATTGTGTGGTTGTTGTGAAATAAGTTGTTGTTGGTGGTGTTTTGGTGAAAATGACTTAATTAAGTGAAAAAGGAATAAGTTGTTAATAAACTGAGAAATTTGCAGTTGGAATAGTTATAGTTGGTGTATGTAGTGATGTTAAACATGTTGGAATGAATTTATTTAAGCTGGGTATGTTTGTTTGTTAAGTTTTGGTGAAAATGGGATTTTGAGACGAACTTTGAAAATTTACCGAAAAACCTTTGGAATTGATGTTTCCTTGAGTACCCATTGTTCAATTTAAGTATATTGATCATGAGTATAGCTTGTAAAATGGTTTTGGATCAATTGGGATCAAAACTGGGATTTTGGGGAAAAATTGGATGCAAATTTGTGTGCCAAAAACTTTGTTTCACTTTTGACAGCAAAACAGAGTGTTGCAGTCTGGACAAGCTCGCCCCACCGAGCCACTTGTGGCTGCAGCGAGCAAGCCCAAAGCTGCACACCCTGTTTTGGTGTTTGTTGGTTCTTGGGGGGTTTCCAAAGACCCCTGAGCATTCCTTTTGTGTGGTTTGATGATGTTATGATGAATTAACCTTAGGCTTTGATGGTTGCTTAGAAATGAATTGAATTCTTGAATTGAGACAAAAATGAGAAGTTGTGAAATAAACATAGAAAGTCCATTTAAGTCTTATAAATGTATGCAAGATTGTTTAATGATTAAGATGATATGAGTAGTGTTGTAACATGATCTAAGAAGTGTATTGATGATGATTGGTGTAGTTTGTGTGATTAAATCATGAAACTTGAATTATGTGAATGATGAAGATTGTAAACACTTGATGTTGTAATAATTGAGATATGTTGTTGTTTATACATGCTATTGATGATGCTATCGATGATGTTATTGATGATGCTATTAATGATGATGTTTGATTAAATGGTTATGATACATGTTATGTATTAAGTGACGATGTTTGAGTAAATGATGATGATACATGTTATGTATTTAAGCGACGATTTTTTATCATATGAAAGTTTATATGATAAGTGACGATGTTTAATCATATGAGAATATATGATAATGATGATGTTGTTGTTGTCGAGTCTTATGTGTACTTGATGTGAGTCGAATATATGATCATGCATTCATTCATGAGTCAAGTCCAGCGACGATGTTAGCGACGATGGGATCACTCGGTAAATTCTGATATCCAAAAAGCGACGATGTTTTGTACCACCTGCATTTAGAGTCATCTAGGAACATTGCATAAGTATGAGTCTTATGTATTAATGTTTTGATGAGAATTTGTGCATCTAATTGGTAAATGTGCATTGAAGATGTGATGCGATGAATTGTCATAATTGACTTGATAATTTTTTATCGATGAGGGTATGAATTGAATGATTGTAAATGATGAGTTGATATGATGGAGTAGTTAGACTTGTATCAGATTATGATAATGAGTTACATGTTCTTGAATTTAGGATAACCAAATTTGTTATGTTTGAATATTGTTGTTAATATGAATGTTGTCTGAACTACACTTGTTTATTATTCCTTATTAATGGATGTATATCTTACCCTCCAGTGACTGTTGTTGCCTCATCCCTTGTGGATGTAGAATTGCAGGATTGAGTATTTGCTATCGGTGAGTTGTGATGGGTTGTGGCTTGATGCCTAACTCATGTTTTTTCTGCTTTGCTTGGAGATGTCTAAAGTTAGGAGCTCTGATTAGGATGCCTTTTAGGGATTTTATTTCCGTACTCTGTTGGATTTATTTTGAGTGATTTTTATGATCCAGATACTTATGTATTATTTTGAGATATTTTGAGATGACCCGAGATGATTATATGTATGTTAAGATATTCCGCTGTGATCTGTTTATTTTTATTGATGAGATTTTCATATTATATGTTTAATATGAGCTTTATGAAGAAATGTAAGATTCTGATTGCATGTTAAATGTTTATTTATCGTTGATTAGTAGTCTCGGGGATCGGGGTCCTTATAATCAACATTGATGAACGAAAATCTGGTATCAAGCTTAATGTAACATGCTATGAACTAATCTCTATAGTTCAGCAAGCTAACCTAGTCAAAAAACAACCAGAAGTACCTCATCACTGAAAATGTTTTTAAAAGGAACATACCATAAAAGGTTTTATTGAATAAACAATTCTTTGGACCAAATGAACATTCTCTTTCAGACTTGTTTTGTCTGGACAAACAAGTAGGGAAGAAAGTGAATCAATCATAATTGATATCAGCAAATAGATATTATTATCCTCATAAGTTCAGTTGTACTAAGTAATTCTAAACTTAGGAGAATCTATCTGAAGAAAAATTTGTGCCCAACCAGTCAGTTTATTATGTTGTCAATGCTCATCAAGGAGTTATTTGGCATACACAGTGTACAAGTCCAAAACCAATCAAGTTAAAGGAATCAATGCACACCTCACCTGTTAACACAAAAGCTCGACATGGTATGTCAAAGCTAGCTAAAATTTACATTGCAGGTACAAGAGTGTGCAAGAATAGGACATAGTCTTATCAGTATTCAATAGCTCTAAGATCTGATGAAGCTCAACGTCGAAATGTATGTCAGAAGTTATTCCAGTCAAAAGCTCTGAAAGAGCAAGTCAGATGAAAGGTCAATATCTAAAGACATTAAGACTGAAGTTGCTTCAGACTCAAATAAAACAACTATAACGTGTCATAGAAGTGGAAATGCCTCTAGTTTTGAGATGAAATTGGTGGATTGTGAAACTTGGAAATGGACATGATTTGTTTAAATGAACTGGTGCATCAAAATGAATAACTTTTGAAATGTTTTGGTTTGATAATGGTGTGTGAAACTAATGTGATGTTGGATATATGAATACTAAGTATGAAGGATGAGTATGTATAAGTATGTAAACTTGGTAAATGTGAATATGGGAAATCTAATTGTACTTGTTGTGAGTACAAACTCTGGAAACTAGGGTTTCTGTGCTGTGTTTTGGTCATGCCTTGGGAACGATCCCAAGGTTACTATTTGTAGCCTCTCTTGGGCCTACCCGGTCATGGTTTTGGGCCCAAATCGTAAAGGGCCAAAACCATGACTAGGTCGCCCTCGTAAGCTGCTGAGGGCGCCCCCAAAGGGTGCCCTTTAGGAAGGTCACCTATGGTTATTTGTGACTGTAAAGTGGGCCTTGTGCCCTCCTGGAGGGTGTCCAGCCTTATTCCAAGGGCTCACACCCTTGTCTTTAGGATCTCAAATCCTAGATGGTGAGATCTACGGTCCACAGCCCAACAAGCACGAGTCTTGGGACAAGGCGAAGTGATTAAACTGTTAACAGGGGGATTTGCCTATGACCTTTTGCCCAGCAAGTGGGGCTTACTGATCACGAAGCTACATGAAAAAATTTTATGAGTATTATCCCAACATGGATGTTTGCCCACTCATGGGTGCTCGCCCAAGATGGGTGCTAGCCCAGCAAGTATGTTTAATCCTGCATGGGTACTAGCCCAACACGGATACTAGCCCAACATGGGTACTAGCCCAACATGGGTACTCGCCCACGATGGATGGTAGTCCAACATGGGTACTAGCCCGACGAGAGTATTCATAGCCCAACAAGCACGAGTCTTGATATAAGGCGAAGTGATTAAACTTCGTGTAGAGACGACTTCTTTGAGTAGGCTAGCTCGCCGCGCCGTTAAACTACGTGTTGAGGACGCCTTTTAATGAGATCTGACGGCTGACGTGAGGCGACCGTTCGCTCTCGCTGACGTGTTCGTATCGCAACGGTTCTTGGAAATCGTGCCAATGTAAGTGACGTCATCTGCACGTTTTCCCAGGATTTTTTTACTTTAAACTGAAATGGATCTACTTTTCCTCCTACTTTCAGATTTCTCTTATCATTTCCCCCTCCTTTACCTCCGTGTTTTTCTTTCAACTCGTTTTCCATCGTTCAAGCGGTTACGGCCTTTGTGGATCTCTGCGCCTACAGCTTGCGGATCGTTCGGAGTCCTTGTTCATTCTCAAATGCTTCATTTGTCTAAATCCAGGTAACCCTATTCGATCTCGTTCTTTTTTATTTTAAAGCAGTAGTATGGTGGTAATTAGGGAGTGCGATGAGGCGGGTAGGGAGTTATCCCCAGCTGATTCGGAGGAGAGGTGTAGGTTGTGGAGGGAAAGTGTTAGCCATGCGAAGCGGTCAGATGGAACCATTGATTGGATGGTGTTTGATAAGGCCTACTGCGGCCACTCCCTTTTGACGGAGTTTTCGAGTGATTTGGACGAGAGTAAAGGAGGGAGTGGTAGTGGGAATTCATCTGACTCTGTTGTTCGTTCTGTTCGCCCAGGTCCGTTCTGTAGGAAAGGAATTTGTTACATGGCGTCCTCTAGTGGTTCAGAACAAGAGAGTTTCGCCGAGGAGGTGCTTCGTTCAGAGTCTGTGTACGTGGATCCCCAACGGGTGGCGTTTTTTCGGAGTAAGCTGCACGTGTCCTCTACGGGATTTGAGGAGGACGTGGTCTTGGAACCTTGTCGCCCAGGTGAGAAAGTGTGCGCCCAGAGGCCGAAGAGTGTGAAGAGTGAGATGTTCCACATGTACACGGCAGTTTTTGAAGATCTGGGTGTGAAGTATCCCTTCACGCCCTTTGAAGTTGACATACTCAACTGTCTAAATGTTGCGCCTTCTCAGCTGCAGCCGAACAGCTGGGCTTTTATCCGCGCTTTTGAGATTCTATGTGAGGGGTTGGGTTTCCAGCCCTCAGTTGGATCCTTCTTCACTTTTTACGGCACGAAGGGGGTAGATAAGCAGTCTTGGGTGTCCGTCAGCGCGCATCCTGGTAAGAGGTTGTTCCCGCCCTACGCCTCTCATTACAAGAATTGGAGACAAACATTCCTCCGGGTCCGGGGACGAAAAGATTGTGAGGCAGCTGCTGCATGGGTGGATGGCCAACTGAGGTTTCCCACATGTTGGACGAGTGCTCCGGCGTCCATCATGGGTTTTGATTATGAGAAACTGGACGCATATGACCAAGGCGTCGTCTATTTTTTGGACAAAATGCTGCCTATGAACATCCGGGAGTTGTTGAATAGGGAAGGGGATGTAGATAGCTTAGACGAGTACCTACGTGAGTCAAGTTTATATATCTATGCATATACTTTCTCTTTCTATTTTCTTGTCCTCTTAACTTTTCTGCTTTATTTTCTGTAGAGGATATGGCGCCCATGACTGTGGCGGAAAGGAAAAGATACCTCGAAGAAATGAAGGCTAAAAAAGCTGCTGAGGGGATGGTGGCCACTGATCCTGCGGGACTTGTTACCCGCAAACCGAAGAGAAAAGCTGATCATCCGCCCGAGGTCCAAGCTGAGTGCCTCGTGGCGGCTACGAGCGATAAAGCGTCGCCCGGGAAAGACGATAAAGGAAAGGTGGCGGCGGAGAAAAAAGGAAAGAAGACGCCTTCTCCTTCCTTGATAGGCGCCATCAAAACCAGCAGGTCAGAACCATCTTTCTGGGATAAAGGCTTTGACTACGGCGCCTACGTGAAGGAGAGGCTGGTTTTTAATCCAGAAGACGCGGAGTCGGGAAACCAGGGCGCTGTGTCATTTATGACAAAGGATATAGGAGTCCATTGTTTGCGGACTATAACGCTTTTAGACTCGGTGGATCGGAAGTATAAGGAAGTGGTGCAGAATGAGGAGTTTTTCCAAGCTACGGTGAGGGCGTTGGAGAAAGAGGTGGAGGAAGCCAGGAATGCGAGGGAAAAAGAGGTGCAAAAGGCCAGGGAGGCGATGAAGCTTGAATGTGATAAACGCATCTCTGATCTGAAGATTGGTTATGCAGCGGATCTTGCTGGAAAGGATGGGGTCATTGCTAAGCAACAAAACGATGTCGCCGCTGGAGCCGAAAGGGAGGATCAGCTTAAGGCTGAGGTTTCCGAAGCGAAGGGCGAGCTGGCTCTGAACTTCGATGCTGGTTTTGAAAGAGCCAAGGCTCAAGTCGCCCTTCTCCATCCTGGCGTCGATATTTCCGCCCTTGATCCTTTTAAAATTATTGTAGATGGCGTCCTAGTGGACGAACCTTAATTTCGTTTGTTGTAATTTAATTTCCTTTTTAAACTCAGTACCCTTCTCCAATTTGTATTCATGATGTATCATTCTCTTTTAAGCTTTTCGTTTTTCTTCAAATTTATGTATTTCGGAAGGCCTCTCCTGGGCGGTGATCACATTTGTTTCATACTAATGTTGGCAGTTGTAGGTTTGTTTCTTTTAGCGCCTGATGCTTTAGGGTCCCTCTTTAAGGGGTCCCTTTTATCGTTTGGACGACGATCTTGTTTTCGGCTCGCGACGTCTTAGAGCCCTCTTTGGGGTTAAGGAATTAGGCGGCGACCTTATTTTCGGCTCACGACGTCTTAGAGCCCTGTCTTTTAGGTGGCGATTTCTTTTCAAGCTCACGACGTCTTAGAGCCCTGTCTTTTAGGGTTAAGGAATTAGGTGGTGATTTCTTTTCAAGCTCACGACGTCTTAGAGCCCTGTCTTTTAGGGTTAAGGAATTAGGTGGCGATTTCTTTTCAAGCTCACGACGTATTAGAGCCCTGTCTTTTAGGGTTAAGGAATTAGGTGGCAAACCCTTTGGGGTTAACGGATCATATGGCGAACTCATTCAAGATTCGGCATTGGTGATCTGCTAGAGGCAACGAAAGTAAGATAAACAAGCAATATATATATAATAGTAACAAAAAACCGGGGCCTCATTAAAAATCCCCATTACTGCGGGGGGAAAAGAGTGCCCCTAACTCCTTTACTACATAGTTGTACAAAGACGCCGAAATATATAAGATAAAGACAGTAAAAATTAAAGTGGCTTTGTTTTTCCTCTAGCTCGCCTTTGGGTTGTTGTGGCGAGTTCCTTCCTGCTTTGTGCTCAGCTTTTTCATCATACCGCAGTTGGCTAGTTCAGCATGTGGTATCAACAAAGGAGTACTTGTTTCCTCAACCTTCTTGATCCCACCGAATTCAGCATCTTCTTCCTCAGCATTGACACTTGAGTTGGCTGGCTTTGAACGGAGCATCAACAAAGGAGTACTTATTTCCTCAACCTTCTTGATCTCCTCGAATTCCGCATCTTCTTCCTCAGCATTGACACCTGAATTGGCTGGCTTTGAACGGAGCATCAACAAAGGAGTACTTATTTCCTCAACCTTCTTGATCTCCTTGAATTCCGCATCTTCTTCCTCAGCATTGACACTTGAGTTGGCTGGCTTTGAGCGGAGCATCAACAAAGGAGTACTCATTTCCTCAACCTTCTTGATCTCCTCCATATGAATTTCTTCTTCTAGGTTTGCGACAATGAAGTTCACTCGATGTGCTTTCATGCTACTGTTTCCTTTCTTCTCTTTTTGTAGCTTCAAACTGTTGTGGTAACATTCTCGGGCCACCTTCTGGTCTGCTCTGATAGCGCCCACCCGTCTGTCATCCAGCGGATATTTCATAATGAGGAATTTCGTGGAAAGATAGGCGTCGAGGACGTTGAAGGCCGGGCGGCCTATGATGATGTTGTAAGAACAGGGCGAGTTGACTACCAAATACCTAATCCTGATGGTATTGGCGTTGTTACCTGTACCGAATGTTGTCTTCAATGTGATGTATCCCTGGACGTGCACCTGCTCCCCTGTGAAGCCGGCCAGTATTCCTTTGAAGGGTTGCAACTGGTCCTCGTCAAGTCCCATTTTCTCAAAGGCAGAATAATAAAGGATGTCTGCAGAGCTGCCGGGATCAATCAACACCCTCTTGACATCCCAGTTGAAGATTTGCACAGTGATGACCATGGGATCGCCATCGTGGGGGATCACTCCTCTGCGGTCTTCGCTTGAGAAAGTGATATCCGTTTGGCATTCTGGTTCCTTCTTGGCGTGGTCATCAAGCAACATTACTTGCCTCACATATTTCTTCCGAGAGGTGCTGGACTCCCCTCCTCCTGCGAAGCCGCCAGATATGGTGTTCAAGGTGTGGCGTTCACCTTCTTTCGCCACATCTTTCTCCCTCTGGGGGTCTTCTGGGGGACGCCTGTCTCCCTCTCTACCTTCCTTCACATATCCTCTTAACCTGCCGTTCTGAATCAACTTCTCAATCTCTCTTTTCAGGTGGATGCAATCATCTGTGGTGTGTCCTTTGATGCGGTGATATTTACACCAGGCTTCCTTGTCGTTCCCCATGACATTTCCTCTCGGTGGTTGAGGTTCAGGAATGATTCTGGAATGGTAAACATCCCTCCAGATTTGTTCACGGCGGGTGTTGAGGGCCGTGAAGGATTCCGGGAGGGGTGCGCGCCTATCCTGGACGGGGCGCTTGTATGGCGCTCTGTCTCTGTTGTTGGGTGGGTAATAATTGCGGCGATGATCATATCTGTAGGGAGCACGCTCCCTGGAATCCCTTGCTTTCTTTTTTGCGTTGCTCTCTTCTCCTTTTATATAACACTCTGCCCTAGACATAATTTCTTCCATGGAGTCAGCCGGCTTCTGCGCCAGCGATTCGTTGAATTGTCCAGCACGGAGGCCGTTCTGGAAGGCTCCCACAAACAGTTCCTGGTTTGGGTTAATGACTTTGATGGTGGCGTCGTTGTAGCGTGCGAGATACTTGCGGAGAGACTCGTTGGGTCCTTGACGGACGTTGAAAAGGCTGGTAGACGAGACTTTGCGGTGGCGGCTTGCTGAGAACTGGTGCGTCAACTTGCGTGTCATATCCTGGTAGCTGACGATGGAAAACCGAGGCAGGTTCATATACCACCTGAGGGCGGCGTCTTTGAGGGTCCCTGCCAGCAGCTTACATTTCAGGGAGTCAGCCGCGCCAATGATGGCCTTCTGGGTGTTGAAAGCCGTTACATATTCCACCGGATCGCTCTTTCCGTCGAAAGACGAAAGCGAGGGCGGCATGAAGTTTTCTGGAACCGGCGCGTTCCAGACTTCAGCGGAGAGGGGTTGAGGATCAGGATCGACCGATTCATCTTGTTGAGAACCGTTTCCTTCGGCGTGCTGCTGCTGTTGGATGGTTTCCATGGTTGCTTGCAAGGCTTCGTTGTGGTCACGAAGCTGCTGGATCTGTTGCTGTAAGGCTTCTAGGGCTGCTGGGTCCGCCATCGACGGCGACGATGATGGTCGTTTTGGGTCGGTTCTGAAGGTTTAGGGCTGGTGACGAAAGGTTAACAGTCAGGGTTGCGAATCTCAGGGGGGAATTGATGTTCTGAACAAGGAATGGGTTGAATGTTTGGTGGAAATTAGGGGTGAATCACGGCGGATTCGAAGGTTTCAGGGTTGCTCCTAAGAAATACGGTGGATTCACGGCGTTCTGACGACTTTGAGGGGCCGTGGATCAACTGCTTTTCTTTCGGAGACGGTGGCTAGGTCAGTTTTACCGTAGCCCCACGGTGGGCGCCAATTGTACTTGCTGTGAGAACAATCTCTGGAAACTAGGGTTTCTGTGCTGTGTTTTGGTCATGCCTTGGGAACGATCCCAAGGTTACTATTTGTAGCCTCTCTTGGGCCTACCCGGTCATGGTTTTGGGCCTAAATCGTAAAGGGCCAAAACCATGACTAGGGCGCCCTCGTAAGCTACTGAGGGCGCCCCCAAAGGGTGCCCTTTAGGAAGGTCACCTATGGTTATTTGTGACTGTAAAGTGGGCCCTGTGCCCTCCTGGAGGGTGTCCAGCCTTATTCCAAGGGCTCACACCCTTGTCTTTAGGATCTCAAATCCTAGATGGTGAGATCTACGGTCCACTAATTAATGAAATAATTGATGATGTGCATTTTATGATGTGAATGTGATGAGTAAATGTTGAGTTATTTAACAAGATATAACTGATGAATCATTTGACTAAGTGTAGTTGTGAATCGTTTAATGATGTGAGATTAATGTGATATTTGGAGATGATTATATGATGATGGTGATGTAACGATGGTGAATACTTGATGTAATGATGTTGTTTTGATATAATGGTGTTGATATAATGATGGTGAATATATGATATGATGATGTTGATATAACGATGGTGAGTATTTGATACGATGATGTAGTTGATGTTTAACTGTTGAGTCTTATGTATGATGTGCATTGTCGGATCAAGATGAGATGTTCATGCATTCATGATCAGTCCTAAACGATGATATAACGATGGTGGGATCACTCAGTAACATAACTCTAATATCCAAAAATGATGATATGACGATGGTGGGATAAATTAGTAACATAACTCTGATATCCAAAACTTGGAACCACATGCATATAGAGTCGAGTCAAGAACATTGCATACATAGTTATGAGTCTTTGTGGAGATGTTAATTATATTTGTTGCAATATTATTTAAAAATAGTATGCGGGGTTTAGGGTGTTACAATTTGGTATCAGAGCAGGTCGGTCCAGTCAGGCCATAACTTTGTTTTATTTCCATTGTATGCGACATGTATATGTATACTGTCGATACTTGTTCTTTCTAATTAGTTGG
Source organism: Medicago ruthenica (assembly GCA_018208015.1). Lineage (NCBI taxonomy): Eukaryota > Viridiplantae > Streptophyta > Magnoliopsida > Fabales > Fabaceae > Medicago > Medicago ruthenica. Next base: position 39,035,693 of record CM031378.1, read on the forward strand.
TTCCTGTGTGGAGTAAGAGATGGCTGGAAGGAACCATGTAGAGATTGTGAATGCGATGACCGCGATCGCTTAAGCATTGGCTCAAGCGAATGCAGCTTTGCAGGGGCTGCAAAATCAACAAGGGGGAGCATATGAGTTGGTTTTGGATCGGTTTATGAGGAACCACCCGTAAACGTTCAAGGGGAGGTATTATCCAGAAGGTGCGCAAGTTTGGCTACAAGGAATTGAGAGGATCTTCAGGGCTATGGCGACTACTGATGAGTAGAAGGTCCGTTTGGCGACTCATATGTTGGTGGAAGAAGCTATGTATTGGTGAATGAACACTCGTTAGAGGTTGGAAACTGGAGGTGTTGCTATCTCTTAGGGAGCATTTAAGGAAGAGTTCTTGGGAAAGTATTTTCCATCTGATGTGAGGAGCAAGAAGGAGATTGAGTTCCTTGAGTTGAAGTAGGGGAACATGTCGGTGGCTGATTATGCGGCAAAGTTTGAGTAGCTTTCCCGCTTTTGCCCGCATTACAATGTTGTGGTAGATGAGGCATCTAAGTGTGAAGTTTGAGAGTGGATTACGTTCGGAGATCAAGTAATTTATTAGGTTCCATGAGATTCGAGTGTTTCCGTTGTTGGTGAACAAGTGTAGGATTTATGATGAGGATAGCAAGGCTAGAGCAAGCTACTACAAGAGTGCAAATGACAAGAGGAGTAAGGATTAGGATCCTGGCAAGCCTTATGGGACTCAAGCTGATAAGGGAAAGAAGAAGGCGACTGGTGGGTCTAGTCAAAGTGAGGGAGAGTAAGGTGCTACAAGTGTGGTGGAGTAGGACATCATGTTGCTGATTGTAAGAATCCTACATTGACTTGCTACAAGTGTGGGAAGACTGAACACCGTGCAAATGAGTGCTTGAGTAAGGATATAATTTGTTACGATTGTGGAGAAACTAGTCATATTAGTTCAAAGTGTTCAAAGCTAAAGAAGGCGAGGTTAGATGGGAAAGTGTTTACTTTGAGTGCTGAGGAGGGTCCCGAGCCAGACAACTTGATTCGAGGTATTTGTTTCAATAATAACACTCATTTGATTGCTATCATTGATACTGGTGCGACACATTCATTTATTTCTCTTGATTGTGCTAAAAGATTGAATCTAGTTTTATCTCTGATGTCGAGAGTGATGGTCATTGATACCCCGACCAATGGCTCGGTGACCACTTCCTTGGTTTGTGTGAAGTGTCCTTTGAATTTTGGTGGAATATATTTTACGTTGGATTTAGTTTGTTTACCTATGGCTCATATGGATGTTATGTTCGGTATGAATTGGTTGTTGTCTTTTCGTGTTAATATTAACTGTTTCATGAAGTCTATTACATTCTCTAATCCGGAGGAGCGTGTCGAAAGGAAGTTTTTGACCACGGGGCAAGTGGAGGCTTCGTTGGATGGCAAAGATCAGTTGTTTGTAATGTTTGCTTCTTTGAAGGTAGAAGGTAAGAAGGGAGGTGGTGATATACCAGTAGTAAAGAAGTTCCTAGATGCGTTTCCTGACGACATTGCTGATGTACCGCCAGAGAGAGAAGTGAAGTTTGCGATTGATTTGGTACCTGGAACTAGTCCTGTGTCGATGTCACCATATAGGATGTTTGCATAAGAGTTGGGTGAGTTGAAAAAGCAGTTGGAACAGTTGTTGGAGAAGAGGTTTATCAGGCCAAGTGTTTCGCCATGGGGAGCGCCGGTGTTGTTGGTTAAGAAGAAGGATGGTAGTATGAGGTTGTCTGTGGATTATCGGCAACTAAACAAGGTTACCAATAAAAACAAATATCATCTTCCAAGGATAGATGATCTTATTGATCAGTTGGTTGGTGCTCAGGTGTTTAGCAAGATTGATTTGAGATCTGGATATCGTCAGATTCGGGTGAAGTTGGAAGATATACCAAAGACTACTTTCCGAACTAGGTATGGTCACTATGAGTATTATGTAATGTCATTTGGTGTAACCAATGCGCCAGGTGTATTTATGGAGTACATGACTAGGATCTTTCATCCTTATTTGGATCAGTTTGTGGTGGTGTTCATTGATGATATCTTGGTGTATTCGAAGTCGGAGGAGAATCATGTGAAGCATCTGAGAAGGAAAAGAAGTTGTATGTTAAGATGTCGAAGTGCAAGTTCTGGTTGCAAGAAGTGAGTTTCCTTGGTCATGTGATATCTAGAGGTAGGGTTGCGGTTGATCTGTCTAAGGTTAAAGTAGTGTTGCATTGGGAGGCTCATAAGTCAGTTAGTGAGATCAGAAGCTTTTTGGGTTTGGCTAGTTACTATAGGAGGTTCATAGAAGGTTTCTCTAAGTTGGCTCTATCTTTGATGCAGTTAACTAGGAAGGTTAAAGCGTTTGTTTGGGATGCTAAGTGCAAAGAGAGGTTCCAAGAGATGAAGAAGCGTTTGTTTGCCGAATGCGAATGAGTCTTTTGTGGTGTATTGTGATGCATCTAAGATGGGATTGAGCGGAGTACTTATGCATAACAAACAAGTTGTAGCGAATGCTTCGAGGCAGTTGAAGGTACATGAGATGAATTACCCAACCCATGATTTGGAATTGGCAACAGTGATTTTTGTGCTTAAGATTTGGAAGCATTATTTGTTTGGTTTGAAGTTTGAAAGTATCAGTGATAACAAGAGTTTGAAGTATTTGTTTGATCAAAAGGAGTTGAATATGAGGCAGAGGCGGTGGATGGATTTTCTAAAGGATTATGATTCTGAGTTGAGTTAACATCCAGGAAAAGCTAATGTGGTGGAAGATGCGTTGAGTCGAAAGTCTTTGCACATGTCGGCGCTTATGGTGAAGAAATTGAAGTTGGTTGAGTAGTTCAGAGATTTGAGCTTGGTGTTCGATTTAACGTCGAATGGTGTGAAGTTGGGGATGTTGAAGTTGACAAGTAATATTATGGAGGAAATCAAAGAAGGTCAGAAAGTGGACATAGAACTTGTAGACTGGTTGGTATTGATCATGAAGGTGAGAAAAACACACAAGAAGGGGGGGTTGAATTGTGTGGACTCAAAAACTTAGGTTTCTTTTTCTTCTCAAAAATATGTTAAGTTCAGAATCAAGTTCTGAACTTTTATCAAAGTGTTTATGCAGTGGATTCAAATGAAAAGAGAGAAGGAAAGAGAGACACACAAAGTTTTTATACTAGTTCCTTCCACAAGTTGGAAGTAGTCTAGTCCCCTTGTTACTAACAAGAGATTTGAACTATAATCAAACTGATTACAATTGCTCAGACCACAAAGGAATGAGACTTCAATGCTCAAACACCTAGTAAGAGACTTCTAATGCTCAGAACACACAGTAATGAGACTTCCCTGCTCAGACCACAAAGGAATGAGACTTCCTTGCTCATACCACAAAGGAATGAGACTTCTAATTGCTCAGAACACTAAGTAATGAGACTTCAGGTTGCTTAGCACGCAGGCTAAGACTTTGTTTCAAACTGGTTTACAAGGAAAGAAGCTTGAATTGAACACTTGATCAAATATCAAAGGTGTTCACTTAATACAACTCAATTAAGACACTAACACTTAAGAAATTCTAAAATAAACAATTGTAAGAATTCTTAAGTTAATTTGTGATAGAAAACGTAAAACAGAGCAAGTTGCAGTTCAGATTGCAGGTTCTTTTTCTGTACAGAGTTTTGGCATTTTCTCTTCAAATCTTCTCCTTTTATAGAGCAGAAAATAGCTGTTGAAGATTGCCCATAAAATTAGCAAAGAGCCGTTGCAAATTGAGGCTAGGTCAGCTGAGTTTATGTGTGTGAAAACAGAGCACACAAAGTTTGAAAATATTCCTTAAAAGCTTGGGGAATGTTTCTGAGAAGGAGGCAACCAATTGCAAAGAGTTGTTCTGACATTTGCAGGCATTAAATGCTGAATGAAACAGTTGCTTTACTTTCCACGTCAGACTTCAGAAGCTTCTTCGTGAACAGTACTTCAGAAGCTCTCTTCAGACGCACTGTTCATCAGACGCACTTCTTCAGACGTTGACTTTTGTTGACCTTCAGAAGCACTCTTCATCTGATGCACTGTTCATCAGACGCACTTCTTCAGACGTTGACTTTCGTTGACCCACAGACTCAGCCTTCAGAAGCTGCCTTTAGACGCACCCTTCAGACTCAGGCTTCAGACTCAGCCTGCAGAAGCACCCTTCAGACTCAGGCTTTAGACTCAGTTTTCCTTCCAACTTTGCAACATAGCTTCTAAGCTTTTCTTCTTGCTCTTAGCTTGTTCTTTCATAACCATTTTCAAATACCAATCATTAAGAACGTGGTTCTGCAATAACTTGAACAAAGCATTAGCAATTACCAATTTTCTTTTTAACACTTTGTTATCATCAAAACCTTAAAGAGAGATGTTCATACAAATTGTTCCAAAAATCTCCCCCTTTATCCAAAAGAAGAGTTGTTCATACATTTTGATCCAACCATCTCCCCCTTTTTGATGATGACAAACATAAGTATTAATAAGAAAATTGTTGTTAATTTAATTAACAAGTTGACTGCAGGGTGTGAGGTTTGTAAGCTCCCCCTGAGTCTGATCCAGGTTAATTAAATTCAGTTTAAATCAAAACATGTGAAAATTTCAGAATTGTTGTTAAGTTTTAATTAACAAGCTGACTTTAGGAGAGGTTTGCAAGCTCCCCCTAGGTCTGACAGTCCACAAGGTGAGGTTTGTAAGCTCCCCTTGATTCTTATCCAAGTTAATTAAACTCAACTTAAAACAATAAAGTGAAATTAACACTCAGAATTGTAAATAACAAGCTGACTTCAGGTTCTGAGGTTTGTAAGCTCTCCCCCTAAGTCTGATAATCCATAGGATGAGTTTTGTAAGCTCCCTGAGTCTTATCCATGTTATTTTAAATTCATTTTAACTCACTAAGAGTTTATGTATCTCACAGAAATTCAATTCAGAGGCTAAGAGTTAAAAACAGTTCTCATAAGTTAATTTCAATCAGAACTTAACTTATGTTCAGAGCCTCAGGCCTAAATACCTTTTACTCCCCTTTCATAAGTTAATTACTGACAGAATGTAACTTATGTTTTTGAGCTCAGGAGCCTTAATACTTGTTTACCTACCTCTACTCCCCCTTTTGTCATCAACAAAAAGAAAGTTTCATAAAAATTTCAGAATTTAAGAGAGTTTGAAAAACATATGAGATAATCATGCAATCATATAGTTAATCAAGCAGCAAAGATGAACATTAGAGCAGACTTGATTTTTCATGAAGTATATAACATTGCATTTAAAAATAGAATGATGTTCAGAAGCAGAAAAAGATAGTTCAGAGCTTCTGATCATAGCATTCTTTGTTTCAGACACAGCTGTTCAGTTTATCTTGTGCAGTATCACTGAACTATTTTAGGCAAAATTGTTCAGATCATATACTAACTTGAAGGTTTTAGCACTACTGAACTTATATCAGAACCTGATACCAAAATTGGTTCAATGTTGATACCAAGATATAGCATTTGGTTCAGTGCTGCTGAATTCTTTTAGATAAAACTGATATCAATTTTTAAATATGTTCTGAAAGACTGAACATGTCTGATACAATTTGAGCATTTGAAAAAATTGTGTCTGTGTTTGTTAAACAATTTGAGCATTTGATACCAAAAACAGAAAAACACATTTTCATATTGATGACTTTTAGGAGGGACAAAGTATAACTTTCAAAGCTTTAAATCATCATTGCCCAGGGTTATACTTATCAGATTATGCCCAAACATTAGATAACTATCAGATTCAGAAGTCAGAAAATCCAGGTTCTGAACCTTCAGACTCTGAAGTTTTCAGGGCTTAACTTTCTTCAGACTCTCAATAAAATGAGTGTCTGATAAGTCTTAGCTTCTGATGAATTCAGAATCTTAGTTTTCATTCAGATTCAAGCATATTTTTCAAGAGATAAAATGCATGTTCAGATTCTTTTTGATAAAATTAAATCTGTCTTCTGTTAGGGGTTTTGTGAATATGTCAGCCCATTGATGATCAGTATCAATGAACTGGATATCCAAAACACCCTTCTGAACATAATCTCTTATAAAATGATGTTTTATTTCTATATGCTTGGCTCTAGAATGCAGAATTGGATTTTTAGACAGACATATTGCAGCAATGTTATCACAAGGAAGATTATGCTGATTTCATGAATCAGATAGTTTCCCAATTCATGTAGAATCTATTAAGTATAACTGAGAACTAAACATACCTCAGTAGAGCTTCTGATCTACTTCTCTTTGTTCATTTGTTGCTGAACACCCATTTTTGTTCCAGCAATGTTCTTGATATGCTTTAGGAGAAGTATCAGCTTCTGAGAGGCTCTTTTCAGCTATTTGGACATTCTTCAGACTAAGGTTCTGGTTCAGGTTCTAAAGTGTCTTCTGAGAGCTGAAACTCAGTACCAGTGATCCAGTCTTTGTGGTTTCCTCCAAAGTCCACAGTTCCTCCCTCTTTCATGTTCAGGGTTTGGAACATAGACTTGTTTTCTGTTATGTATTGCCAGCATCCATTGTCCAAGCACTAGGACTTCACCTTTTCTTTGGCTGTTCAGCATATCTGCAACAGAAATAATTTATGACCTAGGTACCCATATCTTTATGGATCCTCTTGGGTTAGTCCTGAAAGATTTAGCCATTTTCAACTTATGTCTTGAACTATTGAACTCAGACTTGTTCAGATACTTTTGATGTGAATCCTTTAATCTTGAATAAGTCTTGGTCTTATAAACTGAGTTCTTCAGAACCTGAGTTTTCAATGGTCTTGACTCAGATTTCTTCAGAACCTTAGACTTGAAGGTCTTTGGTTCTGAGTTGTTCAGAGTTTGAACCATTGAACACTTGAGTTCTGATTTCTTCAGAACTTTAGACTTAAGAGTCTTTGATTCTGATTTGTTCAAAATCTTGGATTCAGAAGTAGAAGGTTCTGAGTTGTTAAGAACTGCAGTTTTGTTTGCTTCAGACACAAGGCAGACTTTCTGACCTTTCTTAATATAATCAGAATTGCAAGACAGATTTGCTTTCTTTTGTTTGCTTTGCCTGACATTCTGGTTTTGAAAAGGTTTTGAATAAACTGGTTTGTTAAACATAGCCTTTTGAAAGTTTGAATCTGAATTTCCCAGATTCTGAGACTTGCTTGTCTCAGGTTCTGAACTCTTCAGACTTTGAACCTTTTCAGGTTTAGAGTCTGATTTTCTCAAGGTCTTAGACTTAGGACCTTTTGGTTTAGATTTTGGCAAAGTTTTAACTTCAGCCTTCATCTTTCCCTTAGGGTCAGAAGCTTCAGACTCTGAACAGTTCAGAACTTCAGACTCAGCAGTTTCAGTTTCTGCTGGCTTCTGTTTCTCAGAGTTGCCAGATGCAGGTACAAACAATACCTTAGTGCATTTTATACTATCATCAGAACAAGATAGAAGGTTTGTTTCATTTGAAAAATTACATGAATCATTTTTGAAACCAATTCCTTCTCCTTTGTTTCTGCTGATATTATAAATCATAGAAGCAATCTTGCTTCTGTTGATTCCAGTCATGATAAAATTCTGAAATGCAATTTCATGATCATTTGGAATTTTATCAGGCTTCTTATGAACCATTTTTCTGAGATCTTCAACTTCTTCATCAATATCATTGATATGATTCTAAAGTTTAAGATTCTCATCAGTCAGCAAGTTATTTTTCTTTTTCAAAGTTTTAAATTGATTTAACTTGCTTCTTAGGTGGTTCATAAGTTCTTTAACTGTATCAACAAGATCAGAATGAGAGAGTTCAGAAAATACCTCATCTTCTTCATCTGAGTCTGAATCTGGTTCTGTATCAGAAGATACATTTGCAACTAAATTCAAATTTGATTCAGCTTCATTTTCCTTGTCTGATTCTGATCCAGATTCCTCATCAGATGATACTATTGCTACCAAACCCAGGTTAGCTTCTTCATCTTCATTTTCATCTTCAGAATCTGATTCTTGATCAAGATTAATCCATGTAGCCATAAGGCTTTTTCTAAATGTGTCTTTGCCTGATCTTGAACTGTTCTTTCTGGATTTGTACTTCTGAAACTCAGGACATTCAGATTTGAGATGACCAATTCTCTTGCAATTTGAGCAGTCCTTTTGTTCATCCTTCTTGGAACTAGATCCTTTGAAGTTGCTGCTCTTGTTAGAAGATTTTCTTTGTCTTTGCAGCAAGAACTTAACTCTTTTGGAAAGCATTTCTAGCTCCTCAGCTTCTGAATCCTCTTCAGAACTTTCCTCAGAAAATTCTTCATCAGACTCTGAAGCTTTTAGAGCTTTTGAAAACTTTCCTTTGGATTTAAGTGCTACAGACTCAGAACTTCTAACTGGTTCATCTTTATTGAGTCCTAGTTCATGCACCTTGAGAGAGCTTATAAGATCTTCAATACTTAAAGTATTTAAATCTTTAGCTTCCTCAATAGCAGTCACCTTAGGTCTCCATATAGATGGCAAGCTTCTAAGGATCTTGTTCACATGATCAGCAGTAGTGTAGCTCTTTTTCAGGATTTGAAGTCCAGACACAAGAGTTTGAAATCTTGAGAACATAGCCTCAATATTTTCATTCTCCTGCATTCTGAACATTTCATACTGCTGAACCAGAATGTCGGCCTTTGCCTCTCTGACCTTCTTGTTCCCCTCATAATTGGAGCATAAAGAGGTGAAGATGGCTTTTGCAGTAGATTTGTCACTCAGCTTTAGGTATTCACTGTGAGGCATAGAATCCACAATGATACCTCTAACATGATGATGCTTTCTATATATCTTTCTTTCAGCATCAGTGAGACTTCTTCTGTTGATAGCCACTCCTTCTTCATCAATTGGAATAGAGATTCCATCTTCAATTATCCCATAATGAAGCATCAATTCCAATAATGTGGCTGTACATTTTGCTTTTCCACCAAGAGAATTTCTCAACATCAACACTAAACATAGGGGGTTTATTGTGTGAGTGAGATTTCTTGTTTTCAGTACCATAGCCACCACCACCACTTCTGAATGTAGATTCACCATAATTTCCAGATGCCATGTTTTTCTCAGGATCAAAACTGACTCACTGTTAAGTGATTGAATATCAGAACCGGAGCTCTGATACCAACTGAAGGTGAGAAAAACACACAAGAAGGGGGGGTTGAATTGTGTGGACTCAAAAACTTAGGTTTCTTTTTCTTTTCAAAAATATGTTAAGTTCAGAATCAAGTTCTGAACTTTTATCAAAGTGTTTATGCAGTGGATTCAAATGAAAAGAGAGAAGGAAAGAGAGACACACAAAGTTTTTATACTAGTTCCTTCCACAAGTTGGAAGTAGTCTAGTCCCCTTGTTACTAACAAGAGATTTGAACTATAATCAAACTGATTACAATTGCTCAGACCACAAAGGAATGAGACTTCAATGCTCAAACACCTAGTAATAGACTTCTAATGCTCAGAACACACAGTAATGAGACTTCCCTGCTCAGACCACAAAGGAATGAGACTTCCTTGCTCAGACCACAAAGGAATGAGACTTCCTTGCTCAGACCACAAAGGAATGAGACTTCTAATTGCTCAGAACACTAAGTAATGAGACTTCAGGTTGCTTAGCACGCAGGCTAAGACTTTATTTCAAACTGGTTTACAAGGAAAGAAGCTTGAATTGAACACTTGATCAAATATCAGAGGTGTTCACTTAATACAACTCAATTAAGACTCTAACACTTAAGAAATTCTAATATAAACAATTGTAAGAATTCTTAAGTTAATTTGTGACAGAAAACGTAAAACAGAGCAAGTTGCAGTTCAGATTGCAGGTTGTTTTTCTGTACATAGTCTTGGCATTTTCTCTTCAAATCTTCTCCTTTTATAGAGCAGAAAATAGCTGTTGAAGATTGCGCATAAAATTAGCAAAGAGCCGTTTCAAATTGAGGCTAGGTCAGCTGAGTTTGTGTGCGTGAAAACAGAGCACACAAAGTTTGAAAATATTCCTTAAAAGATGGGGAATGTTTCTGAGAAGGAGGCAACCAATTGCAAAGAGCTGTTCTGACATTTGCAGGCATTAAATGCTGAATGAAACAGTTGCTTTACTTTCCATGTCAGACTTCAGAAGCTTCTTCGTGAACAGTACTTCAGAAGCTCTCTTCAGACTCAGACTTCAGAAGCACTGTTCATCAGACGCACTTCTTCAGACGTTGACTTTTGATGACCTTCAGAAGCACTGTTCATCAGACGCACTGTTCATCAGACGCACTTCTTCAGACGTTGACTTTCGTTGACCCTCAGACTCAGCCTTCAGAAGCTGCCTTCAGACGCACCCTTCAGACTCAGGCTTCAGACTCAGCCTTCAGAAGCACCCTTCAGACTCAGGCTTCAGACTCAGTTTTCCTTCCAACTTTGCAACATAGCTTCTAAGCTTTCCTTCTTGCTCTTAGCTTGTTCTTCCATAACCATTATCAAATACCAATCATTAAGAACGTGGTTCTGCAATAACTTGAACAAAGCATTAGCAATTACCAATTTTCTTTTTAACACTTTGTTATCATCAAAACCTTAAAGAGAGATGTTCATACAAATTGTTCCAACAATCTCCCCCTTTATCCAAAAGAGAGTTGCTCATACATTTTGTTCCAACAGATCAATCAAGGTAAAGGAGGGGACTTTAGATTGGATGAGAGCGGAGTTATGAGGTTTCCTGATCGAGTTTGTGTACCGGATGTACCTGAACTTAAGAGAAGGATCATGGAGGAAGGTCACAAGAGTAGTCTAAGTATTCATCCCAGAGCGACGAAGATCTATCAAGACCTTAAGAAGTTGTTTTGGTGGCCAGGAATGAAGAAGGATATTTCAGAGTTTGTGTATGCCTGTTTGGTTTGTCAGAAGTCTAGGATTGAGCATCAAAATCTATGTGGAGTGATTCAATCGTTGTTTGTTCCATAATGGAAGTAGGATAGTATTTTGATGGATTTCGTAAGTGGTTTGCTAAAGACTGTGAAGGGGAGTGATTCAAGACTGGTTGACGAAGTCAGCGCATTTTATTCCTATCAAGACTGGTATGTCTTTAGCGAAGTTGGTGGAGATCTACATTGAACAGATTATCATATTGCATGGTATTCCTATCAAGACTGGTATGTCTTTAGCGAAGTATGTTGATCGGTTGACGAAGTCAGCGCATTTTATTCCTATCAAGACTGGTATGTCTTTAGCGAAGTTGGTGGAGATCTACATTGAACAGATTATCATATTGCATGGTATTCCATCTAGCATTGTGTCAGATAGAGATCTGAGGTTTACATCAAAGTTTTGGGAGAGTTTGCAAGAAGCTTTGGGAACGAAGTTGAGGTTGAGTTCTGCTTACCATCCTCAAACTGACCGTCAGACGAAGAGAACCATCCAGTCCTTATAAGATTTATGGAGGGCGTGTGTTTTGGAACAAGGAGTAAGTTGGAGTGAATGTCTATCGTTCATTGAGTTTACTTACAATAACAATTTTCTTCGAGTATTTGTATGACACCTTTTGAAGCGTTGTATGGAAGGAGATGTAAAACATTGTTGTGTTGGCATGAGGGGAGAGTGTTATGCTTGGACCAGAAGTTGTTCAGCAGACTACAGAGAAGATTAAGATGATTCAGGAGAAGATGAAAGCATCGAAGAGTAGACAGAAGAGTTATCATGATAAGAGAAGAAATGATATTGAATTTCAAGTTGAATGATATTTTTGTGAAGTTATTAGAAATAAGAGTTTTTGGAAAAATGAGGAAACAAATGTGTATGAGTAAATAGGAGGTTTAAGTGGAGTAATTGGGTAGTGTTTTATTTGTGGAGAATGAATAAAGACTAAACTCATTTAGTGTGAGAGAACTAAAACCCAAAACAAAAAAATATATATAGGGTTAGAAATCATAACACACAACTGAGAAAGAGGCAAGAGTAGAGGCTTAAGGGAGAAAGAGGGAAAGCTAGATAAATAAGAGGAAAGCTTAAGGAAATCAAGAGGAGACGGAAATCCAAGCTAGAGGGAGGTTTATTGGGAAGATTAAGAGGGAAGGGGGGTAGAATCTTGGTTTTGTGTGATTATTGTTATTTTCATGCTTTTATGATGAATTAATGTTGAATTTGTGATTTAGTATATTATTATGTTTATGAGTATATGTTTATTTGCAAATCCATGAAGTTATGATGTTAAATCAGTTACATAACTCTGATATCCGAAACTTGGTACCACATGCATATAGAGTCGAGTCAGGAACATTGCATACATAGTTACGAGTCTTTGTGGAGATGTTTGAATTGATTATGTGCATCTATGTGAAAGATGTGTGATTTGATGATGATGATGATAATGTGTGAATGTTTTGTATTCAACTTGGAGATTATTGGAGATGAGATTTCCAGTTTGTATTCTTATGATGATTTTGGTGTTCATTGTATCTGTTTATAAATATATAATTGAGAATATATGTGAATATGCCTGATTATAATGAATTTTGAAAGTATGAAGTATTTGTTTTCCTTGATGCTATACATGTGTTCATGTTATTCCTTATGTTGGATATTTCTCATCCTCTTAATGTGGTTGCCACCTATGCCTGTTGAGGGTAGACTTGCAGGTTGAGGACGCTTAGTTGCAGTGATTTTTCTGAGGATGGTTTTGTAGCCTATTTGTCCTTTTTCGCATTTCCTATGGAGTCTAGCTTAGTAGTGCTCTGATTAGGACTGTTGGGATTTTATGTTATCAGTTTATGTTTGATGAACTTTGATGTTCATTTGAGGATGTATTTATTCTGAGATATGTTCTATCTGACTTATGTTGTTGAGATTAATTATGTTGTGAATTTATATTATGTACTAGAGTTTTGGATTTTGATGATTGATGAAGAGTAACACCTTGAAATGTTAATTATATTTGTTGCATTATTATTTAAAAATGGTATGCGGGGTTTAGGGTATTACACATAGCGCCACATGCATCAGCAGATTCTAGTTTTGTGCACTAGGAAAACATGTTTTGCTTTGTAAAACTTCACCCTACTCATGGACTTATATGGGAGAGGGAAGTGATAGGAGAGCGAACCATTCAAGAATGGGTAATCCCACCAACTGGGAAGCCTCTACTGTGAAATCTAAGCATAGATTCATGATTAGTGAGAAAAATCGAGCAAGATGGTATATTCATTTGTAATTTTTGAGGTCCGTTTGAGATTTGGAGTTTTTGAGTTTCCTCCATGGATGCTAGTGTTGGCCGATCAGCTGCAAGGAGGAAGAAGGAGTTGACTTCCTTCTTCCTTTGACCGCGGGCCCCACATTTTGTTTGTTGTTTTGCTGTTTTTTTTATTGAAGGGGGTGAGTCTTGGGCCTTGGTACTAAATCTGTTGAGCTATTTGCTCACCCCTTTTCAGATTTAAACCCCCCTCTATGACTTTATTATTTGCTTTTTAGCTTATTCAAATAAGTGATTATTTGAACAATAGCTTATTTAAGCTTATTGAGTCAAATTTTTTACACTAACATAGTGATCTTTTCAGATCTTCTATTATATTTTGTTAGCTTATTTTTATAAGTCATTTCTTTATTTTAATCGTTTTTTAGCTTATCCAAATAAGTGATTATTTAAACAATAGCTTGTTTAAGTTTATTGAGTCAAATTTTTACACTAACAGTGATCTTTTCAGATCTTCTATTCTATTTTGTTGGCTTATTTATATAAGTCATTTTCTTTATTTTAATCGCTTTTTAGCTTATCCAAATAAGTGATTATTTGAACAATAGCTTATTTAAACTTATTGAGTCAAAATTTTTCCTCTAGAAATATGCAACATTATCTCTTTTTTTCCTTCATTTTTTTTCTTTCTTTATTTACTTGCTTTTTTTTTATTTAGTATTATTATTTCATTTGTTTTTCCTTTTTCTTTTTTTACTATCTATTCATTTGCTTTATTTTACTTTATTAGTGTTAATATCATATCTTGCATTTTATATTTATTTACCACTTTTTTTTTGCTTATTACGCATTAGAATTTATTTAGGAACAAATATAATTATAAATGAGAATATTGCATTGCATACTGTCGCGGTGATTTTCGGAGATCAAGCTATTGATTAGCGTTGACTCACTAATTTTAATTCACGACTGAACTTTTAATTTTTTAAATGAAAAGTGGAAAAAAGTTCTAAATTACCACATTTTTAAATATTTAGGGTTCGGGGGTTGGTTACGTTTAGGGAAGGTGTTAGCACCCTAAACGTTCGTAGTACTCTACGAGAACCTCTTGATTTTATTTATTTATTTGGGATATAACTTGCTTATTATTTTTTTTTTAAAAGAAAAAGAATGAATTAGAGTAGTGAGAAAAAATAAAAATGTTTTTTTGTATTTTTTATGATTTGGAAGGACAAGGTCCTCTGCCTACGTACCCGTGAGGGATCAAAACCTCGTAGTTCGGGGTAAAAATGACGGTTGATTTGTTTTGTGTTTTTTATTAGTTTAAAAAAAGGTTTTAAAGATAAAATAAAGGCCAAGTGGCAAAAAGGAGAATTGGTTTGTGTTTTTTATTTTTGAAAATAATTAAAGTGTTATTAAAGTTGATTAATGATTTTTTAAAGAAAATAAAAGAGAAAAAACGGACACTTGATTGCAAATCAAGGTTTATTAAGAAAAGATTTTTTTTGATTTTTTTGATTATCTGAATGTTTTTGTATTTTTTTGATAACGAGCTAAGACTAAAACGTAACTAAAAAGTTAAACGCGAGGAATTTTCGTGGTGACGTTGGATCACCACGAAATCCTTTTGAAAATAAACTATCCTAATATTTTTGTATTTTTTTTTTTAGGGCGAAAATAATAAAAAATAAAAAGGGCATAAAGCAGAATAAATAAAGTGAGTGTCAGTGCGAATTCTCATTAATATTTACATTGTGCCTAAATACATTCTAAGAAATGGCAAAATAATAAATAAAAATAAAAATTGCAAATGCACTAAGAATTAAATAAATATGCTAAGAATAAAAAAAAAAATGAAAATGCATGAAAATAAAAGGAAAATAAAAAAATAAAAATGCATGATGTACTATAAGATAAATTCAATGAAATAAGATGCATGGAAATAAATAAGGAACTAACAAATTAAAATGCAAAAAAGATAAAAAGAATAAAAAGAAATAAAAAAGGGACAGGGGGTGCTGAAGCAGAAAGGGGGGTACGAATAGCATTCAGAAGGGATGAGGGAAAGATCAGGGAATTGGGCCGCATGGATAAGGCTGAAGGAGGGGGAGAAAAGACCAGACCGGTTCGGTTCAAGAGAACCGAACCGGTTCAGTGCCTATAAATACCAAAGGTTCGGTTTTTTAATCATTTTCTAAAAAAATTTCTCTTTCTTCTCTATTTTTCCTTCTCTCTTCTCTCAAAAGCTTTCTCTTCCTCTCCATTTTTTATGAACTTAGACCCATTCCCACTTTGTGCTTTCAATTTCGTTTTAATCCTAAAAAAACAACACACATCAAACCTGTAGAACGGCGCTGGTCTAGGAGTAGTGGAAAGTGGTGGATGGAGGCAAGTTCGAAAACGGAAGTGGGTTTTTGAGGTGCGGCTAACCAACTGAGTCAAGGTACAGTTTTGGTTGTGGAATTCGGACTTGGTTTTGATCTATCGTGGCTTGGCCGGATTTGGTGGTTTTGGGTTGGTTATGGTGGAGGGCGTGTTGTTTTGCTTGTGCGGTTTGGAGGGAGATGGTGGTTGGCCGTGTTTGGTTATGCTGTTGGGAAAGGGGAATAGCCGTGTGGTGTGAGCGTGTGAGTGTTGAGTGGTGGTAGTGTGTGGTGAGGTCGAGTGAGGCCGTGAATGGGTTGTTTTGTGACTGTTATTGAGAGAGGGCTGGGCCGTGTGAAGCTAGGTTTTGTGGGAGAGGGTGATTCGGCTGGTTGAGTGGTGGTTGTGGGGTATGTGGCCGTGAGTGGTGAGTGGTGTAGGAGGAGGGGAGTGGTGGTGATAGGCCGTGAGTGGTGTAGTGATGAGGGGTGGTGAGTTTTGCGGTGCTGTTGTGTTAGATTAGTGGCTGATTGTGTAGTGTGGGTTGTGGGAGGCCGTAATGTTTATGGTGGCTTATGGGAAGTGTTTTTTGTGATGATGATTATGACTGGTTTTGAGTGTTGTGGTGTTTGTGATGATCTTTTGATTTGTGTTTTTCTGATTCTCCCCCCCCCCCCCCAAATGCTTAGTGTTGACTGATCCTTTTAATCCTGTAATCCTCATAGTCAAAACACACTAATGGCTATCAATCACCATAATGCTGAATTAAAACCCATTAAGTGACAAATTAAAACACAAGCTTATGAAAAAAAGTCTTCTCCACAATAAATAAATAAAAAGTCAGCTGATTAAAAAGGTAAAAAGGAAAAGAAAAATAAATAATAAAAATGCTAAATAAAGTAACAAAAAAAAATATTTAAAAGAATAAAAATAAAGATAGAAATAATAATAAAGACTAAAAGACGGACTCGGACGAAAAATAAAAAAAATGAGGTATTTTAAAATACCTCTCTGTCGGAATTTCGTCTGAGACGACGAAAAATTCCGAACTAAAAAGACGAGTAAAAAATAAATTTTAGGTCAAAAATTGGGGTATGACAGATGCCCCTATTTAAGTCTCTTCGTCCGGAGATCTGAAGAGAAAATCTTTGATTCGACGGGTCGAAGGGACTTAAATACAGAGTACGCCAATTTTGGACCTAAAAGAAAAAATGTGAGATGCTCGTGATGCAAATGCAAATGCAAGACGGCGAAGCTGACCCGACTGGGGGTAAAATAAAACAAAAGGATACCCGAGTTTGTTAAAGCAAGGGATCCGACTCCACTGGGGGATAACATAGTTTCACTGGGGAAGGAGTTGTCTACTATCAACAAAGATGACAGCTTAAAGAAGACAGATGATATGTATTACCTACTATCGTATATTGATAGCTTAAAAGAGGTAATATAAAAAGGAGACACCGTCTACTATCGTTGTATGGATAGCTTAAGGAAGACAGATGACATGTATTACCTACTATCGTGTATTGATAGCTTAATAGAGGTAATATAAAAGGAGACACCGTCTACTATCGTTGTATGGATAGCTTAAGGAAGACAGATGACATGTATTACCTACTACCGTATATTGATAGCTTAAAAGAGGTAATATAAAAGGAGACACCGTCTACTATCGTTGTATGGATAGCTTAAGGAAGACAGATGACATGTATTACCTACTATCGTGTATTGATAGCTTAATAGAGGTAATATAAAAGGAGACACCGTCTACTATCGTTGTATGGATAGCTTAAAGGAGGTGACAGATGACATGTATTACCTACTATCGTGTATTGATAGCTTAATAGAGGTAATATAAAAGGAGACACCGTCTACTATCGTTGTATGGATAGCTTAAAGGAGGTGACAGATGACATGTATTACCTACTATCGTGTATTGATAGCTTAATAGAGGTAATATAAAAGGAGACACCGTCTACTATCGTTGTATGGATAGCTTAAAGGAGGTGACAGATGACATGTATTACCTACTATCGTGTATTGATAGCTTAATAGAGGTAATATAAAAGGAGACACCGTCTACTATCGTTGTATGGATAGCTTAAAGGAGGTGACATGTATTACCTACTATCGTGTATTGATAGCTTAAAAGAGGTAATATAAAAGGAGACATCGTCTACTATCGTTGTATGGATAGCTTAAGACAGACAGATGACAAAATTTTACCTACTACCATGTGAGGGCAGCTTAAAGGAGGTAAGAGATAAATGTCAGTTGCTCGGGACGTAGCCGAACTGGCCAACTGACGACAAAAGACTGGATAGGGAAATGCACAAGCTACTCGTTAAAGAACTGCCACTGACGACAAGGAATAAAGGATAAATGCCAACTGTTCGGGTTGTTGCCGAACTGCCATTGACGACAAGGAATAAAGGATAAATGCCAACTGTTCGGATTGTTGCCGAACTGCCATTGACGACAAGGAATAAAAGACAAATGCCAACTGTTCGGGTTGTTGCCGAACTGCCATTGACGACAAGGAATAAAAGATAGATGCCAACTGTTCGGGTTGTTGCCGAACTGCCATTGACGACAAGGAATAAAAGACAAATGCCAACTGTTCGGGTTGTTGCCGAACTGCCATTGGCGACAAGGAATAAAAGATAGATGCCAACTGTTCGGGTTGTTGCCGAACTGCCATTGACGACAAGGAATAAAGGTACGCACAAGCTGTTCGTTAAAGAACTGCCGCTTGGCATAAAGAGGGTGACATCTCTGGACCAGACACACCGGGGATGACACTTGGGGAAAAAAGTTACAGATTGTTCATGATTGATTGACATGAAAAGCAAGACTCAGGGTGGTTAATGCAACCATGTATTGAATGATGTTATGTGCATGTTGTGTATGCATGAATGTATGAATGTATGAATGATGATGTGACTTGTATGACTGGCATGACTGATTAACTTGTGACTGTTTGAAGGATTGACTGGTAAGATTGTACGGAAGACTGACTTGTATGATTGTATGAGAGACCGACTTGTATGATTGTATGAAAGACCGACTTGATGAGACAAGATTGGACGGATAAGATGGAAAGTGACCCGACGTCGCATCACAAACACTCGGCAATCTTCAATGGGGATGATGCCACTGGGGACATATCAAAACAATGATGGGGTAAAGCCCGACATATGCAGTAACTGGTGGGGAGTAAACACTTCCTGGGGGAATCGTGCTAATCCAAAAACCTGGCAGAAGGACCTGGTGCTTCTGTGGTCATGCTTTTCTTTTGTTTTTTTTTTTCTTTTTTTGAATCCCTAACTTTTGCCTGGACCGCCCTTTCGGGCTTTCAGTCCACCGGGAATATATTCTCTTTGTATGCCCCTAATTTTTGCCTGGACCGCCTTTTCAGGTTTTCGATCCACCGGGACGCTCATTTTTGCCTAAGCCGCCCTTTCGGGTTTTCGACTTACCGAGCTTTTTCTTTTTTCTTCTTTCTTTTTTTCTCAAGCAATTGACCATGTTTAACCTGCTGAGTTTGTCCGTTCTCAGGATAACTGTTGACGCACACTTCACTTATTCATGAGTTCAGAGAGAATGCGTTTGTTGTCTATGCTTTTCAAGAATAAAAAGATTTATGATTTTGAAAAAAGTTTTGCTTCAAGTACTACCATCAAAAATAGAAGAAATTTTATGAACCGAATAAATGGGAATTCCAAATAAAAGGCACAGGCTCAAAATCATTTAACAGAGTGGTGGCCCGCCAATGGCGTGGCTCCCCGGATCTCACAAAGTTTGGAAAATGGTAAATATAAGGGGAAGGTACATTGAACACAAATAACCGCTATTTTCCCTAACAACTTTGAATTCCGCCGTTTGGATGCTTCAGATTCAGAGTCTTTTGGACCGTTAATGTGCCCCAAGTGAGTAGAGATCAGACCAATGCAGTTACTTTGTCTTTGGATCCTTAACTTTTGCATAGATCGCCTTTTCGGGTTTTCGATCTATCAGGATGATTATTATCTGTTTCATGTCTCTAATTTTTGCCTGGACCGCCCTTTCGGGTTTTCAGTCCACCGAGACGCTCATTTTTGCCTAAGCCGCCCTTTCGGGTTTTCGACTTACCGAGCTGTTCTTTTATTTTTAGACAAAGTATTTCTTGACTGCATCGGCGTTCACAGGACGGGGAAGCTCATCGCCATCCATAGTTGTAAGAGTCATTGCACCCCCAGAGAATGCTCTCTTGACGACATATGGGCCTTCATAATTAGGCCCATTTGCCCCTGGAGTCCGGTTGAAATGATAAAATCTTTTTGAGCACAAGACCTCCTTCTTGGAACACACGGGAACTGCCCGTGACACAAAGCATTCATGCGTTTCTCTTCAATCAAGTTTGAACTGATCATATTTGTTTTGACATCATTCAGCCTCTGATAATTTGGGTTCCATTAAAACTCTCTTTGATGGAATCTCAATCTCCACAGGGAGTACTGCTTCTATGCCATACACTAAAGAAGAGGGGGTTGCCCCTGTTGAGGTACACACTGAAGTACGATATCCATGTAAAGCATACGATAACATCCCATGCAAGTCCTTGTAAGTGGTTACCACCATCTTTTTGATGTATTTTCTTTCTCTTTTTTTGCTTTTGTTCTTTTTTGATGTTTTTTTTTTGTTTGATTTTTTTTGTAGCCTCGATGGCACCACTCATCTGGGATTTGACCAGGAATACTGTAATGGCAGTTCTTCGGAACCTAAGTTAATCATTTCGAGTGTTTCTTCATGAGGCTGAATGGCTTTCTTGTCATACTAATAACTGATATACCTTTACGGGAATCCCTTCATCCTCCTCCTCTTCGGCTTCGTAAACAGAGAACTCAAAGTCGGGAGAGAGCATAGGGTTACAGTGTTCAACGGGTTTATTTATGTTCAGTCTACATATGATTTGATGATTGATTTTAGAAAATGAGTGAAAAATGCAGACCTTTTGAAATCGATAACATAAAATATTTTTTTGGGTTTTTTGTGTTACCATTTTCCAGAAAAGCAGTAAAATAAAAATAAAAGTCGCGAAAGAAACGACAATTTTTCATTGATAGTGGTAACTTGAAGACAAAAGTAGAGCCCTACATGATTTCACTTTCGTATCGGGCGAAACGAAAGGATTTTTGAAAAGACAAGACAACGAAAACACATTACTTGGACCCATGAGTAACTGAGGGAATGTCAACAGCGACCCAATTGCGGCAAATCCTTCCTTGTGTTTGCACGACCACATCCATTTTTCACTCTTCTATTTGCACAAGTGTTGTAGGTGCGAGTAGGTTTGTAAGGTATGCGTCGGACCACTTTCTTGGACTAGGCAGATGGACCTTTGGAAAGACAAAATGTGAGACTCGGCTTGAGAAACTATGAATGCGATATGATACATGATTATGCGTATGCAAAAAAAAGAAGAAAGATTTGTTATCGAAGGACTTTGTTGAAGTAATTGTAAACATCATGGTTTGAACATTTCATTTGAGTACCAAGGCATTACAAAATAGTTCTTTTTTAGAAACCAAGCCAAGGGACCAAAAAAGTCCTTTAGTGGAAGCTAGATTTTTTTTTAAAAAAAAATCTAAAGCCTCCTAGCTTCCTTAAATTCAACAAATCCGGGCTCTTGAAGGTGTACTTCCTAGTGCTCCTCTATGATGTTTAAAAAACTTGTTTGAGTCCTTCGATAATTGGATGAAAAAAAATGTTTATGAATGAGTGCATGCATGCATGGTTATGCTAAAGAACGGAGAAAACATGGTGAGGTTAAGTCCATAATGTTGGAGTTGAGGGTAAACACGCCATTTGGTAAGGACTATGGTTTCATATGTACCTGTATCACGGGTTCTACCAAGTTCCCAAAGTCATTGACCACTTCCGAATATTGTCGGGTTACGGGACTGACTCCCGGTCCAACGACGTTCGTAGGAAAGTCTCGTTTGAGTGTAGTATCGCGTATCAACCAATTCAAGACTACTCTTGATTAGTCATCGCACTACGTCCTAAAAGGCCAAGATGGGTTAAAGGTAACTAAAGGTCCTCAACTTCATCGGTCACTTGAAAATAACGATGCCGAACACGACTACTCATGTCAACATAGTAATACTTCCAAGATTCCTCCATTGAGTGGGGTTATCACATGTGCCACATCCGAAACTCACTCTCGGAAAGACACTTTGATTATACCACCATCCTATCTTATGTTTCCCTCAAGTCCGGGTGTAGGACTTATCTCACCACTCACGTAAAAGGAAAAGAACACATATGCACATATTTACACTTCTTATTTTTATTTTAAGCAAGTTATAGCGCAAAATATTTAAATAAATTCAAGTTAGGCTCAACCCTCGGTGTCCCCAGTGAAGTCGCCATTTCTGTCGCGGTGATTTTCGGAGATCAAGCTATTGATTAGCGTTGACTCACTAATTTTAATTCACGACTGAACTTTTAATTTTTTAAATGAAAAGTGGAAAAAAGTTCTAAATTACCACATTTTTAAATATTTAGGGTTCGGGGGTTGGTTACGTTTAGGGAAGGTGTTAGCACCCTAAACGTTCGTAGTACTCTACGAGAACCTCTTGATTTTATTTATTTATTTGGGATATAACTTGCTTATTATTTTTTTTTTAAAAGAAAAAGAATGAATTAGAGTAGTGAGAAAAAATAAAAATGTTTTTTTTGTATTTTTTATGATTTGGAAGGACAAGGTCCTCTGCCTACGTACCCGTGAGGGATCAAAACCTCGTAGTTCGGGGTAAAAATGACGGTTGATTTGTTTTGTGTTTTTTATTAGTTTAAAAAAAGGTTTTAAAGATAAAATAAAGGCCAAGTGGCAAAAAGGAGAATTGGTTTGTGTTTTTTATTTTTGAAAATAATTAAAGTGTTATTAAAGTTGATTAATGATTTTTTAAAGAAAATAAAAGAGAAAAAACGGACACTTGATTGCAAATCAAGGTTTATTAAGAAAAGATTTTTTTTGATTTTTTTGATTATCTGAATGTTTTTGTATTTTTTTGATAACGAGCTAAGACTAAAACGTAACTAAAAAGTTAAACGCGAGGAATTTTCGTGGTGACGTTGGATCACCACGAAATCCTTTTGAAAATAAACTATCCTAATATTTTTGTATTTTTTTTTTAGGGCGAAAATAATAAAAAATAAAAAGGGCATAAAGCAGAATAAATAAAGTGAGTGTCAGTGCGAATTCTCATTAATATTTACATTGTGCCTAAATACATTCTAAGAAATGGCAAAATAATAAATAAAAATAAAAATTGCAAATGCACTAAGAATTAAATAAATATGCTAAGAATAAAAAAAAAATGAAAATGCATGAAAATAAAAGGAAAATAAAAAAATAAAAATGCATGATGTACTATAAGATAAATTCAATGAAATAAGATGCATGGAAATAAATAAGGAACTAACAAATTAAAATGCAAAAAAGATAAAAAGAATAAAAAGAAATAAAAAAGGGACAGGGGGTGCTGAAGCAGAAAGGGGGGTACGAATAGCATTCAGAAGGGATGAGGGAAAGATCAGGGAATTGGGCCGCATGGATAAGGCTGAAGGAGGGGGAGAAAAGACCAGACCGGTTCGGTTCAAGAGAACCGAACCGGTTCAGTGCCTATAAATACCAAAGGTTCGGTTTTTTAATCATTTTCTAAAAAAATTTCTCTTTCTTCTCTATTTTTCCTTCTCTCTTCTCTCAAAAGCTTTCTCTTCCTCTCCATTTTTTATGAACTTAGACCCATTCCCACTTTGTGCTTTCAATTTCGTTTTAATCCTAAAAAAACAACACACATCAAACCTGTAGAACGGCGCTGGTCTAGGAGTAGTGGAAAGTGGTGGATGGAGGCAAGTTCGAAAACGGAAGTGGGTTTTTGAGGTGCGGCTAACCAACTGAGTCAAGGTACAGTTTTGGTTGTGGAATTCGGACTTGGTTTTGATCTATCGTGGCTTGGCCGGATTTGGTGGTTTTGGGTTGGTTATGGTGGAGGGCGTGTTGTTTTGCTTGTGCGGTTTGGAGGGAGATGGTGGTTGGCCGTGTTTGGTTATGCTGTTGGGAAAGGGGAATAGCCGTGTGGTGTGAGCGTGTGAGTGTTGAGTGGTGGTAGTGTGTGGTGAGGTCGAGTGAGGCCGTGAATGGGTTGTTTTGTGACTGTTATTGAGAGAGGGCTGGGCCGTGTGAAGCTAGGTTTTGTGGGAGAGGGTGATTCGGCTGGTTGAGTGGTGGTTGTGGGGTATGTGGCCGTGAGTGGTGAGTGGTGTAGGAGGAGGGGAGTGGTGGTGATAGGCCGTGAGTGGTGTAGTGATGAGGGGTGGTGAGTTTTGCGGTGCTGTTGTGTTAGATTAGTGGCTGATTGTGTAGTGTGGGTTGTGGGAGGCCGTAATGTTTATGGTGGCTTATGGGAAGTGTTTTTTGTGATGATGATTATGACTGGTTTTGAGTGTTGTGGTGTTTGTGATGATCTTTTGATTTGTGTTTTTCTGATTCTCCCCCCCCCAAATGCTTAGTGTTGACTGATCCTTTTAATCCTGTAATCCTCATAGTCAAAACACACTAATGGCTATCAATCACCATAATGCTGAATTAAAACCCATTAAGTGACAAATTAAAACACAAGCTTATGAAAAAAGTCTTCTCCACAATAAATAAATAAAAAGTCAGCTGATTAAAAAGGTAAAAAGGAAAAGAAAAATAAATAATAAAAATGCTAAATAAAGTAACAAAAAAAAATATTTAAAAGAATAAAAATAAAGATAGAAATAATAATAAAGACTAAAAGACGGACTCGGACGAAAAATAAAAAAAATGAGGTATTTTAAAATACCTCTCTGTCGGAATTTCGTCTGAGACGACGAAAAATTCCGAACTAAAAAGACGAGTAAAAAATAAATTTTAGGTCAAAAATTGGGGTATGACACATACATATTTACATCATTTCATGCATTTAGGAACCAATGTAAATATAAATGAGAAAATTGCATTGCATGCATATTTATTTATTCTACATTATGTCAAAAATCAAAATCAAAATAAGTGATTAGTATAATCCAAGGAAAATGGGACTTTCATTTTGATCCAACGTCATTATGAAATCCCTCGTGCTTAGTTTACTTTTTTTTATCACGCTTAATCTTTTAGACTCCAAGTATAAAAACCATAAAAATAAAAAAACATTCAAATATTTAAAACCTCATCAAAAATATCTTTTATTAACAAACCTTGGTTTTCAAACCAAGTGAATCCTCATTTTCCCTAAAATCAACTTTTAATCAATTTTAATCATATTAGATTTTATTTTTCTACAATTAAAATCAATCAAATTCACTCTTTTGCCACTTTGGCTCATTTTACCTTTAAAAAACATTTTCGAACTTTAAAATCAATCAAACAAATCACTCGGCTTTTTACCTCGAACTACATGATTTTGATCCCAGTCGGGTATGTAGGCAAAAGACTTTGTCTTTCCAAATCAACAAAATAACAAAAACATTTTTCTCTCCTTTCACTCATCACTTTAGTCTCTTTTACACTTAGGCTTTTATTTACAAGCAAATAGTCGATTCAGCACAAGATAAATAAAAACAAGAGGTTCATATAGAATACTATAGACGCTTAGGGTGCTAATACATTCCCTTTGCGTAACCAACCCCCGAACCTTTGATCTCTAAAAAATACGGGTTTTTTTTTTTTTAACTTTCCCCCTTTCCCTTGGAAAATAAAAGCTCGGTGGTGGACTTAAAATTGTGAGTCAACACTAACTAATAGTTTGATATCCAAAAATCACCGCGACAGTTGCAGTGAGTTTTCTGAGGATGGCTTTGGAGTTCGTCCTTTTTCGCATTTCCTTTGGAGTCTAGCTTAGTAGTGCTCTGATTAGGACTGTTGGGATTTTATGTTATCAGTTTATGTTTGATGAACTTTGATGTTCATTTGAGGATGTATTTATTCTGAGATATGTTCTATCTGACTTATGTTGTTAAGATTATTTCTGTTGTGACTTTATATTATATACTGGAGTTTTGGATTTTGATGATTGATGAAGAATAACACCTTGAAATGTTAATTATATTTGTTGCATTATTATTTAAAAATAGTATGTGGTGTTTAGGGTATTACACATAACGCCATATGCATCAGCAGATTCTAGTTTTCTGCACTAGGAAAACATGTTTTGCCTTGTAAAACTTCACCCTACTCATGGATTCATATGGGAGAGGGAAGTGATAGGAGATCAAACCCTAGAAGAAGGGGTAATCCCACCAACTGGGTGGGAAATTGATGAAAATCAAAATATTTGAGCCTAGTGCTTGGACTAAGATTACGGTCTACGTGGCCGAAAATAAATGCAAAGCGGCCTTAGAGGCTGAAATGCAACAAAAAATGGTTGTCGAAACCAATAACCTTGATCCTAATGAAAATTTGGCAGAAGGCCAAAAGCAATTAACTGCTGCTAGGCACTTAACGTCAGTTGAACCGATGTAAAAAATGTTCAGTGGCAGTTAACTGTCGTTAAATTGGTGAGATCAGCAATTTCAAAAGTGAGATGAGCAATTTTCTCCCTCTTGGGCTTGTTTCTTATATTGAGCCCAGTGCTACTCATTTGTATGTTTTGGCCCAATCCCTTTTCTCCACAATTTCTTGTACTTGTAACACATTCTTATTCTATTTGACACGCAACACACTAATCTCAGATTGAGTTCCAAATTTTGGTTTGATTATAAGATGAAAGTCTTCTCGAAAACAAAGAATTCCAATTTCGGTTTGATTTTCCTCAAAGAAAAGAAACATTTACTAGCGTCTCCACCAAGTCTCAACCAAACCCATGATAGCCAATTTTCCTCACAAATCATTAGTAGTGATATAAGGTTCATAATTGGATCAACCACCAACAAGCAACTTTGCTTCCGTTAAAACTTGGCAACACTTCTGCAACCATCTTCATGTCAAAATTCCCGCACAACCTCTAAATTTATGTGGATCATAATTTCTTTGATATCAATGATAGGTCTTTGATAAGTGATTAAGTAATTAATAAAGAATAAGAATGAACATTGATATTATTATTTTCTTTTTTGGAGAATAACTCGTGCAACAATAGCTACGCAAACTAGAAACTGTGCCAACAATAAAGTGTAACTTTCACAAATAACCAACCCTATAAGAATTCGAGAGCATAGTCTCTGTTAAAACAATCAAATATAACGAACAATCGAATGACTATGTACCATACTTTTTCTATTTGACATATATATGGCTAATAGATGGACTATACTAACCACATTTTTTTTTTTTTCCAATACATCTATCTTGTGACTTGTAATTCACAATTGGCCATCGCTCCATCGTGTTGCTCTCCAATTACCATAAAGACTTAACTCTTCATAATGGTTTGATTCTTGACCAATTCCATTCTCTCATCATAAAAGAATCCTCAATTGGCACCTTCCATTCTCTCATCATGGTTTGATTCTTGACCAATTCCATGATCCACATCATAAGTTGCATGAACACCCACAAATAAATAATACACAAGCATCACACCAGTACAAATCAAGAATCTAAAAAAAGCCTCAGAACCCAATGATCCCATAAGAAAAAGATTCGTCGCAATCGACAATGATGGCACCCACGGAACCAACGGAACTCCCCAAACCTTCGGTTGCCTCTTCTTTGGAAGCAAACTCATCACCAAAGTCGCGGAAAACCAAACACAAGCAGCCACGGTATACCCAATCCAACCAAACAAACCAGAATTCCATAGCGCAGTCCCAACAATACAAGAAACAACAACAACAAACAAACACAAAAGAACCTTCCATAAATCACTCTTATCCGCTGATTCCCTCCCATAATATCTCCTCACAAGCAACGCAATAGCCATAAGCATAAAAATGAAAAGAGTACTTACAGAAAAAACACTAGACAGAACATCCAAACTAGTAAAAAGAGCAATAACACAACTTGACAAAGTAGTCAAAAGTGTAGCATTAACAGGTGTTCCAGTTTTGGGATGAACAAGTGCAAAAAAGGGTGGAATCATATGTGACCTTGCAATTTGAGTAGTGTACCTAGCTTGTCCCATTGACCCAACAAGCAAACTTGTTGTCATTCCTTTCAAAGCACAAATACTCACTAAATATTTACCCCATTTCATACCAATTTGAACAAAAGCAACTGAATAAGCAGCTCCAGCATCAATCTCACTATACTTAACCATGTTCACAAGTGCCAATGCCATCAAACAATAAATAACCGTTATCATAGACATTGAACCAATTAAACCAATAGGTATATCTCTTGAAGGGTTTTTAGTTTCTTCAGCCATAGTTGCAACCATATCAAAACCGGTATAAGACCAATACACAACAGCTGCAGCGTTAAAAACACCTTTAACACCGTAAGGAAAAAACGGTGTTAAATTTGACGACTTTCCGTGTATAAAACCGATCACAATAATAAAACCGATTACAAAAGTTGTAACAATTGAACTTAACCATGTTAAGATAGATGTTTTTCGTGTTCCACTAGCCGCGATTCCGTTAGTGATTAACAAAACCATAACGGCTAACGGATCAAGCATATTGAAACCGGTTTTAAAAGAATCGATTCGGATCCGAAAATAATCCGAATCGTTTTTTATCATTGTGGCAAAATAGGATGACCATGAACGACCGAGACCGGCAGCACCGACGAGAGCTTCAAGGAGAATATTCCCGGCGGCAACGAAAGCAAGAAAATCACCGAGTTCGATTCTTAGGAATGAAAACGAGCCACCAGCGACGGGAACTTCAACGGCGAATTCAGCGTAGATGAAAGCTGAAAGAAGAGCGGAGAAACCTGACGCGGCGTAAGAGAGGATAATGGAAGGACCAGCATCAAAACGAGCTTCTTGACCGGTAACGACGAAGATACCAGAACCGACGACGGCGCCGAAAGCGAGCCAGGTTAAGTCCCACCAAGTTAGACAACGAGCCATGGAATTTTCACTGGCTTTTGGAAGAACGAGGAGTTCATGAGAGTCTGTTGATCGGTTTAGGAGGCGGTCTTTTAAGCGTGGACATGTGTTTGCTAAGGCGGTTCGATATGTTTTTCCGGTTTGGAAAGATGGTTCTGGGAAGAAATCTTGCTTGCTCCATCGCCAATAGCTTCGTGGCTTTGTAGGTGCGGTGGTGGTGGTGGTGGTTGTGGAGGCGGAGGAGGAGGAGGAGGATGTCGGTGGTTTCATGTTAACTAACACTGTAAAAGAATCGCTTAGTTGGTTGGTGAATGTCTCTACTTTGTAGGTGAGATTGAATCGTGATTTTTAATCATTTGAGTAAATATACTGTAAATAAAATATATATTTGTTTTAAGAAATATGTAACTAACTTCCAAAAACGTGAAAATAATGTACTGAACCGTGCGTTGCGTCTTGATACGGTATTAATCTGGACAGGTTTCTCAATTAATCATCATAAGTCTGACATATTGGTCAAACTGGATTTGGATTTGAGGGAGTATTACCTTAAAATATATTTTTTAGTCTCAACAGAATAATGGTTTTACCTTAAATATATTTTGGTTGCTAATGCATTTACTCAATGGTCAAATGATGTAAAAAAAAAAAATAATATCGGTTCTCCAAAACAAATGTTTATTTTTAGTAAATTTTTTTAATCTGTCTTTTTTTTGTCAAATAATCTAACGATGGGATTTCACACATTTAAAACGTAAAGAAATGTGGAGTTTGGGGTTCGAGTTCCAATATCTGTATAATATTATTGTTGCAACTACTAAAACTTACGGGACAATCTCAATCTATCTTTACTTAAATATGAAATAGATAATATATTAGATAAATTAAATAAAGAAAATGCGTGTCTATGTGACATTATTACTCCAAAAAAAAGTGTCTATATGACATTACTCCGTTAACAAAAACAAATATAATAAAAATATGGGAGCTTTTGTCATGCCTTCGCTATGGAACAGATTTAAATCTGTCAAAGGCAGTATTTTTTCAACAAATCATGTCATTATATTCCTCAAAAAAAAAAAAAAAATCATGTCATTATAGTCAATACAATTTTTTTTCTTTCATCAGTCAAATACCTTTTTTTTTTCTTCTTCTGTTATACATTCAAGTATATTCCTATTTTTTTTTTATTTTGAAGGAAAATTCAAGTATTTTCAATCAAATCTTTTTATTATTACATGGTCGATTAAGTTTTTAGAAAATCAAACAATAGTATTTATAGGTATATGGTTTTAAGCCACATGTCGCTTCCTCGTTTGTTCGCAATATTTTTATTATTTTTTATTTTCAAAAACTAATATTTTATTTTGCATAAATATCACAACAAACTTCATATATTACCCTAGTCTTTAAAATTTAACTTGTTCTGAACATCCTTCTGTGTCTGATATCTCTGATAGTTTGCTCTGATTCTTGTTAAAACTGTTTTGCTCTGATGACAACAAATGTATGAACAAGTCCCTTTTGAGTTTTGATGACAACAAAGTGTTAAAAAGAAAATTGGATATACTAATACATGTTCTAAGTGTGCAGGACCATATACTTAAAAATTATGTATCTAATAGTGGTTCTGAAAGATCAAGTTAAGAGCGAAGAAAAACTTTGAAGCTTGTGTTGCAAGTTTGAATACATTCAGTGACTGAAGATCAGAGTCTGAAGCTCAGCGTCTGAAGAACTGTGTCTGAAGATCAATGATTGAAGATCAGCGTCTGAAGAACAGCGTCTGAAGATCAGAGTCTGAAGATCAGCGTCTGAAGAACAACGTCTGAAGAACAGCGTCTGAAGAACAGCGTCTGCGGAACAACGTCTGAAGTTCAGAGTCTGAAGTCTGAAGACTGGGAGTCTGAAGGAAACTCAGAAGTCAACTGCTGTCACTGTCAACAGTACATAGTACGACAAGACCTCTGCAACATCCTCAGAAGTCAGAACTGCTCTCTGCAACTTTGTTTCCTTGGACGAAACATCCAATCCTTTTTAAGGAAACAATTCAAACGTTATTCTTTTGTACGCATACCATATCAAGGAAGAAATCAACAATGGCCGAAGCTTCAATTCAAACGACTTTATTGATGATTTGGCATCTTCTCAACGGCTCTTTATTCCTCTATAAAGGACTGAAGATTTGAAGAAGAACATAGAAGACTCTGCAATTCTGAAAGCGCCAATACTCTGTCAAATTCAAAACTCATCAATAACTTAAAAATTCTTACAAACTTTCTTATCTTAGAATTTCTTAAGTATAGAGTCTGAAACTGTGTTGTATTCTTTGAACACCACTGATAGTATATAAAGTTTTCAACTCAAACATTTTTATTTGTAACTCTGTTTGATTCGAAGTCTCTTGCATGTGTGCTTGAGCAATCAGAAGTCTCTTGCTTGTGTGCTTGAGCAATCAGAAGTCTCTTACTTTGTGTTTGAGCATAGAAAGTCTCTTACTTTGTGTTTGAGCATTTGGAAGTCTCTTACTTTGTGTTTGAGCATAGGAAGTCTCTTACTTTGTGTTTGAGCATTTGGAAGTCTCTTACTTTGTGTTTGAGCAATTGGAAGTCTCTTGCTTTGTGCTTGAGCAATTTGTAATCATTGGATTATAGTGAAAAACCTCTTGTAAGTGACAAGGGGACTGGACTACTTACGAGTTGTCGAAGGAACCAGGATGATTTCTTGTGTCCTTCTCTCTCTCATTTACTTTCCATCCGCTGCATTATAACTCTGAACATAGCTTCAGACTCTGAACTATCATTAAGTTTTTGAGAAAGAAAAAGCCAACACAATTCAACCCCCCTTCTTGTGTTTTTCTCACCTTCAGAAATATGGATTGGCAATTGTTGATGATTAAAGTAGATGGACTTGGGTAAAATTTCTTAGAACCAAGAATGAAACATATGATGTGTTCAACAACTTCTGCAAGCAAGTACAAACTAAAAATGAATTGAAAATTTTAAAAGTTAGAAGTGATCATGGTGGTGAATTTGAAAATGAACCTTTTGAAACTTTTTGTGAAGAACATGGAATCCTCCATGAGTTCTCTTCTCCTAGAACTCCACAACAAAATGGAGTTGTAGAGAGAAAGAACAGATCTTTGCAAGAAATGGCCAGAACCATGATTCATGAATCTAACATTGCAAAGTAGTTCTGGGCAGAAGTTGTAAACACAAAATGTTATATTCAAAATAGAATCTGTATTAGACCTATTTTAAATAAAAACAGCATATGAATTGTTCAAAGGAAGAAAACCAAGTATTTCTGAACAACAAAGTCTATCTAAAGAAATTTGATGTTAAGGCTCACAAGGGTATCTTTTTAGGATACTCTGAGAGATCTAAACCATACAGAGTGTATAATTCAGAAACACATGTTGTTGAAGAATCAATGCACATCAGATTTGATGACAAAAAGCCTGATAATAAAATATCAAAGCTACTTGAAAGTTTTGCAGATATTCAGCATTCAGAAGAAGCTTCAGAACCTGATCAAAATTCAGAGTCTGATAAAAGTTCAGAAGCTAAAATTCTTCCAGAAGTTGAAAACCTTTCATATGTTGACAACTCTCCAGAAGTCAACCCCGAACTAGATGTTTCTGAAGAAGTTCTTAATGATCCCCCAGAAGCACATCCACCCAAGAATACTTTCAAATACAAGTCTTCACATCCAGAAGAGCTGATCATTGGAAACAAAGACAGTCCAAGAAAGACTAGATCAGCATTCAGACAAGATCATTCTATGATGGGTCTGTTGTCCATGATAGAACCAACTTCTGTGGATGAAGCACTTTCAGACAATGGATGGATAGTTGCAATGTAAGAAGAACTCAATCAGTTTCAAAGAAATGATGTTTGGGAGTTGGTTGCAAAGCCAAATCATAAGAACATTATTGGAACAAAATGGGTGTTCAGAAACAAGATCAATGAACAAGGAGAAGTAGTCAGAAACAAGGCAAGACTTATTGCTCAAGGTTACAGTCAACAAGAAGGAATTGATTATACTGAAACTTTTGCTCCAGTTGCAAGATTGGAAGCAATAAGGTTACTTTTATCTTATGCAGTTAATCATGACATCATCTTATATCAAATGGATGTTAAGAGTGCATTTCTAAATGGAGTCATCTCTGAAGAAGTGTATGTCAAACAACCTCCTCTTGGTTTTGAAGATTTAAAACATCCAGACTTTGCTTTTAAGCTTAAGAAATCACTGTATGGTCTGAAACAAGCTCCCAGAGCTTGGTATGAGAGACTGAGTAATTTCTTACTTAAGAATGAGTTTGTACGAGGACAGGTTGACACTACACTTTTCATAAAGACACTTAAGAAATACATTCTTATTGTTCAAATCTATGTAGATTATTGGATATTTGGTTGTTGGCTTCATGTTTGCTAAAATCAAATATGCAAGCAATATGCGCGTCTTCAGAAGTTGATCCTCATTTGTGAACAGTACTTCAGAAGCTGGGTAGTTCAGAAGCTGAACAGTACTTCAGAAGCTGGGCTTCAGAAGCTGAACAGTACTTCAGACGCTGAACCTTCAGAAGCTGAACTTCAGAAGCAACCTTCAGAAGCTGAAATGTTCAGACGCAGGACTTCAGAAGCACCTTCAGAAGCTGGTTTTCTGTGTTCTGTTTATTTTCTCATGTGATCTTTTGAAGATTTAATTGAAGAATTCTTCTTGCTGGATTTGTTTCTAGAAGGAAGATTATTTTGCGTGAGATATATTGAAGATTGGACATTGTTTTATTTATGAATATATTTTCAAAGAAATCTTTGGAAAATATATTTCTGGAAAATAAATTGCTTATATTTGCTTCTAAAGAATTCTGGGAATATATCTTTGAATGATTTGGTTCAAGAATTATGTTGCTGTTGAAGCTATAAATAGAGGACGCTGTCATTGAAGAAAATTAACTCAACTGAAGTCAGTTTTAATAGAGTGTTCTTAGGTGTTGAGTCTGTGAGCTGTGTGCTCTGTTTTTGTATACCACTCAATTGTTTAGAGTTGGTTTGTTTTATTGAGTTGTAATCACTTGAAGCTTTTAAGCAAAAGTGACGTTTTATGTTTTTGGAGTGTGTCTCCTATTTCGTTGTTTGTTAGAGTCTGATAATCACTGGGGCAGTGATTGACTGAGGGAAGTGAGATGGGATCTCAGGTCTAGGAGTTCCTAGGTTGAAGTCAATACGGGTAGTGTCTAGGTGATAAGTTGTAAACTGGGAGTTTGCTGAGAACTTAGAACTAGGACTATCATAGTGGATTTCCTTCCTGGCTTGGTAGCCTCCAGATGTAGGTGACGTTGCAGTGCTCTGTTTTACGGTTCAGATTCAGGTCCTGCCAGGAATTTCAATTGGTATCAGAGCAGGCACCCTGCCTGTTTTAGGGTGAGCTCCAGGGAAGTTATTTTCTGGCATAATGGAGAAAGAAGGAGGATTTGTAAACAGACCACCTCTGTTGGATGGTTCCAACTATAAATATTGGAAATCACGCATGAGTGCTTTCCTTAAATCAATAGACAATAAAACCTGGAAAGCGGTTCTGAAGGGTTGGGAACATCCTGTTGTGCTTGACAAAGATGGTAAGAAGACAGCTGATCTGAAACCAGAAGAAGTGTGGTCCACGGAACAAGATGAATTAGCTCTTGGAAACTCCAAAGCCATGAATGTTATATTCAATGGAGTGGACAAGAATATGTTCAGACTGATCAAGCAGTGCACTGTAGCTAAGGATGCCTGGGAGATTCTTAAAACTACTCATGAAGGCACTTTCAAGGTAAAATTGTCCAGACTTCAACTTCTCACCACCAAATTTGAAAATCTCAAAATGTTGGAGGATGAGAACATACAGGATTTTTATATGAACGTTTTGGACATGGCCAACTCATTTGATTCTCTTGGAGAAAGAATGTCTGATGAGAAGCTTGTGAGGAAAATTCTCAGATCCCTACCTAAGAGATTTGATATGAAGGTATCTGCAATTGAGGAAGCACATGACATCTCCAGCATGAAGGTTGAGGAATTGATAGGATCTCTTCAGAATTTTGAAATAGCCAGAACTGATAAGAAGGGGAAAGGTGTTGCTTTTGCAGCAAATGATGAAAGCCTATCAGAGGATCTTGTGATGCTGAGTAAACAATTTAAGAAGATTCTGAAGCAGAAGACAAGAACTGGTCAATCCAAAAGTGTTCAATGTCATGAGTGTGAAGGATATGGCCACATCAGGACAGAATGTGCCACATATCTCAAGAATCAGAAGAAAAGCTTGGATGTGTCTTGGTATGATGAAAATGACTCAGAAGGAGAAGTGGGGAATGAATCAGCCAAGCATGTTGCTGCCTTTACTGGTAGGTTCATGACTAATGATGGGGTTATGGGTTCAGAAGCACTATCAGAGTTTGAAGCACCATCAGAGTCTGAAGCTTCATCAGAGTCTGAAGCTAGTGATGAAGAATTGTCTTTTGAAGAACCAGCTGCCTCTTATGAAGAACTATACCTCAGAAATGAAGAAATGTGCAAGGAACTGGAAAATCAGAAGAAGACCATCAGTCAACTTCAGGCTGAAAGAAGTGAACACTTGAGACAAATTTCTGATCTCAAAGATGAGGTAACCCATTTGAACTCTTAACTTGATCACATGAAGAAGCAAATTAGAACGATGAACACTGGTACTGATATGCTTGAAAAGATTTTGGAGAGTCAGAACCAAGGGAAACCAAATGGTATAGGATTTGATGATAGGACCTTGAACAAACAGCAAAATCCAATTAAAAAATTCATTCCAGCTGTGAAAACATGTGATCCTGTGATGTATAAACCTAAGTTGGAACACCAGAACCAACCTCAGGGATCTAAGAGCAAGAAGACATCTCATCCTTGGGTATGTCATCACTGTGGTAAAAAGGGGCATATAAAGCCATTCTGTTACAAGCTGCATGGATACCCCAAGCACTTTCAGCAAAGAAAATCTGAACCTGTTGTAGTCAATGTCAAGAAGGTATGAAGACCAAAATCTGAAATTATTGACAAGAATAGGAAAGGAAAGGTTGTTGCTGCTGCCAACAGGCATACCCTTGTTGCTAAGAAGAGTGCTGTTGTTGGACCATCTAAAGTCTGGAGCAAGGTAGTGGTCCCTGTCCCAAAGAAGAAGGCACTAATAAGAAAGGAAGTGGATTCTAGTAAGTCTGAGGATCATGTTGAGCAAGATGTTCAAAACATCATGCCTTATGTTCAGTGTGCTGAGGGTGATGAAGATGGTGCTGATATAGTTACAAAAGCCTTAAATGCCAAGCAATTTGAAAATATGAGGGGTCAACTGGGCATTTGTCTTTTTTGAAGAGTCATAGTATAAGAATGTGCAGCTTCTGATGATGAGTCTGAAGACTGCAAGCTATGTGCTGGCTTTATGTTCTGGGTTACATTTTGTGTTTCTGATCTGCAATTTTGTACAACTCTGCAGTTGTGTTCTCTTGTTTTTTTTTCTTCTGTGAAGCATGTGTGTGGGTACTGTTTGTGTGATTCTGCTGGTCTTAGAAGTGTCACTGATGTTACTGATGTGTATGGTGCTGTGATGGTTGCTCTGTAACCTCTGCTGTTTTTCTGCTCCTGGTGATTACTTAGTTGTTTTGTCAAAATTGTTTGGCTAAAAAGGGGGAGAAGTAAGTGTTTCAGAAGCAGTTCAGTTGTTCAGGGGGAGTCTCTGTGTTCAGGGGGAGTTGTTCCTGTGTGTCTGTTTTAGAAGCAGTTCAACAGTTTCAGGGGGAGTATGTGTTTCCTGTCAGAAGCTGAGTTTCAGGGGGAGTAGTGTATGTTTCAGAAGCTGCTGCTGCTAAATGATATGTTTTCAGGGGGAATCTTTGTGTGAAACATAGTGTTTTATCCGCTACTGACTCTGTTGCTTACTACGTTTATGTTATGTTCCTCATGATTGCGTCCTTGATGTGTTCAGAATTTGTCATGTGTATCTTAATTTGATTTTAGCCAAAAATTTGCCAAAGGGGGAGATTGTTGGATATTTGGTTGTTGGCTTCATGTTTGCTAAAATCAAATATGCAAGCAATATGCGCGTTTTCAGAAGATGATCCTTATTTGTGAACAGTACTTCAGAAGTTGGGTAGTTCAGAAGCTGAACAGTACTTCAGAAGCTGGGCTTCAGAAGCTGAACAGTACTTCAGACGCTGAACCTTCAGAAGCTGATGTTCAGACACTGAACAGTACTTCAAAAGCTGACCTTGAGAAGCATCCGTCAGAAGCTGAAATGTTCAGACGCAGACTTCAGAAGCACCTTCAGAAGCTGGTTTTCTGTGTTCTGTTTATTTTCTCATGTGATCTTTTGAAGATTTAATTGAAGAATTCTTCTTGCTGGATTTGTTTCTAGAAGGAAGATTATTTTGCGTGAGATATATTGAAGATTGGACATTGTTTTATTTGTGAATATATTTTCAAAGAAATCTTTGGAAAATATATTTCTGGAAAATAAATTGCTTCTATTTGCTTCTAAAGAATTCTGGGAATATATCTTTGAAGGATTTGGTTCAAGAATTATGTTGCTGCTGAAGCTATAAATAGAGGACGCTGTCATTGAAGAAAATCAACTCAACTGAAGTCAGTTTTAATAGAGTGTTCTCAGGTGTTGAGTCTGTGAGCTGTGTGCTCTGTTTTTGTATACCACTCAATTGTTTAGAGTTGGTTTATTTTATTGAGTTATGTCGCGTCGAATTTCGGATATCAAGCTATTGAGAAGCGTTGAATCACTAATTTTAAATCACGATTGAACTTTTAATTTTTTGGGGAGAAAAGGAAAAAAGTTCGAAATTACCTTTAAAAAGAGATTTTAGGTTCGAGAGTCGATTATGCAAGGGGAAGGTATTAGCACCCCTCACATCCGTTATACTCAACGGGAACCTCTTAGTCGACTTAGGCTTAGAATGTTTTCAAAGTTTTGCTTGCGTGCTTGAATATATAAAAGGGAAAAAGAAAATATGATAAAAAGGGAAAAAAGAAAGTTTTTTATTAATGGGCTTGACAAGATGTGAATCCTGCTCCTACGTATCTCCCGGTAGACGGAGAATTCAAAGCGTACGTAGTTCTTTGGGTAGAAAAAGTTTGTATGTTGGTTCGTTTTAATTAAAAAAGATTTGATCGCGCCCGAGCGAAAAAGTTTGAAAAGGAAACGCGGTCTACTATCGTTGTATGGATAGCTTAATGAAGACCGATGAAAATCCTCTTACCTACTACCGTTATGAGGGTAGCCTAAAAAAGGTAAGAAGGGTTTGATAAAAAGACGGATTCGCACTCGGGCGTGAAAAAAATGTTTGAAAACGCACGAAGGCGTAAAAGGTTTAAATGACAAAAGACGGACGCACATTAAGGCGATGGTATTCGCGCAAGGCGTAAAAGTTTAAATGATAAAAAGACGGACGCACATTAAGGCGATGGTATTCGCACAAGGCGTAAAAGGTTGAAAACGCGCAAAGGCGCGAAAAGTTCGAATTGACCACGAGGGCCAAGAAAAGTTTTAAAATGGTCACGGGGACCAAAGAAAAGTTAAGATTGACCACGAGGGCCAAGAAAAGGTTTAAACACGTTGGACGCGTATGAAAATGGAATGACGATTGCCCGAACGACGAGACATACGTCACGCATTCGTGCAACCGGGGTTTGGAGAGACATACGTCAAACCATTCCTTTTTCATTCAAGTTATCGTCTCGTTGAAACTCAAAGATAATCTCAAAGGGACAAAACACTTGGTTAAAAACTTAAAGGAAAGTTGTAAAAAAATCACGAACAAATTTGTTGTTTGAGTTTGTTGAAAATCATGAACATCACTTGTTGTTTAAGTTATTGGAACTCAAAAACAAGTGTTTATTCAAGTTTGAACGATGAACAAATCATGGAAACATGCGTAAGTTTGGAAAATGCACAAGTTCGGCTCAATTTTGAGCTTGGTTTAAAAAGTGAGCAAGTTCGGCTCAAGTTCATGTTTTGATTGAAAATCATGAACAACATTGTTGTTCAAGTTTGGTTTTGAAAATAAGAACTTAGCTTATTGCTTAAGCTTGATTTTGAAAATTTAAGAACATAACTTGTTTTGCAAGTTACTCAAAAATTAATAGCACGAACTTGTGAAATTCCCAAAGACATGCAAAATTCTTGATATGGTTTGAACAAAACAAAAAAAAATGAATTTTAACCTCTTAGGTTCTGAATCAATGGTTAGAACCTCAAAAATTTGGCCTTTTGGAAGCCTGATTCATGTTCTGAGTTTTACCTACTTCGCAGAGCAACCAGAACATGGCTCTGCGAAGCCAGGTTCTGATATGGTCGCTCTGCGACCATGACTTTGCTCTGCGAAGTATGCGAAAAATTGAACTCAGAAGCTGCTTCTGAACAGAAGTTCAGAAGCTGCCCCTGAGCAAGCTTCAGAACCTAAAGGGGGTTAAAAAGCTTTGCAAATTTGGAAGAAAAGGAGTATAACAACTAGTTTTGGTGTTTTGCAACTTTGAGATTCCTCTTGAGTTTCAAAAGGGGTTTTTTGCACAAAAAGAGATTAAACAAATGCAAATGATGCAAACAGCAAATCAAAATGAAATATAGAGACTTTAGGATACTTACAGAACTCCTAGCAATGCTTGTGCAAGAGATAGGAAGTGGCTTGCTTGATTGATTTTGCAAAGTTGGGATATTAGAGGTTATGGACAAATAACTCTAATTGGTTTTTGCTTTGAGTTGAACTGCTTTTCTACTCTCACAATGCTGCAATGTAATGGTTTTTCAAGTGTATTTTGGTGTGAATTTCGTGTGTGTTCAATTGTGTGCATTGCATTCCTTTAAATAGGCAAAAATGAAATCTATGCAATGATGAAAAAATCCCTAGAATCCAGCTGATCTTTGGGCTAAAACCAGGCTATCTTGCTTTGCATTTAATGCAAAAGTAAAGAGGGGACATTGCCTTGCAACCTTGGTCAAGAGATCAGCCAAATCCAGCCATTAATGCAGCTGATCTTGGATAGCAATGATGAGAAAAATCTGAAAAACAGGGCAGCTTGCAATTGGGTGGTTTTTGGGATCAATCCTTGCAATCTTGGGAGGTCAAGCAAGGAAAACGTGTACTGCCATGTACAGAGATTGGGGGAAGCAAAAGGGAAGCATGTGGGCTGGTGTGAGGAAGGAGAAAAGCAGCTGAAAACAGGGCAGCACAAACAGCTTTTTTGGGCAAGAAACCACTTGTGTTTGACTGGTTTTGGTGGAGAAAGGAGGGAGAAAAGTGAACAAGCAGCTGACTGGCAAGCTCAGGGTTAATGATAGGTCAATTGGGAGGGACAAGAGCTGACCAAGGGCAGCCCAATTGCTTGAGCACATGCTAGGTTGGAAGAAAAACCATCTTTCCTCAACCTTTAATGTCACACCTTAATCCTTGCTTTGCTGCATCTAATCAGCCACAATTGGCAATAACAATGATAATAATAATGATAAAGGATAATAATAATAACTACACATGAAAACAAAAGAGATAAATCAAAGAAATAAAATCTGCAGAAAAATTCGCAGAGTTCGCAGTGCGAAGGTAATTTCGCAGTGCGAACTCCCCTTTTCTTCTTTTTTTTTTGTTTGTATTTTCTTTAAAATAAATAAATAAAAAACCAATAATGATAATAGAAAATGATGAAAATAACAAAGATGGTAAATGATGAAAATGATAATGGAAACAAAATTAGTAGTGATAATAGTAATAAAGATGAATAATAATAATAAATGATGGAAAGGATAATAATATTAATAATTAAAAATAAATGATAATAGTAGATAATAAAATATTTATATAAAAAAGAAGAAGATAACAATAATAATAATAATAATATCATTAAAAAGAGGCAATAGCAAAAGTATTAATAAGGATAATGATAATATTAATAATGGTAGTAATGATGATGGTAATAAATGTAAATAAAATCCAACAACAAAAAATGAAATAATAAAAAGTAATAATAAATGATGAAATAATAAAAGATAAAACAAAGAAAAATATGAGTCAAAAAATGGGGTATGACAAGTTGTAATCACTTGAAGCTTTTAAGCAAAAGTGACGTTTTATGTTTTTGGAGTGTGTCTCCTATTTCGTTGCTTGTTAGAGTCTGATAATCACTGGGGCAGTGATTGATTGAGGGAAGTGAGATGGGATCTCAGGTCTAGGAGTTCCTAGGTTGAAGTCAATACGGGTAGTGGCTAGGTGATAAGTTGTAAACTGGGAGTTTGCTGAGAACTTAGAACTAGGACTATCATAGTGGATTTCCTTCCTGGCTTGATAGCCTCCAGATGTAGGTGACGTTGCACCGAACTGGGTTAACAAATCACATGTGCATTTTATTTTTGTCTGTTTTATTTCTGCTTCCGAACCACTGTTACTGTGTTACACTCTGTTTTTCTGCACCAGAAGTTGTGCTCTGTTTTACGGTTCAGATTCAGGTCCTGCCAGGAATTTCATGGATGATATTATCTTTGGATCTACTAATGCCACTCTTTGCAAGGAATTTTCTTAGTTAATGCAGGATGAATTTGAAATGAGCATGATGGGAGAATTGAAGTTCTTTCTAGGAATTCAAATCAACCAATGCAAAGATGAGTGTATGTTCATCAATCAAAATATACAAAGGAGCTTCTGAAGAAGTTCAAGCTTGAGGATTGTAAATTGATGACAACACCAATGCATCCAACCTGCAACTTAAGCAAAGAAGACGCAGGCTGAAAGGTAGATCAGAAGCTGTACAGAGATATGATTGGTTCTCTGTTATACTTAACAGCTTCCAGATCAAATATTTTATTTAGTGTTTGCTTATGTGCAAGATTCCAATCAGATCTTAGAGAATCTCATATGACTCCTATCAAGAGAATCTTCAGGTATCTGAAAGGAACAACAAATCTTGGACTTCTTTATAAGAAATCCTTAGATTATAAGCTGGTTGGATTTTTTGATGCTGACTATGCTGGTGATAGGATTGAAAGAAAATCAACCAGTGGAAATTGTCAATTTCTTGGTGAGAATATGATATCCTGGGCCAATAAAAGACAATCAACTATTGCATTGTCAACAGCAGAAGCAGAATACATCTTAGCTGCAAGTTGTTGCACACAACTACTCTAGATGAAACATCAGTTAGAAGGCTATCAAATTCATGAGAACAACATTCCTATCTTTTGTGATAATATTGTTGTTATTTGTCTATCTAAGAATCCAATTCTACATTCTAGAGCCAAGCACATTGAGATTAAACACCATTTTATAAGAGATTATGTTCAGAAGGGTGTTGTGGATATACAATTCATTGATACTGATCATCAATGGGCTGATATATTCACAAAACCTCTATCAGAAGAAAGATTTAATTTTATTAAAAAGAATCTGAACATGCATTTTATCTCTGAAAAACATGCTTGACTCTGAATGAGAAACTGAGAGTCTGAAGGACATCAGATTCTGAGTTCTATCAGAAGCTCATTAATGAGAGTCTGAAGAAAGTCAGCCTCTAAAGTCATCAGAGTCTGAGTTTCAGAATCTGAATTCTTGGCCTCTGACAAATTTCATTAGTAACGGACACATTGACACGTGGCCCACTAATGAACATGAATCTGAGTAGTTGTCTGACGCGTGGTCTGTAACTGCTGAGTAATAACTGTTGGGCAATGATGAATTGGTTTTGAAAGTTGTAGTTTGCACCCCCATTGGTCATTAACGCACATTAACTTTTTCAATTACTGCTTTGTCTGTTTCTGTATGATTCTGAATCGTTTTAACAAAAACACTTAATCACTCTCACACATTCACTTTCACATCATACACGTTCATCTTTCAGACCAAAAACTCTTCTCTTTCAAAAAAAAAAAAACCTTTAGAACCCTAAAATCTTAATCCTCCGGAATCAATGGCAAGTTCTTCATCTTCATCTCAGAAACTCGCCATGGATGTACAATCTCAAGGAGCTACTTACATTAAACCCAAAACCATGCATCTCAACAAGGAGGAATTACAACTGATCATTGAGAGTGCAGTGGATTTTGATTCATTGGCATTGAATGGCTGTAACATTTCAGAATACGTGGATTATCAGCAATGGAGACCATTTTTCAACATGCTCAATGGACCCTCTTACACAGAACTGGTAAAAGACTTCTGGGTCAGAAGCGAAGTCTTTGATAAAGAAGAAGCCAAAAGGAAGAAGCACAGAAGATTGGTGAGAATCCTAGATTGAAAGGAAAATCCATAACTGAAATGGGATTGAAGGAGTTCACTGGTACAGAAGTAAGGTCTGTTGTGTTAGGAATACCAGTGACAATCACTGAAGAAATGATAGCTAAGGCTATT
Source organism: Medicago ruthenica (assembly GCA_018208015.1). NCBI lineage: Eukaryota > Viridiplantae > Streptophyta > Magnoliopsida > Fabales > Fabaceae > Medicago > Medicago ruthenica. The sequence goes on from CM031378.1 coordinate 39,078,625, forward strand.
GGTGCTAAGAGAGGAGGTTTGTTTCAAACAAACACCAAAAAGACCAGCACTTGGGTGCCTCTGATCAGACAAACTCTATTTTTAGGGAGAGAGTCTAAGAAGACAGTTGATATGAGAGCAGAGAACAGAGTCATGCACAAGCTACTGCTACAATGCATAGTTCCCAAATCAGGAGGATCAGACTACAAGTCCTGGGATCTAATGCACATGCTGACCTGGTGGTATTTGAAGAAACCAATCAACTTGTCAGCATACATCTTCAACCATCTCTGCACGTCCATCAGAGAGAGCATTAAAGGAAAGGTTCAAGTTCCAAACACCAGACTCTTGTCTGAAATCTTTCACCAAGGCAAGCTTATTGAGAATCTGAAAACACTTGGAGTTGGATCAGACTTAGAACTTGGAGTCTGCAGTGGTACTATTATATCTGGAACAACCCTGGGTCATATGAAGATCATTCGCAAGAAAGAGGTGATTTCTTCTGAACAAGACTTGCAATTCAGAATGGGACATTCAGAGTATCAAGATGACTTCCCTTCCATCTCAAAGGAAGATCCTCATGAGGTGTTGGCACACTTTGTTGCACAGCACTTCAAGGAAACAAGAGTAGATATCACATGGGATATGATTCCAGACTTACCAAATGAACATTGGAAGGCTGTGAAGAAGAGACAACAATCTTCAGAACCTGAACAATCACAACAGTCTGAACCAATGAAGTCAGCTATGTGGAGAAGTGGAATAAGCTGAGATCCCTAGTCAACAATACCCTGGACACTCTACAGTTTGTCTTTGTAGTGTCTCAGTATGAGGCACTTCAGACATGGCTATCTGAAGTAGTCATGAGTATGGAGGATGTGGAACTCAGAAGGAACACTTCAAGACTAATTGGATGTGGAGCTTCTTCAGGAGTGGAAAATGCTGAGAACAATGATTTAATTGAAATTCCTGAGATTCTGAAGTATGGTCTTCAGAACTCACTCTTGGGAAAATTTGTTCAGCAACCACTAGATCCTGATAACATGAAGCTGGATTTAGACGAGCCTATCATGAAGCATATGTTTGAACAAGTTCAAATGGAACTGCTAGCACAGAGAGCAAGACAGGATGCTTTGGAAAGCAAGATTCAGGAACTGAGTGCAAAACAAGACTTTATGACTACTCAACAAACTCAGATTCTGACTAGTCAAGATGAAATGAAGACTGGAATTAGTGCTATCTTGGAGCTTCTGAAGAAACCTCCTCAACCTTAGAATGCACACATAGTTTTCATTATGTTTTGTCCTGAATAATATCTTGCTTATTTGTCTTAAACTCTGAATGTTTATTTATAATATCTTATATCTGCTTCTGATTACTTGTCTGGTTGCTTATTCTTGAAAATTTTATCTCACATCTAAACTCTCTTTTGTTTTAAATTCTACATTTTTTTTGTTGATGATAAAAGGGGGAGTAAGTTACAAGTATTTCAAGCTCTGAGCCAAGTCAGAATAAGTTAATTTTTGAAAATTAATTAACTTAGGAGAACAACTTCTCATCTCTTAGCCTCTGATTAAATTTCTGTGAGATAATTCTGAGTGATTATTCACCTTTTTTATTTAAATTGAATTTAATTAACCTGGATAAGACTTAGGGGGAGGTTACAAACCTCACCTTGTAGATTATCAGACTCAGGGTGAGCTTACAAACCTCAGACCCTGAAATCAACTTGTTAATTAAGTTAACAACAATTTTCTATTAATACATGTGTTTGTCATCAACAAAAAGGGGGAGATTGTTGGAACAAAATGTGTGAACAAGCCTCTTTTGAGTTTTGATGATAACAAGGTATTAAAAAGAAAATTGGATATGATAATGCTTGTTCTAAGTGTGCAGCACCATATACTTAAATCATGTATCTAATAGTGGTTCTGAAAGATCAAGTTAAGAGCAAAGGAACATATTGAAGCTTGAGTCTCAAGTCAGAATCTGAAGACAGTCAGGATCCGAAAGCATCAGAAGCATATGCACACTTAGAACAAGCATTAGCATATTCTTGACTTGAGACTCAACTTCAAGAAAATTAGATATGCTAATGCTTGTTCCCGAAAGCATATTCTTGTCATCTTAGTTTGTCAGAAGTCTCTTGCTTGTGTGCTTGAGCAATTAGGAAGTCTCTTGAAGTTGTTCTTGAGCATTGTGAAGTCTTGCTTTTGTGCTTGAGCATTTGTAATCTGTGTGATTATAGTGAAAAATCTCGTGTAAGTGACAAGGAGACTGGACTACTTTCGGGTTGTGGAAGGAACCAGGATAATTGTTTGTGTCCTCTCTTTCTCTCTCTCTCTCTCTCTCTCTCTCTCTCTCTCTCTCACTTTTTACTTTATCCGCTGCGTCTGAACTCTGAACATAGTTTCAGACTCTGAACTATTTCTTAGTTTGGGAAAGAAATGGCCAACACAATTCAACCCCCCCCCCCCCCCCCCCTCTTGTGTTTTTCTCACCTTCAGACTTTTCCAAGAGACTTCCTATGCTCAAGCACACCTGTTTAAGACTTCCTGCTCTAGGACTCTCCTAAAGACTTCCTTGCTCAAGGACAACTCCAAGAGACTTATAACTGCTCAAGCACGCAGGCAAGAGACTTCAAAAGCTCTAAGGACTCACCTAAGAGACTTCTAGTTGCTCAAGGTTTCACCAAGAGACTTATACGCTCAAGTTCACAAGCTGTGACTTCTAATTTGTTCTACACTTGATTTAACAATTGTAGTGTATATTGAACAAATGAACGGACTCTCTTACAAATCTAGGATTTCTAAGATATAAACTTTGATACAAAAATCCTAAGTATTTTGCGCTATAAGATTTGACAGAGTAATGGCACAATAAAATAGATGAGTGTTGTTGATCTTCTTCATGGTCTTCAGCTCCTTTTATAGGCAGAGATTTGAGAGTCGTTGGAGAAGAGTGCTAGCGCAAATAGAGTCGTTGAGAAGCTTCAATCAAGAATGTTAGCCGTTTTCCGGATATGGATAATTCCGTTGAAAGAAGATTTATCTATTGCATTCTTTTTGTTCTTCAGGTCCTTTGTCTGTTTGTGCAAATAGACAAAAGAAGACAAAGAATTGTACTTATCAGATCCTTGATAGTGATAGTTCACAGAAGAAGTCAAAATCTACGTGGATTCTGGGTCCCTCAGGATTTTCTCAAATTTGATGGTCATCCAAGTATGTGGTCTGCTTTTGAGTCTGATGACCAACACAGAGTCTGTTGAGGTAACTCACCAGCTTCTGTGTGGTACTCGTCTTCCTAGGACGTTGACTTTTGGTTGACCTTTCTTCAGATCTTCTACAATAGTCTTCTTAGCTTCTCTTGGTCCTTCTGATGCTCTTCATACGTTCATCCTTGAATGATAGATTCTTTCTTGATTATGCACACTTGAACATATGTTAGTATTCCAATTGTTCTTCAATACTTTGTTATCATCAAAACCTAAGAGGAATTGTACAAGACATTTCTTGTTCCAACACATGTTGGGATGAAATAGACAAAATGTTGGCTATCCAACTGTCTGAGATACAAGCAAGTTTTTGGAGGAGCCGTACCGTCTTAGAACACAGATACAAAGGCAACTTTTTGTACTCTGAGTTGAAGGGTTATGTATCTAGAGCCGTTTTGAGTTTTATCTTTGAGCAAGCAAAACGGTCCAAGTTGTAAAACCCCAATCCCCGAGATCATAAATATAAAGATAAATCACACATTTATCCTACATTGGAACTTTACAAATTCAACTTACATCTCATATCAAATAGTATTTATTAAAATTTTATCAACTTAATCATATCGCAGCGGAATAAAATATAATTAACATAAAAGCAAATGTCATGTCTCGGTCATAACATATAAATCAACATATCATCTCAACAAAGTTTGAGCCAAAGATCTCATAACATACCATAAATAAACCCCAAGTCCTAATCAGAGCTCCTAAGCTAGACTCCAAAGCAGATAAACTCGAGTAGGCAAACGCCATCCTCGACATACTCACGAGCAACCTATTCTTCGACCCGCAAGTGTACATCCACAAGGGTTGAACCCACGGATGAGGCGACAATAAAGCCACTGGAGGGTAAGATATATGCTTAACATAAAGGAATAATAAACGCATATATGTCAGGCAAGACTCATCAACAATTATCACATATACATTTAAATAAACAAGTCTGGTTACATAACCCAACATTTATATCATATTCATATTCAATTATAATCCCAACCACCATTTTCAATCATATATCAAACACTCAAGATTCATCAAGTATCATCAATTCATTTACAATTCAATCACAATCACAAGAACTCATCAATTAAGCATGTACCACCTTAATGCACAAATTCACGTCAAAACATTACCAAACATGACTTCTATGAATGTAATGCGCCTAACACGACTCTATATGTTTTACGGTACCCCCACCGATGAACTCCTCGAGATCTAAAACCCCGCAATGAATTCACCATACAATCGTCAATGAAATCCCCGAGATCTAAAACCACGCAATGAAATCACTATACCACCACACCGAACTGACTTATGAATGCATGGACCCACAAAGAGACTCGACAATGCTCGCCAAACATACTCATCATTTGTTATACAATTCACTCCGTTATATAACATATCATCACCAAATGATCACATAACGCATTATCAAATCACTAGGGCCACACATCAAGTCAAGAAATCAAACATCGCATCATCATCAATATCATGTATAAACAGCAACACATCACAACCATCACAACATCAAGTGTTTACAATCTTCAACATTCTCATAATTCAAGTTTCATGATTTAATCACACAAACTACACCAAACATCATTAAAGATCGCAACTTCATAATTACCTACTCTTTTACTAACTCTAAATGATTCCTTAGACTTGTTAATTTTAAGGATGTTTCAAGATTCATTGAAAAAGTATGCGGAAGTTTCACGAAAAATGTGTCATGACCTATGTGTAGTATTTTGATCATAACTCAAGTTCTAGAAATCTAAATGAAGTCCAACCAACGGCAATTGAAATATAACATCCATATCTACAACTTTCATGTTTACACCGAAACCCAGTTCAAAACAGAAACTAGTGAAAAAAGGGACAGAACATCAAAAGTTGTTGCTGTCAGTGGTCGCTACGGCTACGAGAATCACTCAAAACTCGCCAAAAAATCCCATTTTTGATCCCCATTGACCCAAAATCAATTTACAGATATTAACCATGATCAATACACTAAAATTGAACAATGGTTACACAACAAAACATCAATTGATATGGATTTCACAAGATTTTCGATTAATTTTCAAAGTTCGTCTCAAATACCCATTTTTTTCCCAAAACAACTTAAAATCCCAAACAGATTTGTACAGCAACAATTCCAACTTTCTAATCACATCAACATGTTCATAAGCACTTAATTAACAACATAAATCAACTTAAAATCAATTATGTCAATAATTCATTCAAATTCACCATTTTAAGCAATTGTCACATAAACAACAACAACCACAATCCTATTTTAACCCAAACAATATAACCTCATAATTTCATAACCCAAATACATAATCATATTCATAATCAAACATGAATCTTATTCCAAGGGCTATGTACAAAAAAAACTTTTTACTATGTTGCCAAAAATATTTATTTTTTAAATATGTTACCAAAGAAAAAAGGATTTTTTCTAAAAAAAATACTATTATATTCTTTTCTGCAAAAAGAAAATTATAAATATTATCCAAAAGCTTCAAAATGTCAGCAAGCACAAGCAGAGACGTGTTTATAAAATGTGTGGATAAAAACTCAATGTCATGATTTCATCGTAGCCATAGAATAAAAAAAAAAAAACCTTTTATCAATTTAACATTCTGTTCCTTAACATAACATTCACAAACTCTAAGCATGCAATCCATGGCTGTAACCACAACAACATTGAAGCTCTCACTGTTCTTGACTCTTATCTCTGTTTCATTATCGGGTATTCTTTCATATGACATTCCACCAACATGCAAACGCATAGAGTGTCCCAACTATGATGTCATAGAAGCTGGAAATGGCTATGAAATCAGACGTTATAATTCGTCTGTTTGGATTTCCAATTCTCCTATTCAAGACATTTCTCTTGTTGAAGCTACCAGAACTGGTTTCAGGAGGTAATTTTTTTCAATTTTAAATTACTTTTCTACTCGAGTCTTTTTAGTAATATAGTTATTCTAACATTGTCGACCAAACTGCGATTGAGCTCAAATGATTAATAAATTACACGAAAAAATGAATTGTTGAGTTTGATTTTTTAATTAGTGTTATTCGGAAAAGCCAAGATAATACCATGATTCAGGTTATAAAGAGTGACATCCATCAACTTACACGTTTGTTTGTAACAATGAGTTAGACCGAAAATAAAAATCTAATAGGTGACAAAACTGATACTCCCTCTGGAATGAAAGTCTATATATGAAATATAAACAAAAGTGGTAGTTGAAGAGTTGATGTATTTGGTTTAAAATTTAGTCTACAACATAAATTTGGTTTAAAACTACATTTTTGCTTATATTTCTTTTCGGACGGAGTGTTAGCGAAAATATATATGTTTGGATCTTTAAATAATATTTTTTTGGGAGACACACCACATACAAGGTGTGCTTATGGTGTCAAGCCATGGATTTTAATCAATTCAATTTTACAAAATCAAAATTTAACCATGTTTATCAAATTATCACCCAAACACACATGAAATGGAAGAAGTGAAATATAACTTATTGAAACTTTTAACTTGCATGTTTGATTGAAAAAACTAAATGTGTGTTTGCTTCTACTGTGATTAAAATTGATTTTAAATAAATTGATTTTATTTAAAGCAAGCTTATTGTTAAGTGGTTTATGTTTGAAATTTGAATACACATAAAGGGAGTTGAATAGTAAGTTTTAGTGTGAAAATCATGTTTGGAGTTAAAAGATACAAATCCTAGCTTCAATTTTAATTGACATCATCCAAACATGTCATCAAAATAAACTGTGTCTGGTTATTAATTTTGACTCTTCCCACTGTGAAACGAAACACACACTAAACCTATGAATATGGTTATTAATTTCTTCTACAATGCAAAAAGTGTTGATGAATTGTGCTTATGGTGGTGTATTCTCTAATCCAAAAAGTTAACTAAACTTGAGGACCTATTTTTTTTCTTCCTTTTATCAGGCTATTTGATTATATTCAGGGTAAGAACAGCTACCAGCAAAAAATTGAGATGACAGCACCTGTTCTCTCTGAAGTCTTACCAAGTGATGGACCATTTTGTGAGTCCTCATTTGTTGTCAGCTTTTATGTACCAAAAGTGAACCAAGCAAATCCACCTCCTGCAAAGGGTCTTCATGTTCAAAGATGGAAAACTGTGTATGCAGCAGTTAAACAGTTTGGTGGATTTGTCAAAGATACAGACGTTGGTGAGCTAGCTGCAGCGTTGAAGGACAGTATTGCTGGTACTAAGTGGTCTTCTGCTATTGAACAAAGCCATAGAGCTGGTCATGCTTCAGTTTACTCTGTGGCTCAGTACAATGCCCCTTTTGAATACGATAATAGGGTGAATGAAATATGGTTCTTGTTTGATTTGGAAAATGGATTGCATTCTATGTGAAATGTACCAGACAAGAAACCATTCACAAATTCCAAATATTATGTTATGTAAGTTTTCATTGTGAAAGAAATAAGTAGAATGCAGTTTGATGTGTTACTTAAGACATCTTGTTGACTTTGATAAATAAAGTGCAGGCTGAAGTGTTTGACAATGCTTTCAGCTTGACTTTTTGGTTCATGTAACGTTAAACTTTTTTAGTTGGTTACACTTGCAAAATAAATTCATTAGGAATTGATATGGCTGTTTAATTGAGTGTGTGATACTTCTAAGTATTTTAAAAGAATGGATTTGATAAATGTGAGTTCAAATAAACATCATTACCCAATTTCATATACTGGTGCCTTCTGTGTGTGCATTGTATTTGCAGAAATTTGGAGTTGTGGAGACTCTCCTTTACTTTTCATAAACTTCGGAACTAATACTTCCCTTAAGCAAACTAGAATTTCTAAAATGATATAGTTTGAATTTCAGGTTTGCCTTGTTGACATAGGAATAAGGTAAAGGAAACATTCCCCTTCAATGACAATAATTCATAAGTGTTTTGGATCATAGAGGGTTGAAATATCTTTATTAATGCTGCCTTGAAATCTTTCCGAATGGAATTCTAGGAACATCATTCCCACCATTGGTACCAAATATGAGCCATTCCTTCCATAGCAACCATGGCAACCTGCACTTTTTCATTGTCATTTATTCCCTTCAATTCAATATCTTTCTGCAATAGATTTGTCCAACCGAACGCATGATCACCACCCTCAAATATTGAAGTGGCAGGTTTTCTCCAACTTTTATATGGGAGTCTGCGTTGTCGCAACTATAACTCTTCAATACTCGTTATAACTCTATCTGTTTCAATTAATTCTCGACTTCTATGTGAATATTCAAATTTTTCAGGTTCAAGAATTCTCCTTGACTCTTAAATTTCTTCTCTGGTCTCTAGATATCCTTCATACGCTTGCTCCGAAAGTTCAGTTTGTGCTTCCATCCTTTTTCTGGTCACGACCATTAGTTGTTGCACGTTTAGATATGTCTAATACCAATGATAAATATTGGTTGGTATTCACTCCTTAACTAAATAATACTAGTTATAATTTATTAATAAAACTCATGGAATAATCTTCTCACAAAGTTAGGTTACAAGGCGAATATCAAATATACAACAAATTAAGGAAGCATGATTCAAACATCTTCAAACATGATTTTCAATCCAAATGGAACAATTTATGGATATTACAATTTATGCAGACGGATGTGGGCCCCATGATTTGGCTGCAAAGAAAGAATAGCAGTTGGAGCATGCTTATAGTCTGCAGAAAGGTCAAATGAGAAATTTTGCAGAAGTAGTGACAATACTACTTTGGCTTCCAATAAGGCAAAGTTTTGGCCAATGCATGTTCTAGGACCCCATCCAAATGGGAAAAATGAAACTTGGCCTTTTGTTGCCTTTGCAATTCCTCCAGAGAACCTTTCTGGTTTAAACTCTTTTGCATCATCACCCCATATACCACAGTCATGGTGAACCAAAAGTATTGGTATGGAAACATTTATTCCTGCAGGTAGTGACAGGTTTCCAAGTTTTAAATTTTTTTGAACAGCTCGAACTAAGAAAACTGTTGGTGGATATAACCTCAGAACCTCGTATAAAACCATGGTCACCTATGGAAAAAATGTTATGGTATAAGTTAGCAACAAAAAAAGTTATTATCATGTTATAAGGATACATATGTCCTTCATTCATATAAATATATCAACTTTTGACTAGTTCCTGCAAAAACTTTCTTAAAACTTCCATCCCCAACATATTTTATATTAACAAATTTAGTTCTTGCTTTTTAACTATAGTGACACACGTCTAACGTAAATACACATGGTAAGTACGATGTGGTTTTTTTTTTTTTTTTATATTGTGCCATTGTTGAGGCCTTTTGTGGAGACCTTAATATATCTTAAAGGTCTCGACGTCATGTCATATAGAAAATCACATGGCAAGCTACATGAACTTCTTTTAGACAAATGTCATTATAGTTAAATGTTGGTAATCCCACCTTAACTGCGATCTGCCCCTAATTGTCTTGTGTTGGCTTGTCTTTGAAGGGGTGGATTTAGTCTCCCATCAGTTAGATATGACGCTTGATAAGAGTTTATAAAGAGGTGACACTCCTCACCTTACAAGTCGGTTTTATGGGGTTGTGTTAGGCCCAACCATGATTTCTAACATGGTATCAGAGCCTATCTAAGATCTACCGTTGTCGCAATTCCGCATTGTCACGTTCCATGCCCATTTGGCCTGAGCGTGAGGGGGTGTGTTGGTAATCCCACCTTAATTGCGATCTGCCTCTAGTTGTCTTGTGTTGGTTTGTCTTTGAGGGGATGAGTTTATAAAGAGGTGGCACTCCTCACCTTACAAGCCGGTTTTGTGGGGTTGTGTTAGGCCCAACCAGAGCCTCTTCAAGATCCATTGGGCCACCTGCTATCAGGTTTCCGCTAGGGGGCAATCCTCACCTCACAAGCCGGTTTTGTGGGGTTGTGTTAAACCCAACCACGATTTCTAAGATTAAATAATGATGACTAAATTTGATAACAGAAAATATGCGAGGATGAAAGTTTGATGGAAGAAATGTGTGATACATACAATTTGAAGTTGACCTAACCCAGCATGATTTGGATTTTGTTTTCCAAAAACTTGCAAAACTTCTTGCCTTGCACGTGCTTGCCATTCAGGATACCTAGCCAATAACACCATTGTCCAAACTAACAACGATGAGGTGGTCTCTTGTCCTGCAATGTAGAATTGCTTGCATTCTTTAACCAGTTCATCGTAGGTCATTCCAGCTGTTTTACTTTTTTCATGCCCTTGAATTTCAAGGTTATTTGATTCCATAAGTAAGCCTAATAAATCATCATTGGTGGCTTCTCCATTCTTCATGGAATTCTCTCGTATTTTAATGATACCCTCAACTAAATCATAAATCTCTCTATCGATTTCCTTCATCCTCTTGTAGGAACTTGTAGGTAGAAACCTAGAAACACATTATATATCAAGTGATGTTAATTATGAGGGAATTAATGTATTAGCTTATGAATTTCTAACTTACATAGACTATTAATCTAACAACTTGAACTCTACTCCTAGCACACCTAAACCACATTTTTGTCTTACCATTTCATTGGACTGCGTGAATGCCCCGTATTAAATAGAATATGCCCCTGCAATCTTATAAGATCAAATATTTTTGACCCTGCTACATAGCTGCTACCAAATGCTGTTCTAGAAATCGCATCACTCGTCAAGTTTTGAATGAAAGGAAAGACATCAATCTCACATGATCCATCTGATGTCAACATTTCCTTCCATGTGGTAATCATATCATGGCTGCTTTGAATAAATGCTGGTAGCATATTCTGTCAATAAATTAGGCACGAAACATATCACATTAGGAAAATAAAAAATAGGTTAAATTACCAGAGATTTTTTAAGTTATTTAATTGTAATAAAATAGTTATTTAAGTTTTTTTTTTTACAACTTAAGTCTTTAAGTTAATTAATTGTAACAAACTAGTCATTTAAATTTTTTTCGTACCAATTAGGTCCTTTAAGTTTTTTTTCGTACCAATTAGGTCGTTTAAGTTATTTAACCGTAACAATTTGGGAGTTTTCAGATCTAAAAAATGTTAGTTATTCCGGACCTAAAAATTACAATTAAATAACTTGAAGGACCTAAATGTTACGAAAAATACTTAAAAGACTAAATTTTTACAATTAAATATCTTAAAAACGTAAGTCGTATAAGAAAAACTTAAAAGACTAACTTGTTATAATTAAATGATCTCCGGTGTAATTTAACCTAAAAATATAATTCGATTATGAAATATTATAAATGAAAGAAATATCGATCCATACTTTTAATTTATCAATGTGAAATGCAGGGTTTATAATCTTTCGATGTTTAGCCCATTCTTCACCCTCATAACTTGGTAGACCAATGAACAAAAACTTAGCAATGGAATTGAACTTTGGTTTGGTGAAGTCATGCATCTTGTTAAACACTTGTTTGATTTGTTCCGTGTCCGTGATGACCACCTTTGGTATTCTACCTTCCCATAAAAATGAACTCTTGCCTACACATCAATTATTTATTAGCAATTTTTCCAAAAGACTTAGGAACTTATGGAAGACTTACCATACATATTCCAAATCAGCATCATTTTGAATGAACACGTAGTATCTTTCTAGATAGTTTTGTTTGAGAAATTTTAGGATTTGTCCTTTTGTTAGACCCACACACAAGCTTCATATGTGGCAGCCAAGTAAATCATATCTTAGCACATCACATTGATTCCACATAATAAATGCTACAACGTCACTATACGATTGTCACGTCAACATCACCGTTAAAAATTGCATGACAACTAGACAGAGGAACCAAAATTGTGTAATTGAAAATACAAAGGACTAAAATTGCAAAATTAAAAAGAGGGGATTTATCATAGAGGTATGCTATTTGAACCCAAATTTTGGTGACACCATATGGAACAATTGAGGTGTACAAGCGGCGAACTAAAAAATTAATAAAATAGAAGCCAAGTTGACCTAGACGATCATAGTGTCACATGGTGTGTTCTTCCCTAACTTACCCACCAACCAAATAAAAATAGGAAAATGTTAACTAATGGTAACTTTTAGGAAAATTTGTGTAATAAAATGCATTAGAAATTGAATAATTTGACATTTTTAAAGAATAATTATTTGATTTAGAATGTTTAAAGAGTGTCCCAAAGACATTCATTAACAAGACCTATAAAAATAAGCCTTTATTGGTGAGGTCAATTGTATTTATGTGATTAATGTTCATTACTTGATAAATTACCCACTATTTTTTCATGGATAACTTAAGTGTCACAGTTCTTTAATCATATTAAGGAGATCAAGAGTGTATTTAAATTATAAAAAATAAATAAATAAATTGTCTCTGTCAAACATGATCAACCAATGGGGTTGGGTAACTTATTTGATTTGAGCTAAATGATAAAGACTACGAGATCCTATGTTGAAACCGGAAGAAAGAAGGAAAAAAAAACATATTGAACCAGACTTCTTTAATTTATCCTAGGAATTGGATGGTTAAGACTAACAAAACAGGACTGTGTGAGCTTTTTATAAGAAAATGTTATCTATATATAACTAAAAGTTAGGAGATTAACGTTTGGTTACACGTTTTCTCAAACTCTGGGAAATTCCACGACAAATAATTTGCTAGAAATGGCACTACTCTAATAAAATTTGCTTATAAAAAAAATAAAAGTTAACATATAATAAAGAAAAATAAAAATATTGTGTTCAAGTAAAACATATGCCTATAAATATATACCGTATTTCTGGACAGTTTGGTGTACGAATGAAGAGATCTGTGGCGCAACATCGTTGGAGAGATCAAATGGTTTGGATTTGGCTTCATGTTGCATCTTCAACATATACGTTTGCTTTGAGCTGAACAACTTGTACGAATCTCCTTGAAGACCTTGTGCTCTTAGAAGTTTTTCCAACCTCTTTGGTTTCAACCACAAAGAATTCAGCTTCTGGAAAGCCCATAAAGGAATAATAGCAATTATGACTGTAAGAATCCAGAAGGTAGCAGGTGAAAGTGCCTCCATAGTTGTGTTCCTTTTGACTTTAGAGATATGATGGAGAAAATAAATTTTGGATTTTGAGCAACTATATATAATACTCTCTCCGTCCCTTTTTATAGGAGTAGTTTACAAAAATCACGTGTATTAAGAAAAGTTGTTGGAGTAATAAAATTGTCTCAAATGTGTGTGACTATTACTAGATTACCCTTAATTAAATATATATTAAATGTTAACTTTTCATATACCAAGACAAATTGATAGTATTAATAAGGGGTATATTTGGAAAAAGAGTAATCAATGCATCTGGGAATTTGTATATGATCTTATATTTAGGGACAAAACTTTTTTGTAAACTACTCCTATAAATAGGGACGGAGGGAGTATTGCTATTAGTTGTCTCTTTATTTACTATTCTTTTTTTTTTTACATTACAATTACATGTGTGGAGACCAAAGTAAGATTCACTTGGAGTTGAAACAGAACTTTGCAGATAAGTCAACTCTTTTTCAAATACGTCTTATTATATACTTATATGATACTCCATAAATATACATGGAAAACTTAGAATATACTTTTCAAATATGTATCCTGAAACAGATGAAGGATAAAAAAGTGAAACAATGTCGTGAGAATTCAATTTAGATATATATGATTCAATTTAATACGTGAATTAGTAGATTTATCTCACATTGAACCAAACATAAAAGTTGTTTTTTTGGAAGAAAGTATCGGTATTTAATACGTATTCTGCACTGATACCTACTTGATACGCCCCGATATGTATCGAGAGAATATCCAAAGATTAAATTTTATTTTTTTAAAAAAAACAATTGTTCGATACTTTTCAGATACATCAAGGATACGCGGGGGATAAGCGGTGGAAAATCGATACACGCGGATACATGATGTTTCTTATTTTTTGGATATATAAATAATGGTGTTCTCTTTTTGGGATATATCATATATGCAATTGACTAATTGTCACTTTCTTTATTATCAATATTACTTATATTTATATTTTTGTTGTTGTCCACCGTCAGTTTTGTGTCTTTTTGTTTGTTTGAGAATGTTGTTATTGTTGATTATCGTGTGAAGGAAATTTTATTGTTGTGTGTTATCGTTGTTCTATCTGTGTTTGCTCTAGTTTTTGCGTCTATTTTTTGTTTTTAAGTTCTAGCCCATATATTGTATTTTGAGTTTTATTATGTAGTTTAAATATAATTTTTTATTAAAGTATCCCGACCGCATCATATTTTAAATTTTAAATTTTTTTTATATCGATACCATATCGTATTATGAGGTATATGAGCTTCGGTCACAAACACACATTGTGCTGAATGCCCTTTTGTAGCTGCTCACAAAACGTCGAGGTGGGGCATGCATTATCTCGTTTCTCAATACAAATTAGGTTTAATTACAGTTTTGGTCCCCCTATTTTCATCTTTTCGTGAAATTGGTCCTCCTATTTTAAAGTTCGACAGATTTCATCACTCCATCATATTTTTTAAATAAAAAAGGTGATATGATAGGTTTTAAATGTCATGATATATGATCAGAAGTTGATAAAATATCAACATCGATGAAATCGTAAGAAAATTCCCTTAAAAACTTCATTTAAAACATGTTATATCACCATATTTTAGACAAATTATTAGATAGAAGGACCAAAATTGTCGAATTATAAAAAAAAAAGGGACCAATTTCACAAAATGGTAAAAATAAGGGGACCAAAATTACAATTAAGCTTACAAATTATTGTGTTTGTGTAAAGACAAAGAAGATGTCTTGTCTGATGTCTCCATTAAAGTTAAAGTGAAAAACTAATAATTTAAGATGAGCAAAACTAAGATGTTATAGAAGATATTTTCCTTTCTTGTCGGCATAAGGACTTGAATGTGCTTGATCGAATTGCATGTACCGGGATTCACTTTGTTTGAATTGAAATTTTTGAATTGGTCTGCTAAACATATAGAAGAGTTTATGTTCTTTAAAAAAAATATATAGAAGAGTTTAGGTTGATAGAATTGATTTGGTTTTAGACTAAGTTTGTGTTTGGTCACCCGGTGAAAACAATTAGATGTGTGTTCTACTCATCAAACGCGATTTTAACTTATTTGGTTCTCCTCCCACACTCTACCGCCGTCGTATGTTTCCATGTTCAAAATCGATTATGAAAGAAGCTGCTATTCCTAGCTTCTTGAAATTGAGTCTCTCTACCGCGGAAGTACACAACACCATTTGTCTATTTTGCCCTTAAGTCTCATCACTTCCTTTCACATACCTCTTTATATTTGACAAATCTCTTCACCTACTTGCCAAATTCGTTACTCCATCTCCGTGTTGATTGTTGTCTGCGTGGTTTTTTTGTTGCTGTGAAGTTTTTTTTTTTTTGTGTTGCGGAAATCCCAAAGAACATGGTTGAAGAAGACACTGTTGTGGGAGGAAACGGTGGTTTTTGGACTCTTTGTTTTCTTGCTCCTGCCCATCAAAAAGTCTTTCTTAATAATAGCTATTTAATAATCTATACACAATTGTATATTAAATAATGAAATGTAAAATTAGATAACTAACTAAAATTTCTTCAAAAAAAATACTAGAAATACGTCAAAAAAAAAATAACTAACTAAAAATGGAAATGAAATTTGTAAAAGAAAATAAATGAAATCTGTTTCAAATGCACCATATGAGGAACCTATTTTAGTCATTTACATAACCAAAAACAATTTGACACAAAATATTCAAACAACATATTTCATACAAATCACTTCTGTTGTAAAGATATCCAAACATAAATCATTTTTCATTCAACTCACTTTTAACCAAAATCAATTTTGTAAAATCAATTCCACCAAAATCAATTCTCGCCACCGCATAACCAAACACATGCTAAAAGTGATCTCTATTCGACTCTACACCTTCACAATCAAATTTTGATCCCCTAAAAACGTGCAACATATAATATAATATATAATATGTTGCATTCTTTTTAACCATGTGATGTGTTCATACAGTATAATATTGTTGCACTCTTCAATTGTGTTGTCAATTTTACTCTTTCTAATCTTTTTTTTAGGGAACAAAATCATTGTTTTTCATTAGCTATCAAGTCGCGAATACATGATCGGAACATCATCATAAACATGGGGGCTAGCATGAGATGGGGCAACCTGTGCTAATTCATGAGCGACCCCATTAGTTTGCCTCTTATTGAACTCGACATGAGAGTTCTGAAAATTAAGAGTAAATAAGTCTTTACAAGCATGAATAATACAACCTAGCTCACTATTATCCTCTACGGTAGACATAAAATGATCAACAACTGTTTTCGAGTCAAGAGCGAAGTCTACATTATCATACCGGAGCTCCGCCATCCAATTCAAAGCCGTGTGAAAGGCAACGGCCTCACCCACAACATCACAAAGCGGGGAGAAACAGTCTGTCTTGGCGAGCACAATTCCCCCATATCGTCTCGGAAACAAATATTGATGCCTACCATATTTAAAGAAGACGAAAATGATGCATCAATATTACATTTATACCTGCCATAAGCCGGTTTCGTCCGCTCAACAACAGTGCTAGGAATAGGATCACGGTGGTGTGTAGGGGAAGCATCTGCTATGTGCGCTCTCATCCCTTGCGCGGTTCTCCAATCATCCAATAGGTGCTTAGCTCGCTCAATTACTTGCATACTTGTTTCATTTTACTGCTGCCATAATTTTAAGTTCCTTCGCTTCCACAAACTCCACAAAATTGTTACAAAAAGCTCTTTTTGGGCCGCAAGCAGCTGTTCAAGAAGGGAAAAAAATTAAAGCATCCATATTATAATTTTGGCTAAGAGTTCTATCAATAGTATCTCATAAATGAACCTCACGCCATGCTTGCATAGCACCTGGACACTCTATCAACACATGAATGCTATCTTCATAGTTACTCCCACACATCACACAATCTATAGGACAATGCACTCCACGGCTACTAAGACGTGCACGTGTTGGAAAACAACCCCGGCACACACGCCACACAAAGTTCCGTACCTTATGGGGCACCTTAAGCTTCCAAATCAAATTCCATCTACCCGGGATATGCAAGTGGGAATTATCTGCAATTTCAGTTACACAAATACGATATGCACTATGAACAGAGTAATTACCATCTTTCTCAGCCTACCAAATGAGTATTTATTCATGAACAAGAAGTTGAAGAGTAGTATTCAAAATCACCTGGGTAGTGTTATAATAAAAAAGATTAGAGATTAGAATCCCAAACCTTTGTGGCAGGGTCAATAATGTCCTGGACCTTGGCATGGGAGAGGGGCACATGCATAGGATGGACTAGAGGAATTGACCGCCCTTCCTTGAGCCACGATGCATCAAACAGAGGAATATTTGCACCAGAACCAATACTCCATCTTGCACCCTGTTTTACAACCATTTTTGCGCTAAAAATACTCCTTCATACATAGCTAGGATTAGCTCCAAGTCTAGCGCTTAAGAAGTCACCTTGAGGAAAATAACACGCTTTAAACAAACGCGCAACAAGACTGTTAGTATTTGTTTGGAGCTTCCAACCCTGTTTACCAAGCATCGCCACATTAAAAGATGTGAGGTCCTTGAACCCCATTCCCCCATGATTTTTATGCACAGATAATCTTTCCCAAGAAAGACAATGCAGACCTCTTCTAGTGGAACCTCCATGCCCCCACCAAAAAGCATTAATCATTTTTTCAATATCATCAACTAACTTATTCGATAAAAGAAATATACTCATAATATAAGAAGGAATAGATTGAAGAACAGGTTTAATTAAAACTTCTCTTCCAGCTTTAAAAAGACACTTACTACTCCAAGAATTAATTTTGTGCCAAATACGGTCCTTAATGTTGGAACAAAATGTGTTTAACAAGTCTTTTATGAATTAAGGGAAGATTGTTGAAACATTTATGTGTAAACATATCTCTCTTTATGGTTTTGATGATAACAAAGTGTTAAATAGAAAATTGGTTATTTGCTAATGCTTTGTTCAAGTGTTTTCAGAACCATGTGCTTTATGATTAATTATTAAGAATGGTTATGGAAGAACAAGCTTAGAGCAAGGAAGGAAAGCTAAGAAGCAAGGTTGCAAAGCTAGAAGGAAACTGGGTCTGAAGAAGTACTCCTGAAGAAGTGCTCCTGAAGTAAGAGCTTCTGAAGTGGTCCTGAAGAAGTGCTCCTGAAGTAGAGCTTCTGAAGTAGTCCTAAAGTGTTGCTCCTGAAGTGCAGCTTCTGAGTCTGAAGGCAGCTTCTGATGTCTGGTTGCTTCTGAAGAAGTCAACGCAAAGTCAACTCCTGAAGCCAGCTTCTGATCCGTACAAGGCAGCTTCTGATGCACTGTTCACAGAGAAGCTTCTGAAGCTGATGTGGCATGGAAAGTGACCAGTACTGTGTGCATTTAATGCCTGGATGTGTCAGAACAACTCTATGGAACAGTTGTCTCCCTGACCCAAACATTCTCCAGCTTTTAAGGTAGGCCATTTCAAAAATGGCTGCTGCTCTGTTCTGTTTGATAAAGTGCAGCACACATTTGCAGTAACCTAGTCCAATTGCAACGACTCTTTCCTTAAATCAAGCAAATCTTCAACAGCTATATTTTCATCTATAAAAGGAAGAAGATTTGAAGAAGAAAATTGTCTAAGACTCTTGAAACGTATTGCTGAACCTGTGCTCTGTTTTCTGTGTAAAACTGTCAAGTTCAAAACTCTTAGAAATTCTCATAGTCTTTTGTAGCTTAGAATTTCTTAAGGTTAAGAGTCTTAACCTGTGTTGTATTTAGAGAACACCTCTGATATTTGATCAAGTGTTCATCCCAAACTATTTCATTTGTAAAACAGTTTGGTCCTCAAAGTCTCAGTCTGTATACTGAGCATTTGTAACCTCATTCCTTTGTGGTCTAAGTCAGAAGCCTCTTGACTTAGTGTCTTGAGCATTGAGAAGTCTCTTGACTAAGTGTCTTGAGCATTGGAAGCCTCTTTCTTAGTGATTGAGCAGTGGAAGCCTCTTCCTTTGTGGTTGAGCACTAGAAGCATCTTCCTTGGTGGTTGAGCAACTGGAAGTCTCTTTCTTAAGTGATTGAGCAAGTGTAATCTTCAGATTATAGTGAAACTCTCTTGTTGGAAAACAAGGGGACTGGACTACTTCTCACATTGAGAAGGAACCAGTATAAATTATGTGTGTCTCTCTTCCCTTATCTTTTAACTTGTTAATCCGCTGCATTTAATTCTGATAACAGTTCAGAACCTGGTTCTGAACTAGTGTTAAGTTTTAGAAAAGAAAAGAACAAGTTTTTGAGTCACACAATTCAAACCCCCCCCCCTTCTTGTGTGTGTGTGTGTGTGTTTTTCTCACCTTCAGTTGGTATCAGAGCTCCGGTTCTGATATTAACAGTTAACAGTGTGTCAGTCTTGATCCTGAGAAAAACATGACCTCAACTAGTGGTTCACCTCCACCCTCTCCCAGAAATCCACCATCTCCCAGAAATCAAAGAAATGTTCAATATGACTATGGTACTGAAGAAAAGAAGTCTAGGTCACACAATAAACCTCCTATGTTTACTGGTGACCCAGAAAAATTCTCTTGGTGGAAGAGTAAAATGTACAGTCATATTATTGGGGTTGATGATTCACTATGGGACATCATAGAAGATGGAATCACCATTCCAGTTGATGAGGAAGGTGTTGCTGTCAACAGAAGAGCTCTAAGTGATGCAGAAAGAAGGATCTACAGGAAGCATCACCATGTAAGAGGTATCATTGTGGATTCATTACCTCACACTGAGTATCAGAAGCTGAGTGACAAGTCAACTGCTAAAGCCATATTCACATCCCTCTGCTCTAACTATGAAGGTAATAAGAAAGTTAGAGAAGCTAAGGCAAACATACTTGTTCAGCAATATGAACTGTTCAGAATGAAAGAGGATGAAAATATTGAGACTATGTTCTCAAGATTTCAGACTCTGGTTTCTGGACTTCAGATTCTGAAGAAGAGTTATACCACAGCTGACCATGTGAATAAAATCCTTAGAAGTCTGCCATCTAAATGGAGACCTAAAGTGACTGCCATTGAGGAAGCTAAGGATCTGAATACTTTAAGTATTGAAGATCTTATAAGCTCCCTCAAGGTGCATGAACTAGGACTCAATGAGGATGAGTCTGTTAGAGAGCCAAAAACATTAGCTCTGAAGTCTAAAAGAAAACCTGCTAAAGCTTTGAAAGCAATTGAATCTGAAGAAGAGTCTCCTGAGGGAAATTCTGATGAAGATTCAGATGTTGATGAGCTTGCAATGATTTCTAAAAGACTTCAGTATCTGATGAACAGAAAGAAAAAATTCTCTAACAGAAGCAGTAACTTTAGAGGATCTAGTTCTGGTTCAAAGAGGGATATCCAGAAAGAAAGCTGCTACAACTGCAAAAAGCCTGGCCACTTCATTGCTGATTGTCCTGATCTTCAGAAGGAAAAATCAAAGGAAAAAGCAAAGAAGTCCAGCTCAAAATCCAGCAGTTTCAGAAATAAGCTCAAAAAGAGTCTCATGGCAACATGGGATGATCTGGATAATGAGTCAGAGTCTGATGAAGAAGAAGCAAACCTGGCCCTGATGGCAATTGCATCTTCTGATGCAGAATCATGCTCAGATTCTGATGAAGAAGATGAGGTATACTCTGAACTATCTAGATCTGAATTAATTGAAACAGTTAATGATCTTATGAGTCATCTTAAGAGCAAGTTAAAAGAAATTAAATCTTTGAAAAATCAAACTAACTTGCTATCTGAGGAAAATCTTAAACTTCAGAATCAAATTTTTGAATATGATGAAGAAGTTGAA
Organism: Medicago ruthenica; assembly: GCA_018208015.1. NCBI lineage: Eukaryota > Viridiplantae > Streptophyta > Magnoliopsida > Fabales > Fabaceae > Medicago > Medicago ruthenica. The sequence continues at coordinate 39,099,772 of CM031378.1, forward strand.
GAACTCAGAAAAGAGGCTCATAAGAAATCTGAAGAGGTTCCTAATGAACAGGAAATAGCTCTTCAGGATTTCATGTTAACTGGATTCAATAGAACAAAAATTGCCTCTATGATGTATAATATGATCAGAAACAAAGGTGAAGGCATTGGCTATGATTTATTTAAACCTTCAAATGAATTAAACTCACCTTCATGTTCTGATGATATTTTAAAAGGCAATAGTATATGTTGTGTGCCTGCTTCTGATAACTCTGAGAAGTTGAAAGTATCAGAATCTGAGACTAAGTCTGAAGTTCTGAACAACTCAGACTCTGAAGCTTCTGAACCTAAAGGTAAGATTAAAGCAGATGTTAAAACCCTGCCTAAATCTAAGCCAAAAGGTCCCAAGCCTAAGAGTAAGAGGAAATCAGACTCTGAACCTGATAATGTTCAGAATCTGAAGTGTTAAGAACCTGGAACTAGTAAGTCTCAGAATCTGAATAAATCTGATTCAAATTTTTCTAAGACTGGGTTTATTAAAACTTCAAAATCTATTAAACCAGTCAATGTAAAACCTTCTCAATCTCAGAATGCTAAGCAAAAGCAATCCAATCAGTTTTCTGCTTCTAAATGTTTTAAGAAAGGCAAAACTGAAGCTTGCCTTGTGCCTGAAGTAAACAAAGTTAGAATACTGAAGAGATCTGAACCAAAGTGCTCAATGGTTCAAACTCTAAAGAACTCAGAACCAAAGACCTTCAAGTCTCAGGTTCTGAAGAAATCTGAGTCCAAACCTTTGAGAACTCAGGTTCTGAAGTACTCAGGTTCTGAAACTCAGACTTATTCAAGATACAAGGATTCATATCCAAAGTATCAGAACAAGTCTGAATATCATAACTTCAGACACAAGAAGCCAAAACCTTTCAGGACTAACCCCAAAGGACCCATGAAAATCTGGGTACCTAAGTCTGAGATAATTTCAATTGCAGATATGCTTGTCATCCAAAGAAAAGGAAAGGTCCTGGTACCTGGACAGTGGATGCTCGCATCATATGACAGGGGACAAGTCTATGTTCCAAACCCTAACTCTAAAAGAGGGAGGAACTGTGGGGTTTGGAGGAAGTCAGAAAGGAAAGATCATTGGTACTGGTAAGATAGGTAATTCTTCCCTGTACATTGATAATGTTTGGCTGGTAGATGGACTTAGACATAATTTACTTAGCATAAGTCAATTATGTGACAGTAATTATGAAGTTCTGTTCAATAAGAACACATGTACTGTAATCAGTAACAAAAATAAGTCTATAGTGTTCAGAGGCTGCAAGAAAAACAATGTTTACAAAATTAATTTTTCTGAATTGGTTCAGCAGAAGGTAATTTGCCTTCTGTCTGTGAGTGATGAGAAATGGGTCTGGCACAAAAGGCTGGGACATGCTAACTGGAGACTCATCTCTAAGCTTAGCAAGTTACAGCTGGTCAGAGGCTTACCCAATATTGATTATCACTCAGATGCTCTGTGTTCAGCATGCCAAATTGAAAAATTTTCTAAAACTTCTTTTAAACCAAAGAACATTGTTTCCACCTCTAAACCTCTAGAACTCCTTCACATTGATTTGTTTGGTCCTGTTGGAACAACCTCAATCAATGGGAAGAAGTATGGACTTGTTATTGTTGATGATTATAGTAGGTGGACTTGGGTTAAATTCCTCAGAACTAAAAATGAAACATATGATGTGTTCTTCAAATTCTGCAAACAAGTACAAACTGAAACTGATTTGAAAATTTTGAAAATCAGAAGTGATCATGGTGGGGAATTTGAAAATGAACCTTTTGAAAACTTTTGTGAAGACCATGGAATTCTCCATGAGTTCTCATCTCCTAGAACTCCACAACAAAATGGAGTTGTAGAGAGAAAGAACAGGTCTTTACAAGAAATGGCCAGAACCATGATTCATGAGTCTAAAATTGCTAAGTACTTTTGGGCAGAAGCTGTAAACACAGCATGTTATATTCAGAACAGGATCTATATCAGACCTATTCTAAATAAAACAGCATATGAATTATTTAAAGGAAGAAAACCAAGTATTTCTTATTTTCATCAGTTTGGTTGTACATGTTACATACTAAACAATAAAGTCTACCTAAAGAAATTTGATGCCAAGGCTCAAAAGGGTATCTTTTTAGGATACTCAGAGAAATCTAAGGCATACAGGGTGTATAATTCTGAAACACATGTTGTTGAAGAAGCTATACATATTAGGTTTGATGATAAGAAGCCTGGTAGTGAAATACCAGAGCTGGTTGAGAGTTTTGCAGATGTCAGAATCTCAGAAGAGCCTTCAGAAGCTGAACCCAGTTCAGGTTCTGATGAAGATTCAGAAGCTGAAAACAATGAAGAATCTGAGAAACTCTCCAGCAATGACACTACTCCTAATGCTAATCAAGACCAGCATGGTTCTGAACAAATCCCTGATGGTTCTTCAGAAGCTAATCCACCCAGAACCTCATTCAAGTACAAGTCTTCACATCCTGAGGAGTTGATCATTGGAAACAAGAACAGTCCAAGGAAGACAAGATCAGCATTCACTCAGAATGAGTCTATGCTTGGCCTGCTATCCATGATTGAGCCTACAACTATTGATGAAGCACTTGCTGATGATGGTTGGATTGTAGCAATGCAAGAAGAACTGAACCAGTTTCAAAGGAATGATGTGTGGGATCTTGTTGCAAAACCTGATCAGAAGAACATCATTGGAACAAAATGGGTGTTCAGGAACAAGCTCAATGAACAAGGAGAAGTGATCAGAAACAAGGCTAGATTAGTAGCTCAAGGGTACAGCCAGCAAGAAGGAATAGACTACACTGAAACTTTTGCTCCAGTAGCAAGACTAGAAGCAATCAGGTTACTTCTTTCTTATGCTATTAATCATGATATCATCTTTTATCAAATGGATGTTAAGAGTGCTTTCTTAAATTGTGTAATTTCTAAAGAAGTGTATGTAAAACAACCTCCTGGTTTTGAAGATGTTAAATATCCAAATCATGTTTTTAAACTTAAGAAATCTTTGTATGGTCTGAAACAAGCTCCCAGAGCTTGGTATGAAAGGCTAAGCAATTTCTTGATTAAAAATGATTTTGTAAGAGGTCAAGTTGATAATACACTTTTCAGGAAAACTGTTAAGAAAGAAATCTTAATTGTGCAAATCTATGTTGATGATATCATATTTGGTTCTACTAATGCCTCCCTTTGCAAGGAATTTTCTAAGTTAATGCAGGTTGAATTTGAAATGAGCATGATGGGTGAGCTGAAATTCTTTTTGGGAATTCAAATCAACCAATGCAAAGATGATGTCTATGTTCATCAGTCCAAATACACTAAGGAGCTTCTGAAGAAGTTCCAGTTGGATGATTGCAAGCTGATGACAACACCAATGCATCCCACCTGCACCTTAAGCAAAGAGGACAATGGCTCTAAAGTAGATCAGAAGTTGTACAGAGGTATGATAGGTTCTCTCCTATACTTAACTGCTTCTAGGCCAGATATTTTATTTAGTGTATGTCTGTGTGCCAGATTCCAATCAGATCCTAGAGAATCTCATATGACTGCTGTCAAGAGAATCTTCAGGTATCTGAAAGGCACAACTGATTTGGGACTTCTCTATAAGAAATCTCTAAATTACAAGCTAGTTGGATTCTGTGATGCTGACTATGCTGGGGACAGGATTGAAAGAAAATCCACCAGTGGAAACTGTCAGTTTCTTGGTGAGAATCTGATATCCTGGGCCAGCAAGAGACAAGCAACCATTGCTTTGTCAACAACAGAAGCAGAATACATCTCAGCTGCAAGTTGTAGCACACAACTGCTCTGGATGAAACATCAATTAGAGGATTATCAGATTCATGCAGACAATATTCCTATTTATTGTGATAATACTGCTGCTATATGTCTGTCTAAAAATCCAATTCTGCATTCTAGAGCCAAGCACATAGAAATAAAACATCATTTTATAAGAGATTATGTTCAGAAGGGTGTTTTAGATATTCAGTTCATTGATACTGATCATCAATGGGCTGACATATTCACAAAACCCCTAACAGAAGAAAGATTTAATTTTATTAAAAAGAATCTGAACATGCATTTTATCTCTTGAAAAATGTGCTTGAATCTGAATGTATTCCTTGATTCTGAGTTTATCATAAGCTAAGACTTATCAAACACTCATCTTCTGAAAGTTTGAATACAGTTAAGCCTGAAAAACTTCAGAATCTGAAGGATCAGAACCTGGATTTTTTTTTTTGACTTCTGCATCTGATAAAAATCTAATGTTGGTAAGAATCTGATAAGTATAGCTATGGGCAATGATGATTAAAGCTTTGAAAGTTATACTCTAATCCTCCCAAAGTCATCAATTTAAAAATGTGATATTCTGCTCTGATATTAAATGTCAAAATTGCTTGACAAACAATTTTCAGTTGATATCAGTATGTTTTCAAACTGTTTAGCACAGACACATTTTTTTAATGCTCAAAGTGGTTGAGACAATGTTCAGTCCTAAAAACTTATGCTATCTTGGTATTAGCACTGAAATGTCAATTTGGTATTAGACTCTGAGGTAAACCTTCATGTTTTGCAATCAGGTTCTGATACAAGTTCAGCAGTCTTAAAAACTGTATTTTGGTATCAGACTCTGAGATAAAATCCTAATTTGGTATCAAGCTCTGAGATATCTTTTCAGTTGGTCTTTAATCTGAAAAATTTTGCTTTAAAAATGAGTTAGACATGCTCTGATCTGCACTATTTTCTTTAAACCAGCTCAGATTTGCTCTGATACCTTCTTGCAAGAATTGCTCTGATACCTCCTTGCATATTTTGCTCTGATACTGAACACAACTTGGTTGTTTTGCTCTGATACTGAACAAAAATATACTGAACAAGTCATGTCTGAACACAGAATGACCTGATCATAAGCTCTAAACCTTTTTTTTTCTGCTTCTGAACAGCATTCTATTTTTAATGCAAGTCATATACTCATTGAAAGTCAAGTATGCTCTGATACTCATCTTTGCTGCTTGATTATGCATACATATGATTGTATAAATATCTCATAAACGTGTGTTCAACCCCCTCCTATATACTCTGAATCTCTTTTTTTTTCTTTGAAATGTTTTTCCAACTCTTTTAAAAAGGGGAAATTGAACTGCTTTGATACATGCTTTCAAACTCTTTCAAAATCCTTTTCTACTCTGATACAGATAGATTTTCAAACTCTTTTGACAAAGGGGGAGAAATTTTCTGTGTTGAGGAGTAAGTAAAACTTTTTGTTGATGACAAAAGGGGGAGAAAGTAAAACAAGTATTTAAGCACCTGAGCTCAAATATAAGTTAAAATTCTGTCAGTTAAGCCTAACTTATGAAAGGGGAGTAAAAGGTATTAAAGCCTAAGGTTCTTGTATGAACAATTGAAAAATTCAACCCCCCCTACATAAGTTAAGCTTGTTAGCTTATTAAGCTCTGATACAATTCTGACTGAACTTAACTTATGAGAACAGATTTTAACTCTTAGCCTCTGAAGTGAAACTCTGGCTCTGATAAATTTCTGTGAGATACATTACTCTTAGTGAGTAAACTGAATTTGAAATAACTTGGATAAGACTCAGGGAGCTTACAAAACTCATCCTGTGGATTATCAGACTTAGGGGGAGAGCTTACAAACCTCAGAACCTGAAGTCAACAAGTCATTTTGAATTCTGAGTGTTAATTTCACTATATTGTTTTAAGTTAAGCTTAACTAACATGGATAAGAATCAGGGGAAGCTTACAAACCTAACCCTGAGGACTGTCAGACCTAGGGGGAGCTTACAAACCTCTCCTGAAGTCAGATTGTTAATTAAACTTAACAACAATTCTGAAATTTTCACATTTGTGTTTTTAACTGAACTTAATTAACTTGGATCAAACTCAGGGGGAGCTTACAAACCTCACACCCTGCAGTCAACTTGTTAATTGAGTTAACAACAATTTTCTGTTTTAATACTTATGTTTGTCATCATCAAAAAGGGGGAGATTGTTGGAACAAAATGTGTTTAACAAGTCTTTTATGAATTAAGGGAAGATTGTTGAAACATTTATGTGTAAACATATCTCTCTTTATGGTTTTGATGATAACAAAGTGTTAAATAGAAAATTGGTTATTTGCTAATGCTTTGTTCAAGTGTTTTCAGAACCATGTGCTTTATGATTAATTATTAAGAATGGTTATGGAAGAACAAGCTTAGAGCAAGGAAGGAAAGCTAAGAAGCAAGGTTGCAAAGCTAGAAGGAAACTGGGTCTGAAGAAGTACTCCTGAAGAAGTGCTCCTGAAGTAAGAGCTTCTGAAGTGGTCCTGAAGAAGTGCTCCTGAAGTAGAGCTTCTGAAGTAGTCCTAAAGTGTTGCTCCTGAAGTGCAGCTTCTGAGTCTGAAGGCAGCTTCTGATGTCTGGTTGCTTCTGAAGAAGTCAACGCAAAGTCAACTCCTGAAGCCAGCTTCTGATCCGTACAAGGCAGCTTCTGATGCACTGTTCACAGAGAAGCTTCTGAAGCTGATGTGGCATGGAAAGTGACCAGTACTGTGCGCATTTAATGCCTGGATGTGTCAGAACAACTCTATGGAACAGTTGTCTCCCTGACCCAAACATTCTCCAGCTTTTAAGGTAGGCCATTTCAAAAATGGCTGCTGCTCTGTTCTGTTTGATAAAGTGCAGCACACATTTGCAGTAACCTAGTCCAATTGCAACGACTCTTTCCTTAAATCAAGCAAATCTTCAACAGCTATATTTTCATCTATAAAAGGAAGAAGATTTGAAGAAGAAAATTGTCTAAGACTCTTGAAACGTATTGCTGAACCTGTGCTCTGTTTTCTGTGTAAAACTGTCAAGTTCAAAACTCTTAGAAATTCTCATAGTCTTTTGTAGCTTAGAATTTCTTAAGGTTAAGAGTCTTAACCTGTGTTGTATTTAGAGAACACCTCTGATATTTGATCAAGTGTTCATCCCAAACTATTTCATTTGTAAAACAGTTTGGTCCTCAAAGTCTCAGTCTGTATACTGAGCATTTGTAACCTCATTCCTTTGTGGTCTAAGTCAGAAGCCTCTTGACTTAGTGTCTTGAGCATTGAGAAGTCTCTTGACTAAGTGTCTTGAGCATTGGAAGCCTCTTTCTTAGTGATTGAGCAGTGGAAGCCTCTTCCTTTGTGGTTGAGCACTAGAAGCATCTTCCTTGGTGGTTGAGCAACTGGAAGTCTCTTTCTTAAGTGATTGAGCAAGTGTAATCTTCAGATTATAGTGAAACTCTCTTGTTGGAAAACAAGGGGACTGGACTACTTCTCACATTGAGAAGGAACCAGTATAAATTCTGTGTGTCTCTCTTCCCTTATCTTTTAACTTGTTAATCCGCTGCATTTAATTCTGATAATAGTTCAGAACCTGGTTCTGAACTAGTGTTAAGTTTTAGAAAAGAAAAGAACAAGTTTTTGAGTCACACAATTCAACCCCCCCCCCCCCTTCTTGTGTGTGTGTGTGTGTTTTTCTCACCTTCACTTAATAAATCCAAAAGTGGCTTCTTTACTTCGACCAACCATAGAAGGAAGCCCGAGATATTTCCCGGTGCCCATGACCGTGAGGACACCAAGAATGGCTGTGATGTAGTCTTGCACATGGGTTGGCACACTGCGGCTATAGTATACTTCGGATTTAGGAAAGCTGATTGCTTGGCCTGACGCTGCCTCATAAGTTTCAAGGATTTGTTTCATCACAGTTGCTTCTCTTTCATCCGCCCTGAAAAATAAAAAACAATCGTCTGCAAACAAAAGATGAGAAATAATAGGAGCATTAGTGCAAATAGAGATGCCATGAATATCCCCCCTCCGCTCAGCTTTACGAATAAGAGTTGAGAGGCCTTCTGCACACAGGATAAACAAATACGGAGAGAGAGAGGATCACCCTGTCTAAGGCCCCTACCAGAAAATATAGGGCCCACCGTTTCATTATTAACAATCATAGAATAGTCGAATGTTTCGGCACACATCATAATCCACTGAACCCAGCGACTTGCAAATCCCATTTTCACCATCACATCCTTGAGATATAACCAGTCAATGCGATCATATGCCTTGCTTAAGTCCAACTTTAACGCTACATTCCTGTCTCTACTCCGCTTGCTGACTTTCATATGATGGACAACTTCGATAGCAATCATAGCATTATCTAATATTGAACGTCCAGGGACAAAAGCAGACTGATTATCAGAGATACACTTGTGAAGAATGCTCTTGAGCCCATTAGCCAGAACTTTAGCCACTAATTTGTATAATACATTGCATAAAGCGATAGGCCTCCAATCCTTCATAGTGTTCTGTTCATTACCTTTATGGATTAAAGCAATATTAGTGGAGTTAAGGGAAGGTGGAAATTGGTTACCATTGAGCCACGAACAGCATTCACTAAAGATATCATAATTGCACACCGACCAAAAATGCTGAAAGAAGCCTGGATTGAAGCCATCCGGGCCGGGGCATTTATCCGGATACATAGAATACATGGCTTCCTTAAACTCTTGTACCTGAAACGGAGCGATTAGAAAATCATTATCCTCTGAGGATACAACACTTTCTATGACCTCTAACACAGGCACACGGCTACTCTGCTTTTCTTGAAAAAGCTCCTCAAAATAACCTTTTACGACTTGACATAATCCATGTTCATCAGTTACATGGCTCCCAACATCATTTTCTAAGGAAAGGATACGATTTACCCTCTTAGGGGAAGTGGTAGATGCATGGAAGAACTTCGTGTTTAAATCACCATCTCGATACCAGTGAGTTTTAGCACGTTGTCGCCAATACTTATCCTCCAGGATCATCAATTTTGTCATCTTCTTCCGTAAAGAAGTCAAACGGTGCGGGTCAGCAGCTGACCCTTGATCACGACACCTGTTAAGCTCCTTACGACATTCTGTAATATCTTCTTTCAACCCATTTCGAGTAGTCTTGTTCCAAGAACTAAGCTCATAGGCGCAATGATCCAATCTATCAGTTAACGTCATACCTGCATTAGACATCCAACTATCAGAAACAACATCATGGATACCTGGTTCAACACACCAAGCATTCTCAAATTTAAAAGTTATCTTGGGCACCCAGGCACGTGTAACAGGCTTTCTGTGAAGAAGTATTGGGTAGTGATCAGAGGTCGGGGCTACTAAATTTTCCAACTTCGCATTAGGAAACATTTGAAGCCAAGAAGCATTAGCAAACACACGGTATAACCATTCCTCAACTGCTCGCGGAGTACTTAAAATTTTAAACCAAGTGAAGGGATAACCTTCCATAAAAATATCAACCAAACCTGCGTCAGACACAGCTTGTCTAAACCCGTTGATAAGCCATAGAGCACGAACTGAACCCCCTCATTTCTCCCTGGCATCCAAAATATCATTGAAATCACCTAATATACACCAAGGTAAAGAAGTATTATTAGATAAATTTCTCAAAAAAAATCAAGGAATCCCGTATCCTGCCACCTTCTGGAAATCCATAAAAACCTGTAAACTACCATTGTCCTCGACTAGAATCGTTAACCTCCACATTTATATGATTATCAGAATAATTCAATACAGTGCAGTTAAAAGAGTTTCGCCAGAATAGTGCCAAACCACCACTCCGACCATTACAACTCACAGCAAAACAGTTATCAAAACCATGTATATAACGAAAATCATTTGTTTTATTTGAGTGGACTAGAGTCTCACTGAGAAATAAGGCATCCGGCTTTATAATAGCGGACTAGGTACTTTAATTTAGGAACTGCACTCAGGTTCCCTAAGCCTCGACAATTCCATCCGATGATATTCATTTTTCTCGGCAGGCCTGATTTTCAGGTCCCGCCGTTACAACATTTTCCTCATAAACAGGATTAGACATAAAAGACATAACAGTATCCTCCCCACTAACAATTTCAGTACCTACATCATTCCCACCAATTTTTAAATTATTTTCAATATTTTCATCTACACCTAGCATAACAATGGCCGAATGTAAATTGACATCATCAACAGTGGAGTTGCGCTTGCGCTTCTTAAGATCAGCCCCGACATCTTCACCTTCAACATCTTCTGCAACTTCTACAGGGGCAGCACCAATACCAAGCACTAATTGTCTAGAACCACTAGCAGGGTCATTCTTACCGGACCCAGAACATTGAGCAATTGACATACTATGACGGATATCGTTGATTTCTCTATGAACAACATTTATGTGTCCACCTATAGTCACCATGGTAGTAACATTTGTTGAAGGAGTGCTTGTGCCTTCTTTAGAGCTGCTGGCCGCATGTGTGTGTGTGTGTGTCATGTGCAACATTGTATCCTTCTGCACAACTTTCCACTTTCACCAGATCCCTTAGCCATCTATTAGTCGCAGCTGTTCCTATTTTGTGTGACTCGGGTTTGAGATGAGGACCCCAGTTACGCACACCATCATCACTGTCTTTGTCGAACAACACTTCACAAGAACGATCAGCATGTCCTAATATACCACACACATAGCAAAACAGTCCCAGCCTTTCATATTTAAAGACAACAGTAACCCAATCTCCACCACGTGTACGGACCTGCCATTCCTGCTTCAACGGTTTCAAAACATCTATGCGCACTTTCAAATTCATAAAGGTATTGTGCACAGAATTGGTACTATCATACTCCTTAAATTCACCAAGAAAAACACCAATAACCTTACCAACATTAAGCTGCATAAATCCAAAGGGGAGGTTATGGACTTGCACCATGATGTCAAGATGATTAAGAGGTACCTCTTTTGGGATCATGCCTGGCGAAATGCATTCAATTACCAAATTGCTACTGTTATAAACCCACGGACCATCATTGAGAACCTTCTCCGTATCCAATTTATGATTGAATTGAAACAGGAAACGACCCTCCGGAGCAGGGAGGATCGTGACCCCCTTCACTGCTGCCAGACTCGCGCAAGCCGTTCACAGAGGTATGCCAAACGAACCTCCTTATCAGTCAGCACTCTGCCAATAAGACAGTGATCAAGGATGGTAACGGATTCGGTTTCAGGTGAGAGGTTGAGGGTGAACCCTCCTTCTTCAAGGGTGAGGCCATCTAGATTAATGTCCATGGTGATGATTAAAAGAAAGAGACAGAGGGTGATTAGGATTTTGATTGTAGGAATTTTGTGGATTCTAGATGAAAAATGAAGCATACGGTTGTGTGTTTCAATTATGGGAGATTTGGATTGTGAATGTTTCCAACGTACTACATGCCATATAAAGCAATCAGAATTCATCTAGGTTAAGGACCCTAACCAGATGCAGACAATTTCTCCCACTAATGGTGGCGCAACCCCCAAGGGATGCGGCGGCTAAGGAGGAGGTGCAGCGCAATCCCTAATTCAACGGAACCCCTAGGAGAGCAGCATTTACGTTACAGTTGACTATTTACGTTACAGATTTTATTTTCTGGAATCCATTTGACGATGAATTCTAGGTATTGGATTTGAGTGATTTTAGGGATTCTCTCTTTCTAATCATGTGTTGTATTCATATTGATATGGGCAATTTTTGTTCTTTTCAGCAAATAAAATTAAATTGACAAACATCATGCACCCCAAACAATTCTGCACCACAAGACCAATCTGCAACGTAACAGCACAAGATTCCCTCGACCAACAAATTTAAGGAGTTATGTCCATTAAAAAATGCAATGATACATAGCTAAATTCCAAGAACTGCGACATTAAATTATGAGTTAAAATCTGTTTGTTTAATAATCTCTTCGATTAATACAACACATTAAAATTTAATGGGTCTTGTTAACGAGTGCCTCGAGTCACTCTTTAAGCATTCTAAATTAAGTAATTATTCTTTAAAAATGTCAAAATTTTCAATTTCCAATGCACTTTATTACACAAATTTTTATAAAAATTTACCATTTAAAGTCCTTAGCTAGTGCCCCATGTGCACTAGTTAACATTTCCCAAATTTAATTATGTGTTGTATTCATACAGGAAAATTTAATAATCTCTTCGTTTTAAATTACACCCTCTGGTCCTTGTTATAAGAAGAAAAACCAAAAAACATCAAAAGCAATACAATCATTAATTAATATAACTTTTTTAATATTTTTACAACTATACCCTCATAAAAAATTGTGAAGCATTAAATACATTCATAAATAATAAAAAGACAAACATTAAATTAGGGGTAGAAAAGTCTTTAAAACAATAACTACACCTTAAAAGTTGTGACATTTTCTTATAAATAGGACCAAAATTTTTTTTGAAATTTTTTTTATATATAGGACCGGAGGAGTATGAGTTAAGATTTGTTGACGTTAGAGATTAGTATAACCACTTCCACCAAATCTTACCCGTTAAATAAGTTAATCCGATGGTTCCTATCTCTCAAAATTAGTGCGGCACACTGTACCTTTTCTTTTCTTCTTTTTTGATGTTGCCATCAACAAAATTTCATCAAAACGTAGATATGAAAACCCGAGAACCACTTGTGTGACATTGTGGTGGGAATGTTATATAACTTTGCCCAACCACAATGTGACACATAGTTTATTTGGTTTCTTCTCTCTCTTTCACAAGACTTTTTTGTTTTATTTTAAAATGAGAAAACCACATGTCACATTGTGGTTGGACAATGTTATATAACATTCCCACCACAATGCCACACAAGTGGTTTCCATGAAAACCCCCCACAACAAAATTAAATTTGAATTTTAAATTATCTTCAAGAACAAAATTTAAAAAGTCTGAGAAGGCAATGAAGATTCAATTTGAAATTGTATAGTATATTATGTTTTGATTATATGACGCCACATGCAAAGTTATCCCAAATCTTTTAGGATTACTGAAATTGATGTTATTGAGATAGTGTTTCAAGGCACTAATTTGCTCAAACTTGAGATTCATAAATTTCCACTTGATTGTCTAATTTCATTACACTGGTTAAGGGTTCAATAAACCACAAATTGGTAAGATTTTACTTTAATTTATGTTTTGAAATCTAAATTTTGAGATGTGTCAAATGGAAGATTTCAAATGGACACTTTGGAAAAAGGCGTTCAAGTAAGAAATAATTATACAATTATAAGAGAAGAAATGAGACTATCGTCAAAGAAAGTCTTCAACAAGTTTGAGAAGCGTTCAATTAGCCTTATGAAAATAGAACGAGAAAGAAATTGCATGTACTCACTTTAGTGTTTTTTTTAGATTCGACAGTCATTGGATTGACTTAAACTAATGGATGAAACTTGGTAAGTCATTTGATTTATACATGATGTCAACAGATCCTAACTCTTAAATTATATATCACTGACAATTTTACACAAATTAAAAAAATGCAATTAACTAGTATGATATCCGTGTCAAGGAGTAATTATAAAATGTTAGTAAAAAAATAAATTAAATTTAAAATATATTTACGAAAAAAAACATCAATGTATATTTAAGTTACTTTTCATATAAGTTAGTATAAATTATAAAGTTAATAAGGTGTATAGTTTTTGGGAAAATATTATACAGATGTATTAAGATGTTAATTTGGTTTTACATATATATATATATATATATATATATATATATATATATATATATATATATAGAAAACAACAATTTTATTAATAAAAAAGGAACATACAGTCTTCGTGAGATGAGTGGGTGGATGGGACCAAACCAAAACCACTTAAAGAGGAAAAGGAAAAGGAAATAAAAAATTCAAAAAATAAAATACATAAAGTGGGAGATCAAATCAAAACACACCAAAAAATAAAAGAAAATCGAAAATTGGACAAACCAACTAAGTCTAGAACAAAAAAAAGGTGGACAAAGTTCGACAAAACTATCTAAAATTGTCTAAAACCTATATTGATTTCATGTGTGACTAAATAATCTGCTGTGAAATTTCCTTCCGAGTATATGAGTGCAAACGCTACCTAAATCTTGACATAGCTATAAGCTACAAGACATAAGCTTATTTTTGTGTCTTGCCAAACAATCTCATAAGAGGTATAGTTCTGCCACTTGTTCTTAATCCTCAAAGAAATCAGGCTTCATATCTCAAGATATGTAACATTCAAGACAATCGTTCCAATAGAGGCTCTAATTGGAATTAAACCGATCACTTTCGGTGTATGGAATGCACAATATTTTTTATATTCAACGATAATTACTAAAATCATATTACCCTTACTCCATAAAATGAAATCAAAATTTTTTTGGGTAGAAAATTTATCTCAGTTACGAAATATATATAATTATAATCAGCCGCTAGTGTTAAAAATATCACCACTAAAATCTCACTTTACATGTATATAATATAATATACAAATTAAATGAAAAATTAACTACTACCTCCGTTCCTTTTTAATTGTCACTTTTTGACATTTTACACAAACCAAGATAATCAATAAATGTTACTACTTTTAATGCAATAAGTTATACTTTTACTATAATGACCTTACTCATTTAATATCTCATTTCATATATTTCTCTCTCCGCAATAAATAACTAAAGGTAATATTGGTAAAACAACATTTAATTTTGCATTGAACTTTGAAAGTGACAGTTAATTAGAAACAAAAATTTTCTTCAAAAGAGACACTTAAAAAGGAATGGAGGGAGTATCATAATTCAAACTCAACCTAGAACCCTATCCTCCTCTGTGAGTCTATAATCCCAATACAACCTTCAAAGACAACTTTGATTGGAAATCAAGGGACATTCTGCCGTAATGCAAATGCAAGTGTGCTTAATAACTTCTCATTATCCTGAAGAATTGCCAATGATGGATAAAACATTTAATATTAAGAAATATTAACCATTTAATATATAATAAAGCTGCTATATACCTTACCTTCCCAAACGGGACAGCTCAGGTTCTGCCAGTAGCATATCTTGCAATGGTTTTACATCTATTCTTTGATTATCAGAGCTATATGAACAAGAAATGTGAACAATATTATAGTTAATGAGAATTGAGAAACTGAATTGTGTCAGTCTGTGTTTGTGTGTCAATACATAAATGAAGTACGTGTCTTCTGAAAAACTAATTTACATAATTAAATGTTTACATCTGGTTCATTGCATCACAAATAAATGGTAATTGTGTCAATGAAAATTAAGTGCATGTTTAAGTGTTAACAAGTAGAAATTTTTTTAGTCCAAACATAATATTTAGGTTTAAATTATTGTTCAGCTTACTTTTATGTGAAAGTACCCAATCATAAATTATTTTACATTCAGTACACTTTTAATCAAAATCAACTTGACAAATTGAATTTTGGATAAACAACTTAATTTGCAACTTATAGCAAAAGTGCTTATTTCGATAAGCGCTTATGTATAAGCTATTTCTATGACAAAAGATAAAATAAAGTTAAATTCTTTTCGTATAAGCTACAAATTGCTTTCATTAGCTATCTTGGAGAGCTTATGAAAATAAGCTGAAAATAGCTTATGAACATGTCATAAGTTGTTTTCCAGGTTCTCAAACAGTCTCACAAGTGCTATGTCAATAGGTAAGCTGAAATAAATCAATCTAAACAGACTCTGAGTAGAGGAGAAGATTCTGACATTAAGAAATGAGAGTGAAAAGACCAGATAGAGTGGGTCGGGTAACAGAAAATAGATCAGGAAATTAGTTATGGGAACATTGGGTGAGGTAGAGAGAAGGAGCTGGTCCTTCATTTTCCATTCCTCTGTTAATTTCACCACTCCTGTAAGGAGCATTTCTCCAATCCATAGCCATTTACTTTCTTTCACAGCTTCGGATATAATAGTCATTAATGGATCTTTACATGGTATCAAAACATTTGCAACCCAGTGCCAAAGAATTCTATCCTTACAATCCCTCCCTTCTTATCCATGTAACTACTCTACCCAGTGGAAAAGGGCTTTGGTTGTTATTATTGTTGTTGATCATCATCATTTTGATGTTCTAGATAGCCAGAAAAGGAGAAAATCATACACCTAAGTATTGTTCGTCAATACAAACATAACTAAATTACAAGCAAATGTCATCAACTCTTCATCATAAATGAAATGCATGACTTTGAGCATCTAACTAAATAGAAAATACGCAACAGATTCGACAAAAAAGATATAAACCTTACCCATATATATGATCCATTGAAAGTAGTTTGTGGCGAAGTTTGTAGTCATTCCCAACATATGTAACAATTAGGCAACCGGCATCTGGGTGGGGCCAGCTTCTTGAGGTGGGGAACCGGAGTATAAAAGTGCCACGTTCTTGAAATCCTCCAGGACCTTGAAGTGAAGCTTCTGCCTCCTCCTTGGTGATGAATCCTTCAATCCATTTAGGTGACATGGAATTCCAGATAGCATTTACCCAGTCCCTGGATATTACACACGCTACAGGGTACAACCAGCACCATAACTTCTCAAAGTTCTCTAGTGATAGATACTCTTGACATCCCGCAATGCTTCTTAGAATCTCAAGGTCCTGCAACCATTACTAAAACAATGAACTTTTTGCAGGCTATTTTTCTATGATTCTGATACACCCAAAGATCAATCTAACTTGTATTCTATTTCTTTCAGTTTACTCTTCTGATTAGAGAAAACATTGATTTAATCACGAGAGTAGAACTTGGCAATGTTTTCTCAATATATCGGTTAATACCCGATCACATATGACTCGAACTACTTTCTGTTTATAGCATTTTACCATGTTAGTAACCATACATGATGTGCTAGTATCCATGTTTATCCTTGTGCTTCATTTATTATTTGTCCACTATATACTTACAACTACTTTAATAAATAAGGATAACATTGGTAAAAAAAGTAATGAATGTTGTATTGATATTATAAAATGACAAATAGTTTGAGACAAAAAAAATAAAATATTCCAAATGAGACACATAATATGAGACAGCAGGGGCCGTAGCAGTTTTCCTTAAAGAAACAAAACAAAGAAATCGGACCTGATGAGAGAGAGATCTTGACCCACAAGAAGCAATCTTCATGAATTGCTCTTCAACCTCATACACCGCACTCTTCCAAGGAATGGGGTGGTTGTTTGGAGACATTGCCAACCAAAGATTAGTTCCATCCTCTATCAATCTCTTGGAAATTAGTATTTGGTTTCTGATTTTTTAAATAAAAAATACAGTAATTAAAGAGGAAACATGCTGGGTAATTCCAGTAAACATGGTTAATTATATGAAGACAATTGGAAGAAATTAGTGCTTTTTGTTATACTACAAAATAATGACAGAATGGTGTGAAAGGCGCAGAAGCATATTCATGCCTCTCTCCGAGACAGTGCTCAGATCGTTACGCCTTTCGTGCGGGTCGGAACTTACCTGACAAGGAATTTAGGTTTATTTATCATATGGTCTGAACTTTGAAAAAGTGTTCACTAGTGGAAGGCATCCCTCACCTTACAAGCCGGTTTATTGGGGTTCAAATTCAAATATGGTATCAGTGCCTGTCTAAGATATATCATGTCACCCATTATAGGGAAGCTCGGGTGACGCCCCAAATTTTCAGACCTAGACAGAAGACATGTGATATGACCTGAAAACGTGTTTATAGGAGGGAGAGATCTACCATCTTACAAGTCAGTGTTATAGAGTTGAATTAAGCCAAACCGAAATTCTAATATGGCATCAGGGCTTATTCGAGATATGTTGTCACCTATCATCGGGTCACAATCCAAATGCTCAATCTTGGACGTGAGGTAGAGTGACAACAGTGTCTCATTGGATGTGATATGGCATGAAAAAATGTTTACAAGAAGGAGGCATCCATACACCTCGCAATCAGGTTTTATGATGTTGATTTAAGCCAAACCCAAATTGTAAGAATCTGAGAGAACATTCTACTTGAATTTAGGTTTAGTGCATTATAGCATTCACATTGAGGTCTGCGGTGTTGCATTTTTCAATAGTAGAAGTTGTATTTGCTAATGTGGCCAGGATTGCGAAAAATCATGATCATTGCAGGGCTATTCTTCAAATGGCCAAAACCCAATATATACCCGTGTTACGTTATTCGTGGAACACGAGGTTTTTGTTGATCTAGTATAGGCACGACCCATTCAACAGCTGAGATAGCTGTGAACCAGCCTGCAATGGGACGAGCTTGGACCAGTCTGCAGTTGGAATAGCCAAAGGGTTACGATTATTTTCCGAATCCTTTTTTTTTTTTTTGCATCCATAGGGTATAATTAAGTATCAAACAAATACAGATGAAATTTAGGGGAAGAGGCAACCTAGGAGAAGTAAGAGCAATTTCGAGGGAGAAAAACCTCTACTTGGCAGCATTAAGCACTGGAATACGGATCAGGGATTCAAGAGCAGCCAAGCAAGGATAGTATTTGACCAAGGACATGCAAGCAATAGTTGTGCAACAAGTGCCTAAAGGATAGAATCCTCTAGGCACCACCATGTAAGTCTGTTGGTGCACACGAGTTAAATACCACAAGGGAAGAAAAAAAATGGTGTGAACATCCAGAATAATGTATTAACTTTGATTGACCTGAGATTTAGAGGACTGGTAGTTCATAGGACAGCAATTCTAATGGTGGTGGTCTCACTAAACATGTTGCAAAAAATAATTGGGTGGTGGCAATTGAGGAGGCAATTGAGGAGTTCGGAAACCGGAGAAGAGTGACAACATAAAATGAAACAAATCATTGATATGAAATTATTGTAGTAGAGTTTCAGAGTTCAGTGATATCATATTTAAGTTATATTGAAAAAAAGAAAAAAAAAAAAAAAGAAAGAAAGACTTCTAGTATGATTGTAAGGGTCCCATATTGGATGAGATATGACATAAAAAATGTGTACTCCCTCCGTTCCTATTTATAGGAGTAGTTTACAAAAAAGTTTTGTCCCTAAATATAAGATCATATACAAATTCCTAGATGCATTGATTACTCTTTTTCCAAATATACCCCTTATTAATACTATCAATTTGTCTTGGTATATGAAAAGTTAACATTAAATATATATTTAATTAAGGGTAATCTAGTAATAGTCACATCAATTTGAGACAACTTTATTACTCAAACAACTTTTCTTAATACACGTGATTTTTGTAAACTACTCCTATAAAAAGGGACGGAGGGAGTATATAAGTGGCGGGCATCTCTCACCTTACAAGCTAGTTTTGTAGGGTTGAGTTATGCTCAATCCAAATATTAAGATGGTATAAGAGCCTAACTACAAACCATTGGGACCCGCTATTGGACCACTCAAGTCACGATCTAGGGGTATGTTAAAAGTCCCATATCAAATTAGATGAGATATGACCTAAAAATGTGTTTATATGTAGAATGCATTCCTCACCTTACAAACCAAATCTGTAGGGTTGAGTTAGGCCTAACCCTATTATCAAGAATGATTATGGTTTGAATTGATAATTGATGATGATACAAATAACTTAACACTTAAACTTAGTTATAACTTATACTAAAATTAGACTCCAGAACCTACTCAAATAGGGAAGCTAATACAATAACAAATAAAATATATGGAAACTAATCCTGAGATAAACAAGGATAGTTTGAGATAGGAAACTGCGCTATAAGATAACCTAATATACATACAGATAAGAAACTAATCTGTAGAGATATTCTAGATAGGAACAAGATATCATAAGATATACTTGCATATCATCTAACAAAGATGTATAGTTTAAAGAATCATTGTTGATTAACATATGATTTTTTCAGAACAACCTTTCTAGTAACTAGCAATTTTGTCCGACTATCATCCTCATTTGGCACTAACGCAATTAAATATAACTGCATAAAGAAAAATCACCTACCCATGGTGGGAACATCCTGAAAAGTGTGAAACACGATGAGCCAACTCTGAAATTTCTTTGTCTGAAGCAGAGATGGCAATTTCTTTAAGCATCTGAGATCTCTCAGCCAAGCCTGCCAGACAGTATTTGAAAATGGTCATATCCGATATTTGATATCTTCTACTTTCCATGCTATTTGAAGGTGAATTTCTCTCCCCTATACTCTCCGATGATTCAGATGGAAAGACATCTGCTTCTTCAAAGTTAAGAGATCGGCCATCCAAGCTTTTTGGAAACCCATTCTCAACCTAATTTTATACAAGACAAATATCATTAAAAAATAGTTAAAGGAAACATCTGGAAAGGTTTTATAAAGCATGCAAGAATGTCAGTCAGAAAATGGCTCCATTTGGTAAAACAAAGCCATAAGCTAAGCTGATAGAAAAGCTAGCTTATAGCTGAAAAACTAGTAGGTTGAAGTTAAAGTGTTTGGTAAATTCAATTGTTGTAAATATAAAATGACATAAAAGTAAATAATTATTTAATTTGAAATGTATCTGTAGAAATCTTGCAGAATAAATTATACTTATTTGGCATATTTGTTTTTGAATAAGAGGGATTTGGTAGTTATGTTACCATCTCTCATCATTGACCTGTTTTATTCCTGTCATTATTAGGTTTTATTTTTTTGTCATCATTAGGATTAATTTGTTTCCTTTTCTGGTTCATAAGGTGAGGGTGGCTGAGAGGCTACTTCCTCTATTTATACCATTGTAATATATTTTCTTAATCAATCAATGAGAATACAAAAACTTATTCTCTTATATTCTACATGGTATCAGCAGCAAATCGATCCTTTCATCTTTCCCAATGACCAAATACGGCATGGCTACAGAAAAAGATACCATGCCGAAAGAGGACGGAAATGGATCCTCATCGCAAGTCAAGACCATTCCTGGTGTGACCTTGGAGGCAACCCCTCATCTTCCCATTACAGGACACAAACTGAATGGGAACAACTACCTTCAATGGTCACAGTCAGTCTTGATGTTTGTCAGCGGCAAAGGGAAAGATGAATACCTCACTGGTGAAATTACTGCACCAAAAACTGGAGATCCAACCTACAGACAATGGAAAACTGAGAACAACATGGTCATGTCATGGCTAATAAACTCCATGACAAATGAGATAGGTGAGAATTTCCTTCTCTACACCACGGCTAATGACATTTGGTATGACGCAAAGGAATTTTATTCAAGCAAAGACAACACATCAGCCATCTTTGAGATTGAGACAACCTTGCAAGATCTACGACAAGGAGATCTCTCAGTCACACAATTCTATAACACCCTTACACGTCAATGGCAGCAGCTTGATGTGTTTGAAGAGCACAGCTGGACCTGCTCAGCTGATTCAAAGAAATACAAGGAGATCGTGGAAAAGAAAAGAATTTTTAAGTTCTTGATGGGACTTGACAAGAACTTAGATGAAGTCAGAGGAAGAATACTTGGAACCAAACCTTTACCAAGTATTAGAGAGGTCTTCTCTGAAGTGCGTAGGGAAGAAAGTAGGAAGAAAGTGATGCTAGGAGAACCCTCAGTTCTGCCCGTGGCAGAGCAGTCAGCACTAGCAGCTCGTGGAGTCCATAATTTTGCCATTGACAATCGTTTAAAGAAGAAAAGGCCATGGTGTGATCATTGCCAAAGATCTGGCCATACCGAAGACACATGCTGGAAATTACATGGAAACCAGCAGATTGGAAGCCCTCAAAACCTCCTATGGACAAGAATAGCCGAGGTAATCACGTTTCAACTCAAGAAGGAAGTAATACTGCTGCTCCTCAATCCACCCCTTTTAATCAAGAACAACTTGAAGCTCTCCAAAAACTGTTCTCTCAGATGTCTTCCCAAAGCAATACCAAAGTTGCTTCACTAGCACATAAAGGTAATTTCTTAGGTGCTTTTACTGTTAAAACTGGAAATCATAAGCCATGGATAGTTGACTCAGGACTTCAGACCATATGACGGGGGATAAATCATTATTCTATCATTACAATCCATGCTATGATGGACTCTCTGTAAAAATTGCAGATGGTACACTCTCTAAAGTGGCTGGTACAGGTTCAGTCACTCTCTCAAAAGATATAGAGTTACAGTCTGTCCTACATGTACCTAATTTGGATTGCAATTTGTTGTCTGTGAGTAAGCTCACTTATGATCTTAACTGTGTTGCTAAACTTGTCTCTAATTTGTGTGAATTTCAGACTTTGGATTCGGGGAGGACGATTGGCAGTGCTAGGATTTGCTCAGGGCTCTACCTTCTTCAAACAGATCAAACTCCTATAAGACAAACTCACAATGCAGTGTGTGTTGAGTCAGCCACCCAGTCAAATAAGGATAATGCTATCATGTTATGGCACTATCGTCTAGGTCATCCTAATTTTTTGTATCTTCAGAAAATGTTCCCTTCATTGTTCTCAAATAAAAATCCAAAGTTGTTTCAATGTGAAGTTTGTCAATTTTCTAAACATGTTGTCATTCTTACTCTATGTTACCTTATACCGCTTCGCGTCCTTTTTCATTGATTCATAGTGATGTGTGGGGGGCCATCTAGAGTAAAAAATATAACTGGATCTAGATGGTTCGTGTTATTTGTGGATGATCATTCTAGGATAACATGGTTGTTCCTTATTGAAATTCCTGGTAGGTCCTGAATCTGAACCGTAAAACAGGTAGAACAGATTCTGGTGCAGTAAAAAAGAGTATGCAAAACAGCAGTTCAGAAGCAGAATACAAAACTGACAGAAAATAAAAACACAGGTTATTTGTTAACCCAGTTCGGTGACAAACACACCTACGTCTGGAGGCTACCAAGTCAGGAAGGAAATCCACTATAATAGTATCAATTCGAAGTCCTATGACAACAGCCCCTGTTTCACAGCCTTCTCACTTAATCACTACCCGTGGTATTTCTACCTAGGAACTCCTAGATATAAGACCCCTCTTACTTCCCTCAGTCAATCACTGCTCCAGTGATTATCAGACTCTAACAAATCAAAGATGAAGACACTTTTCAAAACATAATCAGTCACTCTTGCTTAAAAGCTTCAAGTGATTACAACTCAATAAACTAAACCAACTCTAAACAATTGAGTGGTGTACAGAAAAACAGAGCATACAACTCACAACTAACAGACTCAAAACATAAGACTCTTTCAATGATAGCTTTGGTTGAGATGCAATTCTTCAATGACAGCGTCCTCTATTTATAGCTTCAGCAGCAACATAAACTTGAGCCAAATCCTTCAAAGATATATTTCCAAAATACTTTAGAACATATAGAAGCAATTTATTTTCCAGAAATATATTTTCTAAAGATTTTTTTGAAAATATATTCATAAATAATTGAATCCAATCTGCAGAAAATATCTTGCGAAATTCTTCTTTCTTCTAGAAACGTAGCTTGGATAATTCTTCAATTAAATTTTCAACAAATCACATGAGAAAATAAACACTCCAAGGCGCAGAAAACAGAACGCAGAAAAACCAGCTTCTGAAGGTACTTCTGAAGAAGTTCTGCGTCTGAACATTTCAGCTTCTGAAGGTTGCTTCTGAACACAGCTTCTGAACACAGCTTCTGAACATCAGCTTCTGAAGGTTCAGCTTCTGAAGACCCAGCTTCTTAAGTACTGTTCAGCTTCTGAAGTACTGTTTCTGAGGTCCAGCTTCTGAATACGCACATTGCTTGTATATTTGATTTTAACAAACATGAAGCCAACAACCAAATATCCAACAATCTCCCTCTTTGGCAAATTTTTGGCTAAAATCAATTTGAGCACGGAGATATACACAAAGCAAATTCTTCACACATTAAATTCTTCACACAACAAAATACGCAACCATGAATAACATAACACAAACGTATCAATAGAGTCAGCAGCGGCATAAACACTACGTTTCACACAAAAACTCCCCCTGAACCAGAGTCAGCAGAGAACAAAACTTACACTCAGGAACAAAAGATATGCACTCCCCCTGAAACACACAACTTCTGTAAGGAAACACACATACTCCCCCTGAAACATAACATTCAGGAACAAACAGAAACTCCCCCTCAACTGCCTCTGAACAGACACTCAGGAACAACACTCTGATTCAACTCTGAAACAGAGACACAGAGACTCTCCCTGAACAACTGAACTGCTTCTGAAACAACTATACTTTTTATCTCCCCCTTTTTAGCCAAACAATCTTGACAAAAAAAAATAATGCAATCACCAGGAGTAGAAAGAACAGAAAAACAGCAGAGGTTACAAACAACCATCACAGCACCATACACATCAGTAACATCAGTGACACTTTTCAGACCAGCAGAATCACACAAACAGTACCCACACACAGGCTTCACAGAAGAACAAAAACAAGAGAACACAACTGCAGAGTAGTACAAAATGCAGATCAGAAACACAAAATGAAATCCAGAACATAGTCCATTCAATAGACAGTCTTCAGACTCAGCATCAGAAACTGCTTAGTCTTCATTAGACACAGCATCAGATGTTGCTTAGTTAATGTGTGCTTCAGACACATTCAGAGGAATCTTCTTCCCAGCAATCTGCTTCTGAAGTTCAGCTATCCTCTTCTGAACATAGGGCATAATGTCTTGCTCAACATCATCCTCAGACTCACTAGGATCCACTTCCTTTCCTTTTAGTGCCTTCTTCTTAGGGACAGCGACCACTACCTTGCTCCAGACTTTAGATAGTCCAACAACAGCATTCTTGCCAACACTTTGGTCAAGTCTTTTACCAATGGGTTCAGACTCCAGATCATCTATATTAACAGCAATTGTAGATTGATCCTTTACCATATCAGTTCTAACTTCTTGAACTTTTTGATCAGACACAGGTTCAGACTTTTCTGCATCTTTGTCATTCTCACTGTTTACTGACTTGTCCTCTGTCACAGCATCTTGGGAATGTTCATCAGTCTCCTTCTCTTGTGAACTGTCAGAAGGTGACACAACAACAGACTTACTGGCAGACTTTCCAGGAGACTTTTCTTGACTGGCTTTCTTCATTCCTCTTAGGTTTAAATGACCAAGCTTCTGGTGCCACAGCTTAATCTCTTCTCCTTTTGATGATGCTTTTAGAGAGGAGTGAGCTATAAGACTAGTATCAACAACCTTGAGTTTCCATTCTTTTCTAACTTGAACACATGTATGGCTGACCTTTGGTTGAACATGAGGTTGTGGATATCCAGTTTGAAACAAAACAGTTTAATATGCCCCTTTTTTCCATAGTAATGACATACCCAAGGATGAGATTTCCTCCTGCTCTTAGATCCCTGAGGTTTGTTATGATGTTCCATCTTAGATTTGCCCATCATTGGATCAAATGTTTCAACAACTGCACTGTCCTTTTTAGTTGGATTTTGCTGTTTGTTCAAGGTCCTATAATCAAACCCTATACCACTTGGTTTCCCTTGGTTCTGACTCTCCAATATCTCTTCTAGCATATCAGTACCAGTGTTCATCATTCTAACCTGCTTCTTTAAGTGTTCAAGTTGAGAGTTCAGTTGGGTTACCTCATCTTTGAGATCAGAAATTTGCCCTAAGTGATCACACTTCTTTCAGCCTGAAGTTGAGTGATAGTCTTCTTCTGATTTATATATAACTTGCAAACTTCTTCACTTCTGGTGTATAGTTCTTTGAAAGAGACAAGAAGTTCTTCATAAGTTAATTCTCCTTCTGAGTCCATTAAGCCAGAAAAAACTTCCCTGGAGCTCACCCTAAAACAGGCAGGGTGCCTGCTCTGATGCCAATTCAAATTTCTGGCAGGTCCTGAATCTAAACCGTAAAACAGAGTAGAACAGATTCTGGTGCAGTAAAACAGAGTATGCAAAACAGCAGTTCAGAAGCAGAATAACAAAACAGACAGAAAATAAAAACACAGGTTATTTGTTAACCCAGTTCGGTGACAAACACACCTACGTCTGGAGGCTACCAAGCAGGAAGGAAATCTACTATAATAGTATCAATTCGAAGTCCTATGACAACAGCCCCTGTTTCACAGCCTTCTCACTTAATCATTACCCGTGGTATTTCTACCTAGGAACTCCTAGATATAAGACCCCTCTTACTTCCCTCAGTCAATCACTGCCCCAGTGATTATCAGACTCTAACAAATCAAAGATGAAGACACTTTTCAATACATAATCAGTCACTCTTGCTTAAAAGCTTCAAGTGATTACAACTCAATAAACTAAACCAACTCCAAACAATTGAGTGGTGTACAGAAAAACAGAGCATACAGCTCAGACTCAAAACCTAAGACTCTTTCAATGATAGCTTTGGTTGAGATGCAATTCTTCAATGACAGCGTCCTCTATTTATAGCTTCAGCAGCAACATAAACTTGAGCCAAATCCTTCAAAGATATATTTCCAAAATACTTTAGAAACATATAGAAGCAATTTATTTTCCAGAAATATATTTTCCAAAGATTTCTTTGAAAATATATTCATAAATAATTGAATTCAATCTTCAGAAAATATCTTGCGAAATTCTTCTTTCTTCTAGAAATGCAACTTGGATAATTCTTCAATTAAATCTTCAACAAATCACATGAGAAAATAAACACTCCAAGGCGCAGAAAACAGAACGCAGAAAAACCAGCTTCTGAAGGTACTTCTGAAGAAGTTATGCGTCTGAACATTTCAGCTTCTGAAGGTTGCTTCTGAACACAGCTTCTGAATGTTGCTTCTGAACACAGCTTCTGAAGGTTCAGCTTCTGAAGTACTGTTCAGCTTCTGAAGACCCAGCTTCAGAAGTACTGTTCAGCTTCTGAAGACCCAGCTTCTGAAGTACTGTTCAGCTTCTGAAGTACTGTTTCTGAGGTCCAGCTTCTGAAGACGCACATTGCTTGTATATTTGATTTTAGCAAACATGAAGCCAACAACCAAATATCCAACACTTATGAAAGAAAAATCTGAACTAGGTCACATTTTCAAAAAATTTAACACCATGATCCAAACTCAGTTCCAAACTAAAATCCAAATTCTTAAAACTGATAATGCAAGAGAATATTTTGAAACATCTCTTAGAGAATATCTGGACAGCCATGGGATCATTCACCAAAGCTCTTGTGTTAACACCCCACAACAAAATGGGATAGCAGAAAGGAAAAATAGACATATCCTAGAAGTTGCTAGGTCTCTAATGTTCACCACACATGTTCCTAAATTCTTTTAGGGTGAGGCTGTTTCAACAGCCACCTACTTGATAAATAGAATGCCCTCTCGTGTCCTTAAATTTCAAACACCTTATCAAGTCATTTCTAATTGTTTTCCGCAAACCCGACTCTTGTCTACCCTTCCAATCAAAGTATTCGGTTGTTCTGTGTTTGTCCACCAAGAAGCTAGTAAACTTGACCCAAAGGCTCTAAAGTGCATATTTGTTGGCTATTCTCCAACCCAAAAAGGGTACAAATGCTATTCTCCAACCACCAAAATTTTTTACAACTCTATGGATGTCACATTCTTTGAGAATCAACCTTTTTATACCAAAACTGATATTCAGGGGGAGAATTTTACTCAAGAATATCAGCTTTGGGATATTGATACGTTGGAGTCAACCTATGGTGAAAGTTCCCTAAATGTGTCACCTCAAATAAACCAGATTGATACAAATGTGTCCATTCACCCCAATCTGCTGCCGCTGTCTGTGTCAGATCAGCCTTATGATCAGCCAACATTGTCCAACACTCAGTCTCCTGATCTGTCAGTGGCAGATCAGTCTCCAGTTCAATCAGACCAGTCAAACAATCAGTCAACTGTTCAGTCTGTGGCAGAACAGCCTTCTGTTCAGCCATCTACTTCAACACATCCTGCTGAAATACGTGAGCTCCGTGTCTTTACTAGGAGAAACAAGAAACAAGAAGGTAAAGAACAACAGCGAATCCCCCACTGCCATGAATCTTACCTGAGTTTAGAGATTGAAAACATACAAGATAATGAGAATTGTGGCCCTATTTCATGTGCTGAATATGATGATAGACCTATTGCACTGAGGAAAGACAAGCGTTCTTGCACATCTCATCCCATTTGCAAATTTATCTCTTATGATAAGTTATATTCTCATCACTTGGCTTTTGTTAGCAATCTTGATAGAATTTAGGTTCCAAATTCTGTCTATGAAGCGCTTATCAAGCCAGAATGGAAGGAAGCCATATTGGAAGAAATTCATGCTCTTGAAAAGAATGGAACTTGGGAATTATCAAACCTACCATCTGGAAAACATCTGGTGGGTTGCAAGTGGATTTTTACGATAAAACAAAACTCTGATTGTAGTATCAACAGATATAAAGCACGATTGGTGGCTAAGGGTTTTACACAAACCTATGGGATTGATTATCAAGAGACATTTGCACCTGTAGCAAAGCTCAACACAGTTCGGATTCTACTCTCACTTGCCTCAAACCTTGATTGGCCTCTCTATCAGATGGACGTGAAAAATGCATTCCTGAATTGTGACCTTGAAGAGGAAGTTTACATGGAGATTCCTCCAGGTTTTGAAGCCTCAGAAAATGCAAACAAAGTCTGCAAACTTAAGAAATCTTTGTATGGATTGAAACAGTCCCCAAGAGCTTGGTTTGATAGATTCACAAAAGTGGTAAGGACGTTTGGCTACATTCAGTGTCAGTCAGATCATACAATGTTCCTCAAACAGTCACCCTCAGGGAAGAAGGCTATTCTTATAGTTTATGTTGATGATATTGTTCTGACAGGTGATCATGAAGAAGAGATCAAGAGATTAAAGAGTCTCCTAGCCAAAGAATTTGAAATAAAAGATTTGGGCAATCTCAAATATTTCCTTGGGATGGAGGTAGCTCGGTCTAAGAAGTTTCCCAACGAAAATATGTTCTAGGCCTCTTAAAAGAAACAGGGATGCTTGGGTGTAAACCATCCGAGACCCCGATGGATGCAACTGTGAAGCTTGGTATTCTTGATAAAGATACACCCGTTGATAAAGGAAGATATCAAAGGCTGGTTGGAAAGCTCATTTATCTCTCACACAAGACCAGACATTAGTTTTGCAGTGAGTACAATGAGCCAGTTCATGAATTGTCCCACAGATGAACATATGGAAGCAGTGTATAGAATTCTCAGATACTTGAAAATGACACCTGGTCAAGGATTATTTTTTCAAAGGTCAGCTAATAGGGGAATTGAAATATTCACCGATGCTGATTGGGCAGGATCAATGACTGATAGGCGTTCAACATCAGGTTATTGTACTTTTGTTTGGGGGAATCTAGTCACTTGGAGAACTAAAAAGCAAGTAGTAGTGTCTCGTAGCTCAGCAGAAGCCGAATTCAGAGCTCTTTCCCAAGGCATATGTGAGGGGATATGGCTAAAAAGGGTACTTCATGAAATTGGAATCCTCAATTCGGACCCCATAAAGGTGTTATGTGATAACCAGTCCGCCATCAGCATTGCTAAGAATCCGGTTCATCACGACAGGACAAAACATGTAGAGATTGACCGTCATTTCATCAAGGAAAATATTGAAAACGAGACTATATCCCTCCAGTATACTCCTACAAGCAACAAACGGCAGATATTCTCACTAAAGCAGTGCCAAGAAAAACATTTGAGTACCTTACATCCAAGCTAGGATTGTTCAACATCTACAACCTAGCTTGAGGGGGAGTGTAGAAATCTTGCAGAATAAACTATACTTATTTGGCATATTTGTTTTTGAATAAGAGGGGTTTGGTAGTTATGTTACCATCTCTCATCATTGACCTGTTTTATTCCTGTCATTATTAGGTTTTATTTTTTTTGTCATCATTAGGATTAATTTGTTTCCTTTTCTGGTTCATAAGGTGAGGGTGGCTGAGAGGCTACTTCCTCTATTTATACCATTGTAATATATTTTCTTAATCAATCAAAAAAATGCTATAAGCTATAAACTCAAACGATACTTGAAATAGCATCTCCAAAAAAGCTATAAGTTGATGAGAGAAGCTTGTTTACCAAACGCATCTCATTTGATCAAACAAGCTTATAAGCTTTTCCAATAAGTTATAAACTAGCTTATTGACATTAACAAACAGAGCCAATGTAAGTTACACCACTTACATTAAAAATTTGTGCTATTGTTTAGAAATATGAGAATATCTACGTCAAATATTTTCTTCGCAGTATCATATTGTTATTTTAAACATGTTTACTGCACGATATAAAACAAAGCATCCCAAGACATCTTCATAAACGCTTAAGCTTTCTAGCTAGTTGGGCACTTAATACAATATCAAAGTGTGTCAGACCGAGGTTCCTTACTTCCCTAATAGTTAAATCTTTACATAAGGATTCAATTAGCATGTGATCCATAACTCGGCATGCATGAGGGGCGGGTAAAAAAAAAGGGCAACCCGGTGCACTAAAGAAAAAACCATACATAGGTCTTCCCGTAGGCTTAAGCTTATAGTATGATTTGTGACCAGAAATTCGGAAAGTAAAGCAAGTATTTTGTAATTTATTGTATTTTAACTACTCTCTGAACTCTGTTCAGGGAGGTCCTCGATTGTCTGGAGAGCTCTAGTTACAATCAGTATTCTAAAATTTCCAAACATGCTAATTAACATTCCAGTACATTCAAGTCGAAAAAGCTTATGAATAATCAAAGCCTATCAAACACAAAATGAATGAAAAAAGCTGGTAGAAAATCGAGACATTCAAGTTGTCTCTGTAGTGATGATCACACCACCCTGTAGTGAGTGTAGTACCGTGTTGGGAATAATATTCATAAAAGCAACAACCTACTGAGTAGGCCATCCATGCACATGTCAGGTTTCAATTTATGTTTTTTTAAATATAATTACGTATGTTTCTTTATGCTTGAGATAAAATAAGAATGCAAAAGAAACAGGAAAGCACCTGATTAGCAGTCCATACGTGAGAATTATTACATTCTACACCAGATTGCTTTAAGGTGGGATTGGCCTTAACTGATACAGATATCTTGTCAAGTCCAACTCTAAACCTCTTCATCAGTGGGTTGGTTTTTTCTTCGTGACCAGAATTCATACTTTCCAATGACACATCATCAATTGCTGAAGATTGGGACAAATTGAGTCTTTCAAGAGCATAAGTTGACTTTTTCCACACCAGCGTGGATAATTTTGTGTTACGGCTCCTGGAGATGCATCGAATCGGACGGGTGCTTGTCTGAAGGAAAGGATAATCTCCTAATTTTGGAACACAAAATCTGATGAGGAACAACCTGCTATCACACTTGGATGAAAGCTGGCAAAAGGAACAATGGTTACTGATGGAGCAAGAGAATAATGGAAAGAAATTACATTTACCAAAAATTTAGACCAAAATTTGAAATAAAAATAAATAAAATAAACCAGGTCATTGTAATTTGTAAGTCAATTCCACAACTTGTCTTGTATTAACCACCATGATACAGTTGTTCTAATATAGCGTATATCCAAGGGTCACCCGAAATAAGGTTCATTTATCTGGACAGGTGACACATTAACAGTTGTTAATATTCTAATGCAGACAAGGTGTTGGGATATTGAATATATGGAAATTAGAGAAGTTAGTTAGTTTGTTATTTGGATCAGAGTATGTCTATGATAGATCTATTATTTTTTTTTATTTTTTTGGTACAATGATAGATCTATTGTTATTGTTATTGTTATTGTTATTGTTATTTTTATGCTGCAGTTGTTATTTTATTAGGCAACAGTTGTTATATTAATGTGTAGCAGTTATGTATTAGGAACAATTATGTTTTAGGCAGTTACTAGAGAATAAGTTACTGGATAAATAAGGGATCTGAAGGACAACGTCAGTAGGCATTTTATTCGGGGACTGGTTATTGGTTGGGAGAGACCAAGCTTTCGAATTCTTGGAGGGGAGAGAACCAAGACTCTCGAATTTCTTGGGATTATATTGTAATCTTACTATTAATTTATATTTTGATATCAGTTCCTATCAGTCTATAAATAGGAGAACACAAAGGTTAGAGAGTATCTTTGAGTATTTGTAATTTTTAATAGAGTATTCTCTATTGTGAAGGGGAAACCCTTGGAGCAGAGATTAGTTCCTATTTCTTAATAAAGTGTTGTTTCTTTGGAATTCAATTTTGTGGGTTCAAGGCTAATAGAGATGCTAGTGATACTGTGATAGGAGATCCAGTTTAGGGTATTGTGTACTTAATGGATGAAACCCATCTCGGGGAAGAGTAAAAAGAAATTTATAGTTGCTAGGTCAAGCTCAGAGGTCGATTATCATGCTTTGGGAAGCTAATACTATTGTAAACTTTTCTAGCTGAATCATGTGCTTAAAGAATTGAAGTTTTTTGAGATACAAGTCCAATGGAACTTGATTGTGATAATCAATCAATCGCCATTTGACCTCTCTTCAAATCTAATCTTTCATGTGAGGAATAAACACATAAGTAGATTGTAATTTTATCCTAGAAACTAGAAAAGATCCCTCTCTGGCATCATCAGGACATCTTTAATAAGTTCCAAAGATTCACCCAACAAACATTGCCACTAAATGATCATGGGGTCCTAGGTTAACTTGCATATGTAATAAGCCAAATACAAATCATACATATGCTACAGCTTGAGGGGAAGTGGATTGCAACCTTTTTTTTTTTTTGAAGAAGAAGAAGAAAGTGGATTGCAACCTTATTTCTATGATTCTTTCCTGATTTCCTTTTTTAATCTTTGATATTAAAGTTTACATTGTTTCCTATCCCTAAGTCTTTGGGATTCTTTGATTCAGTACATTGTGTATATACAAGTGTTAAGAAACCCACATTGGATGAGATAAGGCCTGAACATATGTTTATAAGTGGGGGTGGTCCACACCTTATAAGCCGGTTTTTTAAGGTTGAGTTAAGCCCAGCCCAAATTTTAAGATAGTATCAAAGCCTAACCAAGATATGTTGGACCACCTGCTGTCAGGCCACTCGGATCACACTCTAGATGTTGTGTCAGGGGTGTGTGTTAAGAGTCCCACATTGGATGAGGTAAGACCTGGGCATATGTCTATAAGTTGGGGTAGTCCTCACTTTATAAGCCGGTTTTGTAAGGTTGAGTGAGGCCCAACCGAATAATAAGAATAAGTGTACTGATATCCACTTGGTCAGTGAATAATATTAGATATTGTGGTATTATAAGTAGAAGCAATGTTCATGCATGGTATTTTTACCTGAGATATCCTGAGCTTAAATGATGCACGACCCAACAAAAACTTACTAGGCCTTTCACCAGAAGAAAATTCAATTCCATCAGAGCTAGACAAAAGGGGTGCTTCGTCATCGGTTGTATTCTCAACTGGAGCCCCCGTGTCAGCATACACAAGTGAAGCAAAAACCTACAATAATCAGAAAAAGGTAACGTGAATATTAAAAATTCCAACTTCCTTTCAAGTAGAGAGTCTTAACTTGAGAAGTATTAAACCAAGGAGGACTATAAACCTCATTCTCCTTATCAACAGGCTGTCCAAATGCATCTGATAAAACAACGTCAAAAGAGACATTCCTGCGACAAGATGCCTGTGCCAAATTATGCAAAGGCAAAGTTTAAAATATAGTTTAAACCAGATGGGAAAGTTAACAGCACTTAGAACTCGACACAATTTTTGAAGTTCTGAGAAGTATAACCATAGTAAAGAACAGGGTGAAGGTTTATAGTTGCATTGCTAGAAGTGCAATCAGTATGTGACTACTAAGAACATTTCTACAACTTCATCCAAAAAAAAAAAAAGAGAACATTTCTAGAACTACAATCAGTATGTGAGTAACTCAATAAAGTGGCTCAACTTTTTAATCCCTTATATATAGGGTTAGACTATAAGCACTTCAAATTGGCAAACATAAAGTGTATCACATATTTCCAAAATTAAACTCCACCAACAATGTAAAAAAGATGATTCCAAAAGATGAAAGGTTTACCCTAGACCTTTTAGATCGTGGTTCATAACAATAAAAAAGAAGACCTAAAATAGACTAACAGGGTGTTGTGTACAGAACATCTTGCTTACTTTGCCACCAACAATGCCCCAAACACCATCACTTTCTTCTTCAACCTCAGAGACAGATGATTCATCTATTGATAACTTCAGAGGAGGGTCCTGACAGAAGATAAAATATAGTGATCAACACAGGAATGAAGTATTGTGCTGATTCTAATAATCTAAGAGAACAAACAAACAAATGAGAAACTAACATAGAATTTCAAGAACCAAAATTACAATCAGATGCACAGAATCACCTTTAAATGATGATCTTTGATAGAAGAAACAGTATGGAATCCTTCATAATTGTGCACATAACCCTGCACACCACTTCTGTCTCCACAAAGATTGGCCAAATGTATTTCCTTCAAATTACTTGAACTGGATTCCTTATTACATAAGGAAGACAGTGACTTTTCTCCTACAATCTCCCCATTAATGTGAAGCCGAATATAATTTGGACAAACCTGTAATAACAAAAGGAGATAGCCATCTCATATATTCCCATCAAAAATTCGAAAAGAAAAAAGGAATGGACTAATATCAACAACTAGCAGCAAGAAATGTGCTCCATGTATTTACCAAAATGCTTAAGGTCAATATGAAATTGTGGAATCTGGAAAGGAAATATGAAAAATCACACCACACAAAAGAATAAAAATGCATTATGGTCTATGTCTTATAGCATACTACCTCCATCCCTATTTAGAAGCACCTTTTGAAATTTTCAAATATATTAAGAAAAGTAGGTAGTATACTTAATGTGTCTATTTTGTGTATCAATGTTCCTAAAATACCCTTTCATGTACGAATGTGTTTAACTTCAACTTCTCATCTTCCAAGACACTAATAAGTATTAATTATGGGTGTTGGCTTGGGATTTTGGAGTGTGCTCCTCTCAAGGTCTCAGGTTTGATTCCCCCTGGTGGCAATTTCAGTGAGCTAAGTCCATACAACTTTAAATGGGGCCACCGCAAGTGGATGGTGGGATTGGACCCCTCAGATCAGTCAGTTCTTGGGCCGGATACCGAGTTTTCAAAAGCAATTATCGAAATTTTCAGAAAAAATGATATAATATGCATCTAGTAATTTGAAATGGGCCTTATAGTTAGGGACAAATATTACTTTCAAATGGGGCTTATCATTAAGGACAGCGATAGTAATAAACAATATATACGAGTAGAGTGCAAATGACATTTTAGTGAAGTGAAAGCCATAAACAAAGAAACATATAAAAAATAGCACAAGCTAATCCTCAAGCGGTCACATAAGATACCTCACATCCAACATGAACCCATTTTTCCAATGGAAACTCAAAATCAACAGTAACATGTGGAACTTCTGTCCAAGAACCCATGCAAGTAACAGAAGCTTCTTCATGTAAGTAAAGAACTGGCAAAACATGGATTCTCTTATTGTCGTTAATAACGAGAAAAGGAGCACTTTCGGAAATGTCAGAGTGAATCTGCAAACCCAATTAATTTATTTAGCTATAGCTGCATTTTAAATAATTAAACAAAGAATAAAAACAGAATAATACCAAAAAAGGGAACATAATGATAAAGTATTGCAGGTAAAAAAATTGGATCAACAAATTTTCAACCATAGGTATCCAAGTAAACCACAACGCTAAATTGGTATACTCAGATATCCAAAGCCTTTTCTGGGCTTGCACTAGAGAAATGGCATCAAGTGGTGCATTCGAGTTATTTTAGCAGCCTCGATCACATGTTAGCATCATAGATAGAAATATAATAGCAAAGGTCCAACCTAAATTCTAAAACACGTATTATGTTCAGAGAAATGAAAAAAAAATATAACAATAGTATCTACGGAATACACAAAAACATGCAAACAGAAAAAGGGGTGAAAAACAACACCACTATTGCGAACCCAAAAAAATCAGCTGAATTAATCCTATTAAATCTCTAAACATAAAAATTCTTAATAACTCGGAAGATTTGGGCACACAATAGTTTGATTACAAACTAATAGTAACAGACATACTAAACTATGATTATGATAAGCATTCTGACACTTCAAGAACACTCCCTTAAAATCTAGCTATAAAGGAGAAGAAGCAACCCACTTAAATAATCCACCGAACATCCCATAATACTCAATGTGGGACTCGGACAGTTGGACACCCTATAATACCCAAGTCTCTATCATAGCACTATCCTGAGAGCCGACATCTCATCAGCTGCACTCTACGACGCTTTACTCGGTCTTTCCGGTCAGTCCCTCTGTAGATAGCCTTTTCTGAGCCGCCAGCAACCATGTCTGATACTAAATGATAAGTACCGAAGCACTTGGGGATTTCTCCCTTAAAAGCTAGGTATCAATGGAGAAGAATCAAGCCACTTAAATACTCCACCGAGCATCTCATACTACTCAATGTGAAAATCGGGAATCACATAATACCCAACTCTAAATAAGAATATGAAAACTTGAGAACTATGTATGAATGGAAACAACCACCCCCACAATACATTTTTCACACATATTTAATATCACTTTTCCCCTATAACAAAATAGTTGTTTGGTGCCTCTATAAGAGAATTTAAAAAATAATAACATAAAAATCTACTAAATATTAAAAATTGAAGAAATTGATACTAATTTTCAAATTGATTATTTGCAAGTTTGAAAATGTACAACTTAATGGGTCAGAAAAACAAAGATTACAAATTGATCATTATAAATTTGAAAAGACTACAACAATTATGATCAAATATTAAACCCTTTAACCAAGTGATTAGGCTGAAATGGTTAATAAGCTCCACCAGAGGACGAATCGTTGGGGAATACCCGAATTTGATTCTAAATAGAACATTATTTACAAAAGAAAAGAAGAGACCTGATGAAGAATGGTAGCAGGAAATGTAGTTGATTTGATGAGATAAATCCAAAAGCAGAAAGAGAAAGTTCCATCATATTCAACAAAATCCAAACATAAATCCTTCAGCTTACAGTAACCGTCATTACCCATCACTGTGTCAACAGGAACAAGTTGAAACCAAAATCGATGAATTGTGACTTTGTGTTGACGGTTTTGTTTTGTACTGTTTGTTAAGAGTAACGGTTTGGTTCAGAGTGGCTCCCTCCCTGTTTGCGCTGAAACCGGACGGAACACGCGTAGCTGGTAAGTTTAGTCAATTTTTTAAACAAATTAATAAAAAGGGTTAATATGTCTTTACCCCTGTAATTTGAGTGAATTTCAGTTTACCCCCTATAAAAAAAAGTTTAGATTCTAATCTTGTAAAATTAAGATTCTCCAGTTTACACCCCTGACCCCATCTGACACATGTCAAGGCTGATGTGACATGTCACTGTTAATTAATTTAATTTTTCATTTCTTTTAAATGATGTCACGTGTTATATTTTTCAAAATCATTAATGATTAAAATTAAAAAAACAGAAAATAATTAAAATAATCTGAGAAATTGAAAAGGCTCATTTGGGGGTTTCATTTTGAACCCTAACAGAGTGAAAAACAATTTCTCTCTAAATCCTGAATCAATTCAACCCATAATCAATTCCAATTCAAAATCAAACCCATAATCCATTGATTTTTGAAACCCAGAATCCATTGAAAACCAGAATCGAACAAAGCAAAGA
The DNA here is from genome assembly GCA_018208015.1 of Medicago ruthenica. Lineage (NCBI taxonomy): Eukaryota > Viridiplantae > Streptophyta > Magnoliopsida > Fabales > Fabaceae > Medicago > Medicago ruthenica. The sequence continues at coordinate 39,137,255 of CM031378.1, forward strand.
AATCCTAACCTAGAATCGAAACCCAGAAGAAGATGACAAACACCAGGCACACGAAGAAGAAGGTTGCGACGAAATCGGAGAAGACGAAGAACGCGAAGAACAAGGAAGCGCTGAAAACGAAGGAAAGAGGATCGGTGATTGTGGGACGAAAACGAACAAGAACAGAGAAGGAGGTGGCAACGCTTCGAAGGTAAATAGCTTCTTCTTCTTTATTTGAATGTTATTTATTATACAATTTGTTTGTAGTTGTTGTGGTCCTGTTATGGCATAAACAAACAATTTTTTGCATGAATTTTGTCTTTTAGGATTTTTAAATTGATGTGTTTTTCTGACTATGTGTGTGGGGTATATATTACACGTGTCTTGCTGTGATTGGTGCAATTTTGATTAACATAAAAAAACTTTGTTCAACTGCATATTTCATCATGGTGGGGAGTTTGTTAGGGATAAAGTTTTGTTCTACAGAGGTGGGCTTCAAACAATTGTCTCTGATATAGATATTGATACTTGGGGTATAGCTGCTATTGTTGAAATTGTAACTGGGTTTGGTTATAGACCTGGCTTCAGGGTTTGGGCCACAGTTCAGGGGAAACATAATGAATTTTTTCAAGTTTATAGGGATGATACTGCTGATGAGGTTGCTTATATGGCTTTGAGTGAGAAAACTGATGGGCATGTGTATGTAGAACACAATGTCAGTTATAGTGAGGAGGAAGTTAAAGAACCTATGTGTTTTGATATGGGCCAGGGTAGTGAGAATGAGTATAGCAGTGATGATATAAAGTTTGATGATAGTGAGGATGAAAGAGCTACAGGACTTGATGATGGGTTTGATGTTGTTGAAACTGAAGAAAAACCTTCAAAGAATCTGGATTTCTTAGGCAATACTGATGGAAATGCTAGCAAGGGTAAGGGTTGTATGGAGGAGGAAGATGGTGAATACTTAAGTGAGGAGTTAGAAAGCTCATATCCAGATGAATCTGACCATGAGAAAGGACCTAAGTATAAAAAGTTTAGAAATGAGCAATTAAATAAGAAGTTTGAATTTAAGTTAGGCATGGAATTTAATTCTTTAAAAGAATTCAAGGATGCAATAATTGAGTGGACCGTACTTAATGGGTATGAAATTACCTTTGTGAAAAATGAGAGTTATAGGGTAAGGGTTATTTGTAAGGGCAATTGTGGGTTTTTGGCACTTTGTTCTAAAGTGGGGGACATACACACATATCAAATAAAGACAGGGAAAGCATAGTTGTCCTAGGGTTCTTGATAACAGATCTGTCAACTCTAAGTGGTTTGCAAACTTTGCAGTTGTTAATAAAATGCAAACAACTGAGAAAGTCACAATCCAAGATGTCATTAAAGATATGAGGAAGAACTACTCAATAGGTATTACAAAAGGCAGAGCATGAAAGGCTAAGCAGATAGCACAGAAGATTGTTGATGGGGATGCTGATAAGCAGTATGGCATGATCTGGAGGTATGCTGCTGAGCTTAAAAGGGTTTGTGCTGGTAACACAGTTAAGGCCAATGTGGATAGACCAAATCCTGCACTTCAACCCAGATTTGGTTCTTTCTATTTCTGTTTTGATGGATGCAAGAAAGGGTTTACAACTGCTTGTAGACCTTTTGTTGGGGTAGATGGTTGTCACTTGAAGACAAAGTATGGTGGACAACTTCTAATAGCTGTTGGAAGGGATCCCAATGACCAATATTTTCCACTGGCGTTTGGTGTTGTTGAAACTGAAAGCAAGGCTACCTGGAAGTGGTTTATTGAGTTTTGATGGATGACATTGGAAGGGATAAAAGATATGTCTTCATATCAGATCAGCAAAAGGTAAAATCATTTTAATTGAATCTTATTTTAACTTCTTAAAATGAATTGAATTTTCTACCAATTTTATTGAATGTTATTTTAACTGCTTGATTTGTTCTAGGGATTGATGTCAGTTTTTGAATATATGTTTGAAAGAATTGAGCACAGGATTTGTTTAAGACACTTATATGCAAACTTCAAGAAGAAATTTGGAGGTGGAACTCTGATAAGGGACTTGATGATGGGTGCTGCTAAAGCCACCTATTATCAAGCATGGAAAGCAAAAATGGATGAGTTGAAGAAGGTGGATGCTGGTGCCTGGGAATGGTTGATGGCAGTGCCTACTAAAAGTTGGTGTAAGCATGCATTTAATTACTATCCTAAGTGTGATGTGCTTATGAATAACTTAACTGAGTCATTTAATGCTACAATTTTAGTTGCTAGGGATAAGCCCTTTTTATCTATGTGTGAGTGGATTAGGAACTACTTAATGAATAGGATGGCCACTGCTACAACTAAATTAAGTATATGGCAACACAAGATTATGCCTATGCCTAGGAAGAGGTTAGATAAAGAGGTGTTTATGTCTGGACAATGGACACCAAACTGGTCCATAGCTGATGAATGGCAGGTGACACATCATTATGGTGAGCAGCAATTTATTGTTGACAATGCTAAGAGAACATGTTCTTGTGGGTTCTAGGAATTGGTAGGAATTCCATGTAGACATGTTGTTGCGGCATTAGGATATAGGAAACAAAACCCAGAAGATTTTGTTGACTAATGTTACTCAAGAGAAGCATACCAACAGTGTTATGGTTTTGGAGTCAGTCCTATTAATGGTATGGACATGTGGCCTGAAGTAGAAACAAAAGAGCATGTGCCACCTCACTACAAAAGAGGACTTGGAAGACGCAAAAAACTCAGAATCAGAGAAGTTGATGAGCTTGGTGCTAGAATGAGAAGACCTGGAGTGGCTTATAGGTGTACCAAATGTGACAAGTTTGGACACAATGCAAGGAGGTGTAACAGTACTACTCAGGACCCAAATGCTGCTAAGAGGAAGGTATACATTTCTTACTAAATACAATAAATGACACATTCCTGTTTTCATTATTTTTACATGTTTGTTTTTTGTTGTATGTTGTAGAGGAAACCAAAGAAAAACTGTGTTGATAATGTTGAGAATGAGAATGTTGATAATCCTGTTGTACAAGATGATAATGTTGAAAATCATGTTGATGTACCAAATCAGAATGTTGAAATTCCTGCTGGACCAAATCAGAATACCCCAACCAATGATAATGTTGAGAATCCTGCTAAGAGAATGGTATGGACTTAAGACTGAATTTTTTTTTCAAATTGTTAAATTGGTTTGTACTGTTTTCAAATTGTTACAAGACTGTTTCTTATAATGTTGTAGAAGCAAGCAATGCCTGAGAATGTTTTTGATGACATACCTGATGAAGTGTTTGCATCCATACCTGATGACAATGCAAGCCTAATGTTCCTGTTCCTGAACCTGTTTTTGTTCCTAAACCTGCTTTTGTTCCTGATCCTGATCCTGTTTCTGTTCCTGTTCCTGAACCTGGGCAAAATTTAAGGAATGGGCCAAGGATGCTTAATGGACCAAGGATGATGAATGGGCCAAGGATGCTGAATGAGCCAAGAATGATTAATGGGCCAAGGATGTTGAATGGGCCAAAAATGTTCAATGGTCCAAGAATGATGAATGGGCCAAAGAACCAAGATGGGGCTAAGTTGAAGAATGCAGTCCAAAGAGTTAAGAAGAGAACTAGTGATAGACTAAGGAAACTGAAGACAAAAGCAATTAAGGGTCCTGGTGCTACTGCTGATGCACGATTGATGTTAGATGAGTCTGAAGAAGGGGTACTAACTCAAGAAGATGCTGCAATGGGTTCAAAGGAAGGAGTAGTGCTTCCATATATGAGAACTCTACCTGCAATGGTTGTGTCTCCAGAGGAGTAGTGCTATCTTTTTTAAGTGTTTTGTTGTAACTTTAAGCACTTTATGTGCTATCTTTTGTAATGACATTAGGCAATTTAATTGCTATATTTTGTAATGACTAATTAACATTATGTGCTATATTTTGTAATGACTTATGCACATTATGTGCTATCTTTTCTAATGACTAATGCACTTTATGTGCTATATTTTGAATTGACTATATGCACACATGTTACCAAATCAAAGTTATAGACTTGTTAATTCATAATGTAACAAAACACATAGTTCATTCATTAATACCAAACATTACATCATACCACTTATAGATGTTCATGTCATAATATACTAAAGTTCAAAATGTAACACCCTAACCCTTAACCGCCGATTATTAACTTTAATAAAACAAAACGTTAAGGACATAGGAAGTTACAACATAATGAAAACGCATTTTCATAAACATCAACAGATCAAAACATGTTTGATTCACAACAGCAGCGGAAAAATGACAAAATAACAAAACAGGAGACGATACCCCTTCTAACAGGATACCCCTTCTAACAGGACAACAGGATACCCCTACTAACTCAACAGCAGGATACCCCTTCTAGCTGATACCCCTTCTAGGTCATACCCCTTCTATATCAAACTTCACAAAAACGATTGCATCATTTTGTTTCCGTTTTCAAAACACATTACAACATACCACATATTCAAACCAAAGACCAATCTAAAACAAAGACGAGTGAAAAAGACGTAAAACATAAATCTGAAAATGCTGTCACAGCACAAATCCACTAAAACCTCCTCTGAGTATTTTCATCATAACTCAAAAACTAAAAGTCATTTTCACGTCAAACCAAAGCCACTGGAAAGCTAACAAAATTATCTAAACTTTCATGTTTACATCCAAAGCCAATTCTGTACCAATCAGTACCAGTTTTCGTTTCAAAGACGGAAAAGTTGTGCAGAAAGTTATGCAGAAAATTATGCAGGAAGTTGTACAGAAATTTAACCATAACTTAAGTACTTTAAATCATCTTGACATCAAACCAACGGCATTAGAAAACTAACATTCAGATCTACAATAGAGATCATTACCAAAGTTATACATACACGTTCAGATACCCAAAGTGGTGTTACAACTATCAGAGCCCTAGACTCTAACTAGGATACAACAACTAGTACCAAAAAGTAAGGATAGCTAAGCTATGCCCTCAACACTACGCAAGCTTCTAAACAGCAAAAGCTACTCCTCGACGATAGGCTCGTCTTCCTGAAAATCTGGATCCCCAAAGATCCAGCACATAACACAAAACAGAGAGTGTTAGTATCACAACCAATAAACATGTATAAGTAACGCATTATTATACATAACTAAAACACAACACATAATCAGCAAAACACAAAACTCATCAACCACACACGAAACTCGTCAACCACAAACGATACTCATCAACCACACACGATACTCATCAACCACACACGATACTCATCATCCTCAAACGATACTCATCAACCACACACGATACTCATCAACCACAAACGATACTCATCAACCACACACGATACTCATCAACCACACACGATACTCATCATCCTCAAACGATACTCATCAACCACACACGATACTCATCAACCACAAACGATACTCATCAACCACAAACGATACTCATCAACCACACACGATACTCATCAACCACCAACGATACGCATCAACCACACACGATACTCATCAATCACACCAGATACTCATCATCCACAAACGATACTCATCATCCTCAAACGATACTCATCAACCACACCAGATACTCATCAACCTCAATAACAATTATCACTTAACAAGCTCTCTTGGATTTCATTCGGATAAACTTATATCCTTACCAAGCCCCCTTGATAACCATGCCCCCATGGATTTCATTCGGATAAACTTATATCCTTACCAAGCCCCCTTGGTAACCACGCTCTCATGGATTTCATTCGGATAAACTTATATCCTTACCAAGCCCCCTTGGTAACCACGCTCTCATGGATTTCATTCGGATAAACTTATATCCTTACCAAGCCCCCTTGGTAACCACGCTCTCATGGATTTCATTCGGATAAACTTATATCCTTACCAAGCCCCCTTGGTAACCACGCTCTCATGGATTTCATTCGGATAAACTTATATCCTTACCAAGCCCCCTTGGTAACCACGCTCTCATGGATTTCATTCGGATAAACTTATATCCTTACCAAGCCCCCTTGGTAACCACGCTCTCATGGATTTCATTCGGATAAACTTATATCCTTACCAAGCCCCCTTGGTAACCACGCTCTCATGGATTTCATTCTTTCATCGACTGCACCTCGATCGTGCATATGACCAATAATAATTGGATTTCATTCTTTCATCGAACATGGTTCACAACATCATCAACAACATCATACTAAACCAAACTCACAACATCATCAACAACATCATACTAAACCAAACTCACAACAACAACAATAAATACAAACAACACCACTAATTATCAGCTCTCTGATAATTATCACAACAACAACAAACACGAACACTAGGCTCTCATGGCCAGGTCATAAGACACAACATGTATATATTCAACCATGTTCAACAATCTCAAATAAACCAAGTAATCATATCAAACTCTCAAAACACATAAGGGTTTCAAAGGAAAACCCACACACCTTGATAACTTATCCATTCAAACATATTCATCAATACCCACACCTTAGTCTTTAATATTACTAAGTCCAAATCCACTTTCAAAACCTTAGACACACTCTATTAGTTCTTAACAGCCATTTCAAACATTATATAACTCATACTCACACAACATAATGACCTTAACAAAAACCACCATTGTTAGGGTTTTACTCAAGCTTTTCTAGAACAACAACATCATTTTCGAAATACCCAACATAGATAACCATCATATAACTTCAATTAAACACACCATCAACATCACTAAGCATCAAATGAACATAATATAATCATTAACAGCATTTCTATCAAATCTAGACAAAGTGAAAGGAAGTTTGGGATGGAGAAATAGACATTCTCCCCTTCTCTATCACTTGTAAATAAGTAATACTACCTCTCTTACCTAGCAATCGATGAACCAACGAAAGTTCCAAGCTTTCTCTTCTCTCTCTCGTGAGCTTCTCTTGCTTTTCTCTCTTGCCCTAGTTTTCGCAAGCTCTTCTCCCTTCTCCTTCACGTTTCAGCTTTCCAAAAGATAAAGAGAATAGTGATGACAAAGTCTTTGTGATTTCCTCTTATAACTCAATCCCTTAAATCTTGGCCATCCATCCTTACTAACTCTCAAGATCAATCCTAGCCATCCAATCCAATCCAAACTCACTAAGTCTCATCCACTTGATCATTACTACTCATAAACTCAAAAGCCCAATACTATTCATCTTCTTGGCCCAATATCGCCCAAAACCTTAAAATCTCGATTACGAACTTACGCTCGCGCTAAATAATTATTTATCGATTACGAGAAAATATTTTTAAAAGCCAAACAATAAAATAAAATATATAAAAATATAACATACGAAAATAGGGTCGTTACAACTCTACCCCCCTAAAAAGAATTTTCGCCCTCGAAAATACCCGAAAACAACTCTGGATAGGAGTCCCGCATCTTGCTCTCGATTCAAACCAACACAAAGGTGTTCTACATCTTCTCCCATACCACGCTTCAAAAGGTGCCATACCAATGCTCGAATGAAAACTATTGTTATACGTAAACTCAATCAATGGTAAGCAAGCTTCCCAACTCACTTCTTGTTCCAAAATACATGATCTTAACAAATCCTCCAATGATTGAATCGTCCTCTCCAATTGACCATCCGTCTGCGGGTGATAAGCAGAACTCGTCTTCAACTTAGTCCCCAACGCCTCTTGCAAACTCTCCCAAAACCTTGAAGTAAAACGGGGATCTCGATCTGATACGATACTCGACGGAATTCCATGCAATCTCACGACTTGCTCCACATAAATCTCAGCCAACTTCGGTACTAGCATACCGGTCTTGATAGCTATGAAATGAGCAGACTTTGTTAACCTGTCGACAACTACCCAAATCATATTGTTACCTTTCGACGTCTTCGGCAAACCGCTTACAAAATCCTTCGCAATACTATCCCATTTCCATTCTGGAATAAACATAAGTTGCAATAGCCCCGACGGCTTCTGATGCTCCACCTTGGACTTCTGACAATTCAAATACGCGAAAACAAACTCGGCGATCTCTTTCTTCATCCCTTGCCACCAAAACATTTTCCTCAGATCTTGATACATCTCAGTAACACCAGGATGAATGCTTAAGTTGCTTCTGTGACCTTCCTCCAAGATCATCCGCTTCAATTCAGGCACATCAGGTACACATAACCTTCCCTGACACCTCATCACGCCTTTCTCATCGATCTCAACGTTTACCTTTTTCCCTTGTTCGATGAGCGTCTTAAGCTTTGTCAATCTCACATCGATCTTTTGCTTTTCCACAACCTCTTCAAGAAAATCATTCGTCAACTTCAACATTCCTAGCTTCACACTATAAGACGCCCGTTCACAAACCAAACTGAGGTCTCTAAACTCTTCAATCAATCTCATTAACAGACTCCGGCGTTCCCCCAATCTTGCACGGCCTCTACCTTAGCAGGATCTACTGCTATACCACCACTTGAAATGACGTGACCCAAAAAGCTAACTTCATGCAACCAAAATTCACACTTAGAAAATTTTGCATAAAGCTTCTTCTCGCGCAACACCTCCAACACAATCCTCAAATGCTCGGCATGTTCCTCTTCCGTCTTCGAGTATACCAAAATATCGTCTATAAAGACCACCACGAATCGATCCAAAAAGGAATGAAATATACGATTCATATATTCCATAAACACTCCAGGTGCATTAGTAACTCCAAAAGGCATAACAGCATACTCGTAGTGACCATACCTTGTCCTGAAAGCAGTCTTCGGTATATCCTCCGCCTTAACTCTTATCTGGTGATATCCCGATCTCAAATCAATCTTACTGAACACACAGGCTCCCACTAACTGATCCATCAAATCATCTATCCTCGGAAGTGGATACTTGTTCTTGATAGTTGCTTTATCCAACTGACGAAAGTCGATGCACAAACGCATACTACCATCTTTCTTCTTCTCCAACAGAACATGCACACCCCACGGCGATACGCTCGGTCTTACAAACTTTTTCTCTAACAATTCCTCCAATTGTTCTTTCAACTTTTCTAGCTCTGCAGCTGACATACGATACGGCACCATCAAAATTGGACTAGTACCAGGTACTACGTCAATTGCGAATTCAACCTCTCTCTCGGGTGGTAAATCCAAAATGTCATCTGGAAAAACATCTTGTGAAATCACGCACCACCGGCAGCGCATCAACCTCATTCTTCACTTCCACTCTCAACGAAGCAAACATAGCAAACACGTCCCCGTGAGCCTTCACAGATCTTACCACTTCTCGACAACACATGAGCTTCGAACACAACTCTGGCTCCGGTCTTGGAAACATAGCCGTCTTCTTACCGCAGTTGATATGAACACGATTAAATCCCAACCAGTTCATACCAAAGACAACGTCTATTCCGCTCAACGGAATGCAGACTAAATCCATTCCAAAGTGTCGACCATACATAGTGACTGAACAGTCAACACAGACTAGAATAGTCGATACCGAACCACTTGCAGGCGTTTCTATAACCATGCGTCCCATCATATTTTCTACTCTTAGACCCAACCTCTTAACGCAATCCACAGAAATAAACGAATGGGTAGCACCCGTATCAATAATAGCAGACAAAGGAGTATTATTGATAAAGCATGTACCTCTGATCAGGCTGTCCGCCTTCGCATCACCACCATCTAAAGCAAACACTTTTCCTCCAACCGCTCTAGGCTTCTTGCACACATTGCTCTTGTGACCCGCTTCCTTGCAATTGAAGCACACAATACCCTTCTTGCACTGATCAGCTTTGTGGTTAGGATCACCACACTTGAAACATTTTCCATCATTCTTCGGGCACTCAAAGAAACGATGTCCCAGCTGTCCACACTTAAAACAATTCTTACCACCTCCAGTCTTACCACCACTGCTTCCACCTCCATCCGGCTTCTTTCCCTTGTTATCATAAGGCTTTCCTCTTCCGAAGGCTCTCCTCCCCTTCTCATTCATAGCCTTGTAGTAGTTAGTCTTGGCTTCCTGTGCTGCTCTATCAGCCGTCCTACTCACAGCCTTCTGAACCATGGCATTCGCCATCAATTCCATCGCATCGGCAAATGCTCGTTGCGTCATAACCTGAACCAACACCGCGCACCACGAGTGAGGATACACTCCGTTTCCTCAAAACAGTATAACAGTGTTTTCCCAACACATGTTACACAAAGGGTAATCTACACCTAATTGATCCAACGGATCGACCTGCTCTGATACCACCTATTGTAACACCCTAACCCTTAACCGCCGATTATTAACTTTAATAAAACAAAACGTTAAGGACATAGGAAGTTACAACATAATGAAAACGCATTTTCATAAACATCAACAGATCAAAACATGTTTGATTCACAACAGCAGCGGAAAAATGACAAAATAACAAAACAGGAGACGATACCCCTTCTAACAGGATACCCCTTCTAACAGGACAACAGGATACCCCTACTAACTCAACAGCAGGATACCCCTTCTAGCTGATACCCCTTCTAGGTCATACCCCTTCTATATCAAACTTCACAAAAACGATTGCATCATTTTGTTTCCGTTTTCAAAACACATTACAACATACCACATATTCAAACCAAAGACCAATCTAAAACAAAGACGAGTGAAAAAGACGTAAAACATAAATCTGAAAATGCTGTCACAGCACAAATCCACTAAAACCTCCTCTGAGTATTTTCATCATAACTCAAAAACTAAAAGTCATTTTCACGTCAAACCAAAGCCACTGGAAAGCTAACAAAATTATCTAAACTTTCATGTTTACATCCAAAGCCAATTCTGTACCAATCAGTACCAGTTTTCGTTTCAAAGACGGAAAAGTTGTGCAGAAAGTTATGCAGAAAATTATGCAGGAAGTTGTACAGAAATTTAACCATAACTTAAGTACTTTAAATCATCTTGACATCAAACCAACGGCATTAGAAAACTAACATTCAGATCTACAATAGAGATCATTACCAAAGTTATACATACACGTTCAGATACCCAAAGTGGTGTTACAACTATCAGAGCCCTAGACTCTAACTAGGATACAACAACTAGTACCAAAAAGTAAGGATAGCTAAGCTATGCCCTCAACACTACGCAAGCTTCTAAACAGCAAAAGCTACTCCTCGACGATAGGCTCGTCTTCCTGAAAATCTGGATCCCCAAAGATCCAGCACATAACACAAAACAGAGAGTGTTAGTATCACAACCAATAAACATGTATAAGTAACGCATTATTATACATAACTAAAACACAACACATAATCAGCAAAACACAAAACTCATCAACCACACACGAAACTCGTCAACCACAAACGATACTCATCAACCACACACGATACTCATCAACCACACACGATACTCATCATCCTCAAACGATACTCATCAACCACACACGATACTCATCAACCACAAACGATACTCATCAACCACACACGATACTCATCAACCACACACGATACTCATCATCCTCAAACGATACTCATCAACCACACACGATACTCATCAACCACAAACGATACTCATCAACCACAAACGATACTCATCAACCACACACGATACTCATCAACCACCAACGATACGCATCAACCACACACGATACTCATCAATCACACCAGATACTCATCATCCACAAACGATACTCATCATCCTCAAACGATACTCATCAACCACACCAGATACTCATCAACCTCAATAACAATTATCACTTAACAAGCTCTCTTGGATTTCATTCGGATAAACTTATATCCTTACCAAGCCCCCTTGATAACCATGCCCCCATGGATTTCATTCGGATAAACTTATATCCTTACCAAGCCCCCTTGGTAACCACGCTCTCATGGATTTCATTCGGATAAACTTATATCCTTACCAAGCCCCCTTGGTAACCACGCTCTCATGGATTTCATTCGGATAAACTTATATCCTTACCAAGCCCCCTTGGTAACCACGCTCTCATGGATTTCATTCGGATAAACTTATATCCTTACCAAGCCCCCTTGGTAACCACGCTCTCATGGATTTCATTCGGATAAACTTATATCCTTACCAAGCCCCCTTGGTAACCACGCTCTCATGGATTTCATTCGGATAAACTTATATCCTTACCAAGCCCCCTTGGTAACCACGCTCTCATGGATTTCATTCGGATAAACTTATATCCTTACCAAGCCCCCTTGGTAACCACGCTCTCATGGATTTCATTCTTTCATCGACTGCACCTCGATCGTGCATATGACCAATAATAATTGGATTTCATTCTTTCATCGAACATGGTTCACAACATCATCAACAACATCATACTAAACCAAACTCACAACATCATCAACAACATCATACTAAACCAAACTCACAACAACAACAATAAATACAAACAACACCACTAATTATCAGCTCTCTGATAATTATCACAACAACAACAAACACGAACACTAGGCTCTCATGGCCAGGTCATAAGACACAACATGTATATATTCAACCATGTTCAACAATCTCAAATAAACCAAGTAATCATATCAAACTCTCAAAACACATAAGGGTTTCAAAGGAAAACCCACACACCTTGATAACTTATCCATTCAAACATATTCATCAATACCCACACCTTAGTCTTTAATATTACTAAGTCCAAATCCACTTTCAAAACCTTAGACACACTCTATTAGTTCTTAACAGCCATTTCAAACATTATATAACTCATACTCACACAACATAATGACCTTAACAAAAACCACCATTGTTAGGGTTTTACTCAAGCTTTTCTAGAACAACAACATCATTTTCGAAATACCCAACATAGATAACCATCATATAACTTCAATTAAACACACCATCAACATCACTAAGCATCAAATGAACATAATATAATCATTAACAGCATTTCTATCAAATCTAGACAAAGTGAAAGGAAGTTTGGGATGGAGAAATAGACATTCTCCCCTTCTCTATCACTTGTAAATAAGTAATACTACCTCTCTTACCTAGCAATCGATGAACCAACGAAAGTTCCAAGCTTTCTCTTCTCTCTCTCGTGAGCTTCTCTTGCTTTTCTCTCTTGCCCTAGTTTTCGCAAGCTCTTCTCCCTTCTCCTTCACGTTTCAGCTTTCCAAAAGATAAAGAGAATAGTGATGACAAAGTCTTTGTGATTTCCTCTTATAACTCAATCCCTTAAATCTTGGCCATCCATCCTTACTAACTCTCAAGATCAATCCTAGCCATCCAATCCAATCCAAACTCACTAAGTCTCATCCACTTGATCATTACTACTCATAAACTCAAAAGCCCAATACTATTCATCTTCTTGGCCCAATATCGCCCAAAACCTTAAAATCTCGATTACGAACTTACGCTCGCGCTAAATAATTATTTATCGATTACGAGAAAATATTTTTAAAAGCCAAACAATAAAATAAAATATATAAAAATATAACATACGAAAATAGGGTCGTTACAACTCTACCCCCCTAAAAAGAATTTTCGCCCTCGAAAATACCCGAAAACAACTCTGGATAGGAGTCCCGCATCTTGCTCTCGATTCAAACCAACACAAAGGTGTTCTACATCTTCTCCCATACCACGCTTCAAAAGGTGCCATACCAATGCTCGAATGAAAACTATTGTTATACGTAAACTCAATCAATGGTAAGCAAGCTTCCCAACTCACTTCTTGTTCCAAAATACATGATCTTAACAAATCCTCCAATGATTGAATCGTCCTCTCCAATTGACCATCCGTCTGCGGGTGATAAGCAGAACTCGTCTTCAACTTAGTCCCCAACGCCTCTTGCAAACTCTCCCAAAACCTTGAAGTAAAACGGGGATCTCGATCTGATACGATACTCGACGGAATTCCATGCAATCTCACGACTTGCTCCACATAAATCTCAGCCAACTTCGGTACTAGCATACCGGTCTTGATAGCTATGAAATGAGCAGACTTTGTTAACCTGTCGACAACTACCCAAATCATATTGTTACCTTTCGACGTCTTCGGCAAACCGCTTACAAAATCCTTCGCAATACTATCCCATTTCCATTCTGGAATAAACATAAGTTGCAATAGCCCCGACGGCTTCTGATGCTCCACCTTGGACTTCTGACAATTCAAATACGCGAAAACAAACTCGGCGATCTCTTTCTTCATCCCTTGCCACCAAAACATTTTCCTCAGATCTTGATACATCTCAGTAACACCAGGATGAATGCTTAAGTTGCTTCTGTGACCTTCCTCCAAGATCATCCGCTTCAATTCAGGCACATCAGGTACACATAACCTTCCCTGACACCTCATCACGCCTTTCTCATCGATCTCAACGTTTACCTTTTTCCCTTGTTCGATGAGCGTCTTAAGCTTTGTCAATCTCACATCGATCTTTTGCTTTTCCACAACCTCTTCAAGAAAATCATTCGTCAACTTCAACATTCCTAGCTTCACACTATAAGACGCCCGTTCACAAACCAAACTGAGGTCTCTAAACTCTTCAATCAATCTCATTAACAGACTCCGGCGTTCCCCCAATCTTGCACGGCCTCTACCTTAGCAGGATCTACTGCTATACCACCACTTGAAATGACGTGACCCAAAAAGCTAACTTCATGCAACCAAAATTCACACTTAGAAAATTTTGCATAAAGCTTCTTCTCGCGCAACACCTCCAACACAATCCTCAAATGCTCGGCATGTTCCTCTTCCGTCTTCGAGTATACCAAAATATCGTCTATAAAGACCACCACGAATCGATCCAAAAAGGAATGAAATATACGATTCATATATTCCATAAACACTCCAGGTGCATTAGTAACTCCAAAAGGCATAACAGCATACTCGTAGTGACCATACCTTGTCCTGAAAGCAGTCTTCGGTATATCCTCCGCCTTAACTCTTATCTGGTGATATCCCGATCTCAAATCAATCTTACTGAACACACAGGCTCCCACTAACTGATCCATCAAATCATCTATCCTCGGAAGTGGATACTTGTTCTTGATAGTTGCTTTATCCAACTGACGAAAGTCGATGCACAAACGCATACTACCATCTTTCTTCTTCTCCAACAGAACATGCACACCCCACGGCGATACGCTCGGTCTTACAAACTTTTTCTCTAACAATTCCTCCAATTGTTCTTTCAACTTTTCTAGCTCTGCAGCTGACATACGATACGGCACCATCAAAATTGGACTAGTACCAGGTACTACGTCAATTGCGAATTCAACCTCTCTCTCGGGTGGTAAATCCAAAATGTCATCTGGAAAAACATCTTGTGAAATCACGCACCACCGGCAGCGCATCAACCTCATTCTTCACTTCCACTCTCAACGAAGCAAACATAGCAAACACGTCCCCGTGAGCCTTCACAGATCTTACCACTTCTCGACAACACATGAGCTTCGAACACAACTCTGGCTCCGGTCTTGGAAACATAGCCGTCTTCTTACCGCAGTTGATATGAACACGATTAAATCCCAACCAGTTCATACCAAAGACAACGTCTATTCCGCTCAACGGAATGCAGACTAAATCCATTCCAAAGTGTCGACCATACATAGTGACTGAACAGTCAACACAGACTAGAATAGTCGATACCGAACCACTTGCAGGCGTTTCTATAACCATGCGTCCCATCATATTTTCTACTCTTAGACCCAACCTCTTAACGCAATCCACAGAAATAAACGAATGGGTAGCACCCGTATCAATAATAGCAGACAAAGGAGTATTATTGATAAAGCATGTACCTCTGATCAGGCTGTCCGCCTTCGCATCACCACCATCTAAAGCAAACACTTTTCCTCCAACCGCTCTAGGCTTCTTGCACACATTGCTCTTGTGACCCGCTTCCTTGCAATTGAAGCACACAATACCCTTCTTGCACTGATCAGCTTTGTGGTTAGGATCACCACACTTGAAACATTTTCCATCATTCTTCGGGCACTCAAAGAAACGATGTCCCAGCTGTCCACACTTAAAACAATTCTTACCACCTCCAGTCTTACCACCACTGCTTCCACCTCCATCCGGCTTCTTTCCCTTGTTATCATAAGGCTTTCCTCTTCCGAAGGCTCTCCTCCCCTTCTCATTCATAGCCTTGTAGTAGTTAGTCTTGGCTTCCTGTGCTGCTCTATCAGCCGTCCTACTCACAGCCTTCTGAACCATGGCATTCGCCATCAATTCCATCGCATCGGCAAATGCTCGTTGCGTCATAACCTGAACCAACACCGCGCACCACGAGTGAGGATACACTCCGTTTCCTCAAAACAGTATAACAGTGTTTTCCCAACACATGTTACACAAAGGGTAATCTACACCTAATTGATCCAACGGATCGACCTGCTCTGATACCACCTATTGTAACACCCTAACCCTTAACCGCCGATTATTAACTTTAATAAAACAAAACGTTAAGGACATAGGAAGTTACAACATAATGAAAACGCATTTTCATAAACATCAACAGATCAAAACATGTTTGATTCACAACAGCAGCGGAAAAATGACAAAATAACAAAACAGGAGACGATACCCCTTCTAACAGGATACCCCTTCTAACAGGACAACAGGATACCCCTACTAACTCAACAGCAGGATACCCCTTCTAGCTGATACCCCTTCTAGGTCATACCCCTTCTATATCAAACTTCACAAAAACGATTGCATCATTTTGTTTCCGTTTTCAAAACACATTACAACATACCACATATTCAAACCAAAGACCAATCTAAAACAAAGACGAGTGAAAAAGACGTAAAACATAAATCTGAAAATGCTGTCACAGCACAAATCCACTAAAACCTCCTCTGAGTATTTTCATCATAACTCAAAAACTAAAAGTCATTTTCACGTCAAACCAAAGCCACTGGAAAGCTAACAAAATTATCTAAACTTTCATGTTTACATCCAAAGCCAATTCTGTACCAATCAGTACCAGTTTTCGTTTCAAAGACGGAAAAGTTGTGCAGAAAGTTATGCAGAAAATTATGCAGGAAGTTGTACAGAAATTTAACCATAACTTAAGTACTTTAAATCATCTTGACATCAAACCAACGGCATTAGAAAACTAACATTCAGATCTACAATAGAGATCATTACCAAAGTTATACATACACGTTCAGATACCCAAAGTGGTGTTACAACTATCAGAGCCCTAGACTCTAACTAGGATACAACAACTAGTACCAAAAAGTAAGGATAGCTAAGCTATGCCCTCAACACTACGCAAGCTTCTAAACAGCAAAAGCTACTCCTCGACGATAGGCTCGTCTTCCTGAAAATCTGGATCCCCAAAGATCCAGCACATAACACAAAACAGAGAGTGTTAGTATCACAACCAATAAACATGTATAAGTAACGCATTATTATACATAACTAAAACACAACACATAATCAGCAAAACACAAAACTCATCAACCACACACGAAACTCGTCAACCACAAACGATACTCATCAACCACACACGATACTCATCAACCACACACGATACTCATCATCCTCAAACGATACTCATCAACCACACACGATACTCATCAACCACAAACGATACTCATCAACCACACACGATACTCATCAACCACACACGATACTCATCATCCTCAAACGATACTCATCAACCACACACGATACTCATCAACCACAAACGATACTCATCAACCACAAACGATACTCATCAACCACACACGATACTCATCAACCACCAACGATACGCATCAACCACACACGATACTCATCAATCACACCAGATACTCATCATCCACAAACGATACTCATCATCCTCAAACGATACTCATCAACCACACCAGATACTCATCAACCTCAATAACAATTATCACTTAACAAGCTCTCTTGGATTTCATTCGGATAAACTTATATCCTTACCAAGCCCCCTTGATAACCATGCCCCCATGGATTTCATTCGGATAAACTTATATCCTTACCAAGCCCCCTTGGTAACCACGCTCTCATGGATTTCATTCGGATAAACTTATATCCTTACCAAGCCCCCTTGGTAACCACGCTCTCATGGATTTCATTCGGATAAACTTATATCCTTACCAAGCCCCCTTGGTAACCACGCTCTCATGGATTTCATTCGGATAAACTTATATCCTTACCAAGCCCCCTTGGTAACCACGCTCTCATGGATTTCATTCGGATAAACTTATATCCTTACCAAGCCCCCTTGGTAACCACGCTCTCATGGATTTCATTCGGATAAACTTATATCCTTACCAAGCCCCCTTGGTAACCACGCTCTCATGGATTTCATTCGGATAAACTTATATCCTTACCAAGCCCCCTTGGTAACCACGCTCTCATGGATTTCATTCTTTCATCGACTGCACCTCGATCGTGCATATGACCAATAATAATTGGATTTCATTCTTTCATCGAACATGGTTCACAACATCATCAACAACATCATACTAAACCAAACTCACAACATCATCAACAACATCATACTAAACCAAACTCACAACAACAACAATAAATACAAACAACACCACTAATTATCAGCTCTCTGATAATTATCACAACAACAACAAACACGAACACTAGGCTCTCATGGCCAGGTCATAAGACACAACATGTATATATTCAACCATGTTCAACAATCTCAAATAAACCAAGTAATCATATCAAACTCTCAAAACACATAAGGGTTTCAAAGGAAAACCCACACACCTTGATAACTTATCCATTCAAACATATTCATCAATACCCACACCTTAGTCTTTAATATTACTAAGTCCAAATCCACTTTCAAAACCTTAGACACACTCTATTAGTTCTTAACAGCCATTTCAAACATTATATAACTCATACTCACACAACATAATGACCTTAACAAAAACCACCATTGTTAGGGTTTTACTCAAGCTTTTCTAGAACAACAACATCATTTTCGAAATACCCAACATAGATAACCATCATATAACTTCAATTAAACACACCATCAACATCACTAAGCATCAAATGAACATAATATAATCATTAACAGCATTTCTATCAAATCTAGACAAAGTGAAAGGAAGTTTGGGATGGAGAAATAGACATTCTCCCCTTCTCTATCACTTGTAAATAAGTAATACTACCTCTCTTACCTAGCAATCGATGAACCAACGAAAGTTCCAAGCTTTCTCTTCTCTCTCTCGTGAGCTTCTCTTGCTTTTCTCTCTTGCCCTAGTTTTCGCAAGCTCTTCTCCCTTCTCCTTCACGTTTCAGCTTTCCAAAAGATAAAGAGAATAGTGATGACAAAGTCTTTGTGATTTCCTCTTATAACTCAATCCCTTAAATCTTGGCCATCCATCCTTACTAACTCTCAAGATCAATCCTAGCCATCCAATCCAATCCAAACTCACTAAGTCTCATCCACTTGATCATTACTACTCATAAACTCAAAAGCCCAATACTATTCATCTTCTTGGCCCAATATCGCCCAAAACCTTAAAATCTCGATTACGAACTTACGCTCGCGCTAAATAATTATTTATCGATTACGAGAAAATATTTTTAAAAGCCAAACAATAAAATAAAATATATAAAAATATAACATACGAAAATAGGGTCGTTACACAAAACATTACATAAACTTCAACACATTACATAAACTTCAAAACAACTAAAAAAAGATCCATGACAACAGAAGTGTAACAATTAGGCCGAAGCTTTTGCTTCTTTCATACTTTTTCTTTACTTTTAGATGCTTGGATGAGTCCCTTTCTTTCCCATATTCCTTGCCTAATTCCTTTCCAAATTCTTTTCCAATTTCCTTGCCAAACACCCTTAGATATTCAGATATATTTGCACAGTTTTTGCAACCAAATTCAACATTCTTTGAAGGCAGATTCACCATGTTGCTGCTCCCAAAATCAGAGTTTTTTGAACCCAGTTTTTGCACTACCCTTGGCTCATCTAGTTCATCATCCCATAGGAACAAATCACAATGATCTTCATTCTACACAACATCATTACATCAATTTTAGAGGAGGAGAATATGAAAACAAATTCAATGTGGAGAAAGAAGAATACACAACAAAATCAAAATATTTTACCTCCCAATAATTTCGGCATCTCCAAAATTTCCTCTTTGGATTTTCATCTGTGTTTGATACCCACATTTCATATGCTGATTGCACCTACATTTGGGTCTTTTTCTTCCATTTGAGTTGCCAACTGATGATGCTTTGCTTCCCACCATATTAAACCCTAAAATCTGAAAATGGAGAAGAAGAAGAAGAAGAAGAAGAGGATGTCACGAGGGAAAACCAGACAAATTGATAAGAATAGGAGGATGCGAAGATGGGGAAGAACAAGAGGAGGCTGCGCAGATGGGGATGAAGAAAAGAAGGTCGCGAGGAAGAAGAAGGAGGAAGAACAATTTCTCAGATTTTCTAATTCAAAATTGTTTTTTGGTTATTTATTTTAATTATTTTCTGTTTTTTTAAATTTAAATCATTAATGATGTGGAAAAATATAACACGTGGCATCCTTTAAAAAAAATGAAAAATTAAATTAATTACACAGTGACATGCCACATCAGCCCCTGACATGTGTCAGATGGGGCCAGGGTGTAAACTGGAGAATCTTAATTTTACAAGGATGGAATCTAAACTTTTTTTACAAGGGGGTAAACTGGAATTCGCTCAAATTACAGGGGGGTAAAGACATATTAACCCTTAATAAAAATGAAGGTGATTTATAGGGTGTCCTTAAAAAAGATTAAGATAATCAAAATTTGATCAAACAATAATAATAATAATAATAATAATAATAATAATAATAATAATAATAATAATAATAATAATAATAATAATAATAATAATAATAATATTAATAATAATTTGATTAAACATTGAATCAGTGTAAATATTGATTCAAAAGTTTGAATAACTACTAAACAAACTTGTAATAACTAAATGTTTTTCTTTCAAGCAAAAGGAAAAGTAGAATAAAAAACACAAGTAACACAAGTGGATAACCCTAATCATTCTAACAACACAAGCACTCACGAAGCAACCTAACGAACCAGCTTACGAGCGTGAAACCAGGTTAAAAAAAAATATGAAGAGTGATCATCTGCAAGCCAACCACAAAATTTGGTTGATGTTCAATCAACTTCCAGCCATGATCAACTAGCAAGAAAAGCTCTTTCGAGGATAAAAGTATAGAGTCAAACTTAAAGAATAAATTAGATATATCGACGATGACGGTCTACAACCACTGTTGTTGAATCAGAATTTGTAGCCAACAACGCGAGCAATCACGTTCAAGACAGTCTCAAACAATATTAGAGAACCCAAACTCAATCGGTTGTAAGAACCGAACAAATTCGTCACGTTGAGAACGACGACTTAACATGAAAAAATATGGAACTACCAAGACTACGCGGAACCAACAACACCCGCGAACACACCTCTAAAAACAGTAACAACCGTGCGAGCAACGATTGAGTCACACTTGAAACAAAATCTAGATCTTGGACCTTGAATAGATCCAGAGCAAACATCGACGCATAAAGTTTGATTTTGTATGAAAGTGTTCATGTGTCTTTACACATTACTCAACTATGGATCAATTATGTTGTATTATGGAGTCATTGAGCAAATTGAAATATAGCCACAATAATGGCTTTACTTCTAAGCAATAAAACCTGGATTCAAGATCATGAATGCATAACCAATGGAATACGAACACCTACTTTTCAAAATAGTTTTTAAATTTCAAATATATTTGAATGCCTTTGTCTTTGGATTTAGAAATGAAAATTTTTGTGATTTCTTCTAATCCAATTGAAAACTTTAAAAGATTGTATTCTACTATGATATGATCATGGATTTTGTGTTAATCTGCTTAGTGACGTTGGAGGATAATGTCAAGAGTATGGTTGAAAAGATTCTTGAATAGACCTTGAACAATTACAAGATCCTTACACAATCAGTATCAATACTACAAGCTTTTCAATTATCTCTGATCAGAATATTTTCTTGACTTTTCTTTTGTTTCATCCTCTCTCTCTTCACAAAATTGGAATTAATTTTTTACCCTTTGTTATATGTGATTGTTATGCGTGTTTGGTTGTAATCCAAAGGTCGATTATATAAAACGATTTTTTGTGGTCATTTTATTTTGATTATTTACATGTCATGTAAGAGTTGTTTGTTAACAAATTTTGCCTCATTTTGTTTTTCATCTTCTAGAACCAAGTCCAATAGGCCTTGACATTCTTCCCAGCACTATGAAGGAAGCAAACTCCATCTTAAGAGGTTTCCCAAGAAGTGAAGGAGAGACAACTAATTCAGTTAAAATGAAACTGAAAGAAATTATGGCACCAATAGAATGCAACATCGTGGGGTAGTTTTTTTTTCCTTTAACTCCTTTACTTGAACAATTTTTTATCGAGTCACTTTCTCACTTGTACGCTCAATCACAAAGATGGGAATTTTTTAAAATATAACTCATCAAGAACTATGAGTAAATGATTAATCATTCAATAACATGGTATGATGGGTTAAATGGTGTTTACCCCCCCGCTATTTTGGTAAGTTTTGGTTTACCGTACAAAGAAAACTTTGGATTCCAACCTTGTAATTTGAAGATTATGTGGTTATGAATCTTTGTAAATTTTGACCGTACACAATAGATTATATGGCACGTGATAAACTAAAATTCGATCAAATTACAAGAAGCAAAAATACCTTAAATTTTGAAATTTGATGACATGAAAGTCCAAAATTAAATAATCTTTAAATAACAAGGTTAGAATCCAAGGTTCCTTTTTACAGGAGGCAAACCAAAACTAACACAAATGACAGAGGGTAAGCATCATTTAACTCAGGTATGATTGATGCAGCCAAGCTCTATGGTGCAAGGGATTTAATTAATAACATAGTTGAACACTTTCAACAATTTGGAACAAGAATCATGGTACCACAGCTCGTGGACAACAACATGAGAGACGTGATTCTTAGTTTTAGCAGACCGTCATTCCAGCAAAATGTAAGGGGACATCAGCAGGATGGATTACCAAAGTAGGTTTCAAACCAAATCAATCAAATAACAACTTTTAATAAATTAACATTATAGCTTTAGAAATAAATAACAATAATATTAAGATAACAACATCAACTCTTTTGATATCATTATGAGGCTCTATCATAACCATCACATGGAGGAGGTTAAACCCTTCCACAAGAAGATTTGCAATGTGAACCTGCAAAAACTTCAAGTCTTCGCCATTAGTGACATCTTCAGCAGCATCACCGTCCCAAACTACGACAGTGCCGCCCTAACCAACCTCAATTTTGTGCATCAATCGGTCATGAGGCACATCAAACCCTCCATCCAAACGCCTCCATCATCGTCAAGACAATCAATGTAACAAGTAGACTCATAAGTGAAACAATGGTAATCAAGCAAGTATTTCTGCTATTTGTAGCCTCAGCACCATAACCGAATCGGATAATGCATTGTAAAAAAGTTGATCACGTGAGACTGTAGTGAGAGAACACAAAGTAAAAAGACGAAGGGAGGAGATGACATTGTTTTGGTTATAAAGAAAGAAGGATGAGGGGTTGAAGAAATTGAAAGATGGGAGCTTAAAGAGGAAGTGTTCTCTAACATGTAAAAATATACTTTTCCTCCAAAACTTGGTTTGATCTGAAGAGATAATCCAATCAGCTTTGCATTACTTTGAAAATGTTTACACTGAACTTTACATCAAACATAAACCAATTCAATTAAAGGTAAGTTCCAAATTAATAAACTTTATAAATCCAAATCATTTTAAATCACGTTTGACAAATGTTCACTATGGCAATATACTGAAAGACCCTTTCCATATCCATGGTTAGATTCATGTTATTTCTCCTCTTTTGGTTTTTAAGAATAGAAAACTAGAATATAACTAAAATGAGTATTATCAAAAACAACTTACAAACTTATATTAAACCGGCTACTTCAAAAGCTTAATCAATGTTGGGAAACAACCAATGGTAAGTTCGTAATGCTACACAAATACTTAAAACTTTATTATATAGGGTATTGTACAGTAATCAACAAGTTTTTACATTTTATCAAAATTTGGATACACTATCAGCATGGGACAGTTTCGTTCTTCAAGTAAAGAAAAACAGAAAAAGGTATACGATATACTGATCCATTTACAAATTTTTTAGTTACCATTTGAATATTAAACCATCTGCTTCTGAGTGACAAATATTTGACCATTTTACTTCCTTGGTTTGAGTTTAAGGGAAGCACTGCAGAAATTCCACAACAAACTTAAACTTCTAGACAAATGTGAGATTATACAGGTGCAAAGGAAACCCAATTCAACAAGTGATTATTTACCTGTTGATACAGTATCGCTTTCCTGTGGGTGGAGGGCCATCATCAAAAATGTGTCCGAGATGAGCATCACAAACAGCACAGAGAACTTCTTGGCGAGGCATGAATATAATTGACAAATCTAGCTTTGATTTCACATTTTTACCAACTGGCTGGTAATAAGATGGCCAGCCAGTTCCACTGTTAAACTTGGTAGATGATCTGGAAAACACAAGAGAAGTTAATAAGTTCAAGATGATTCAAGCCATATATTTGGTTAAATAAATACATACATGAGAGTATGCGCAAGTGAACAGGTGTACTAGACATACATGCATAAAGTACTTACTCAAATAAGGGTGTGTCACAACATATGCAATGGTAAGTCCCTTCAGTTTTGGTATTCCAGTACTCCCTAAAATGAATTAAAAAAAGTTAAATACAATATATAGTAGCACAGACCACAATATCTCTTTAGAGTACCAACATGGTAGAGAAGTAAACTTTGTCACAAGAATATATGGTATGCTTCCTTACCTTGCCCTGAATCATATATGGACACCAAGTATTAAAGACAAATGCACACTAAACTGACTCAGCATTGTGTATCAAGTTTTTTATATTGGGTCTAACTCGTCCTTACAAGACCGACTCGTAAGGTGATAGGTGCCTCTCTTTGTAAACTCTTTTCAGACAACGGACATAACACCAAGGTCCGTAATAATTTGATAAAATAAAAATGACTGAAAGTATGTGTCTTTGTCGTATGAGTGTCAGACAACATGGGTTAGACACTCCAAAAAGTCGCTGCTACATAGCATTTAATGAATCTTGAAAAATAAGTTGCAAATGACATGCACGACTATCTTTTAAACTCACCCAGTGAAAGCTCTCTCAGTTCCTTTTTTCCGAGTAACATAAAATTGTTCATCTGTTAGCTTCGTCTTCCATTCTTCATCACTTAAAGATTTGTAATCAACAGAACTAGATCCTGCAAAGCACAGACAGAAGTTGTTGGATTGGAGGACCAAAGTGCACACGCACACACGCGCGCGCGCGCACACACACACATATATCGTTAATTGAATGTCAAAATACAGACACCGTCCCTATCAGAAGAAAAAAAAAATACAGACACCGTATGTGCCACTGCAGGTGCTTATCTCTATCTCTTTCTTACTTTTATCATCTACAATTTACACACATTTCAATAATACACAAAAACTAAATGACATTATTTTTTTTTCTTCTGAAAACAGAAAAACTCTATTAATTATTAACCCTCCGGTTCCCAAGAGAATGACTCTCTAATCCTGAGTTTGACTGTTAAGGAAGTATTCTCTGACCAAGAATTGTTCGACCCACGATTTTTTTTCTTCTAAACTTACCAATATAGATACCAGTTTGTTTCTATCAGAATATTAAGTATTAAGTTTTGTTGAAATAGTCTCACAGCAAAACTAGATACTTTTGACATGGAAATATAGTTTTTTATATACTAAAATAAATTGATTTGAGCAAAGAAAAAAAAGAAAGTGAGGAATAATGAATAACCTGATTGAATTTGTGTGGTGTTTGCGTCGTTGGAGTGAGAAGAGGCTGAAGAGCCCATTACCCGGATTGAAGAAGAAAGTTTTGTTGTGGGTTTGGTATGAAAACGTGAAGGCCACAACAAAAGTTTAGAATCAAATTTCTGAATTTGGGTATTGGGAAGAATTTGTGCGGCAGCTGATAGGCTCAAACTATGAGATGCCATTCTCCAGGTGCTCACCTATCCGATTCTTAACTACGGGGCTTTCATTCATAAACGTATTGTTGGAATGTTCGCGGTTTGATTTGGTGCCACGTAACTAAATATGAAACATAATTTCTTTCTTTAATAACTCTCCTCTATCCAAATAAAGCCACGTACTCTACTCTCTCGATGGGTGGGAAAAAAAACCAAAAAATTGAACAAATCTGTTGAACCAAATCGAACCGAATCATTACTAACAGTTCTGGAACAGAACTTAAACAGTTCAGTTTGGTTCGGTTCATAACAGTTCGGTTCATAATAGTTCGGTTCGGTTTTGAATGTTCTAAAATTCGATTTTGTTTGGTTTTTTATATTTTTTCAATGGTACCAATAATAACAATTCGGTTCGAAAAAGTTCGGTTTGGTTCAGTTATTTTGAATTTAGCAAACAATTTAGTTTGATTCGGTTCAGCACGAACCAAATCATGCGCACCCCTAACTCTCTCTATACAAACTTTTTAAATTTTTATTTTGTATAAGAACTAGTAAAAGACCTGTGCTTTCGCACGGGTAACGTAACATTGCAATAATTATATAAAAAATAGTTATATTGATAATATTGTAGAATGTTTATAGATATTAAATTAAAATTATGAGTATTAATGTAATATTTCTATTAAATATTTTTCTCTTATATATACAAAAATTTGTTAAATAGTTGAGTCACACCAGTTATGAATTTTATTTGCTTATATATGCGGAAACAAATTTTTACGTAGATATATGAGAAAATTGATATAATAAAATTTTGAAAAGTCATGACTATTTTCCAAATTAAAATTAATGTAATGTTTCTATTAAATAACTTTTTATTTTTTATGCAAAAAATTGTTCAATGTTTGCAATGCACACGTTGCAGATTTTATGTTCTTATATCTGCATAAACAAATTTATATATACATATATATAAGAAAGTCGATATGATAAAATTTTAAAAACTCATATTTTCAAAATCAAAATTAATGTAGTGTTTCTATTAAATAAATTTTTATTTTATATGCAAAACATTGTTCAATGTTTGCACTGCACCCGTTGTAGATTTTATGTACTTATATCTGCATAAACAAATTTTTATATACATATATGAGAAATTCGGTATGATAAAATTTATGAAACTCATGATTATTTTCAAAATATCAACATTAACATAGTGTGTCTATTAAATAAATTTTTATTTTATATTTAAAACACCATTAAATATTTAAACCGCACTCGTTGATGATTTTATATGATTATATATACAAAAGAAAATTTTTATGTACCGATATGTGATAGTAGATATGATAAAATTTTGAAAATTCGTGACTATTTTCAAAATATCAACATTAATGCAGTGTTTTTATTAATTAAATTTTTATTTTATATGTAAAACACCGTTCAATTATTGCACCGTTCCTGTTGCAGATTATAAATATTTATATCTACATAAACAAATTTTTATATACATATATGAGAAAGTCGATATGATAAAATTTTGGAAACTCATGATTATTTTCAAAATATCAACATTAATTAATGTAGTGTGTCTATTAAATAAATTTTTATTTTATATCTAAAACACAGTTAAATATTTAAACCGCACTCGTTGATGATTTTATATATTTATATATGCAGAAGAAAAATTTTATGTACCGATATGTGATAGTCGATATGTGAAAATTTTGAAAATTCGTGACTATTTTCAAAGAGAAATAATATTTGAACAACCATTTGGTGACAATTTTCTCTCTCATACTTACATTGTATTTTTACTTTATCTCTCCATTGCTTTAGTTATTGTGTCAATCCTTACATTTCTTTGTATATTTGGTTGTCCAATAAGTTGTCTCAAAAAGCGGTTGTTCAAATAACATTCCTCATTTTCAAAATATCAACATTAATGCAGTGTTTCTATTAAATAAATTTTTATTTTATATGCAAAACACTGTTCAATGTTTGCACCGTTCCCGTGACAGATTTTAAATGTTTATATCTGCAGAAACAAATTTTATATAAATATATGAGAAAGTCGATATGATAAAATATTTTAAATGTTTTGCATATAAATCTTTATTTTATATGCAAAACATCATTCAATGTTTGCTAGACAATTATAAAATTAAGGAGATAATGAGTTTTAATAAGAACAATTATGAAATTTTTCTGGACTTCAATTTTTATATATTGTTAGTAGATATGACCATTATCCGTAATTAATTTTTTTAAAAAAACAAATAAATTAGTTTCATAGTTATCTATGAAAATTGATTACACATGTGATGACCATTATCGGTAATTAATTTTTTTAAAAACAAATAAATTAAATTTTGCAAAATGATCATTATACACATAAAATTAAGGAGATCATGAGTTTTAATAAGGACTATTATGAAATTTTGTTGTACTTCAATTTTTATATATTGTTAGTAGAAGTATAAAAAAATCACATCTTTCAACAAAAAAAATCACATAATCACTCTTTTCGGTTTCATGAGCTTGACCCAGTTCACATAGACATTGGGTTCGTTTGGATTAGCTTATTTTAGAGCTTATATAAAACAGCTTATGAAAATAAATAAGTTTTTATGTATTATTTATAAGTTTCTAGGGTAGTTTATAAAAAAATAAATTATGAAGATACAATTTTCGTTAGTGAGAGCTTATAAATTAAAATGAAAACTAATTTATTGACATAAGCTATTTTTAATAAGCTCAAACCAAACGGGGCCATTGTATAATATATGTAGGGTTGATATATATATATATATATATATATATATATATATATATATATATATATATATATATATATATATATCGAACTCATCATTTTATATAGAATCTATTTGACAAGAAATAAAAAGTGTTTTTCTATCTTATACAAATTTACACATGTTAAAAAGTTTAAATTTGCAGTTGTTAATAAATATTTGTTATTTTTGTTGTTGTTTTAAGATGTGCAATATTGCGATAAAAATATTTTTCTACTGCTCTTAATTGTATAGAGAAAAAGAATATCAATACTGACATGTATTATGATCAAAAATATTTTTGGCAATAAGATTAAAATAAACTTTATTTAAATAGTGTCAAATATTCTTTAGACAATGTTTTTCATATTTTAATAATATTTAATTATTTTTAATTAATGATTTGAATTTATTTATAGCGGTGTTTATCCTATTTTAATGAGATTTTTAAAAAAATATTAATAAAGTCAAAGAGATAAAATTGTTAATATAATAGTATAAATGAAGGATCCATTTGAGTTGGTTTGATGGTGTCAGTTTGAGACTTTGGAGTGTGCACCTCTCAATATTTTAGATTCGATTATCCTTGGTGTCAATTTTGGAGGGTTAGTTTAGTTTGGTTTCTTCTAAAGAAATTGTTGGATATTTGGTTGTTGGCTTCATGTTTGCTAAAATCAAATATGCAAGCAATATGTGCGTTTTCAGAAGCTGATCCTCATTTGTGAACAGTACTTCAAAAGCTGGGTAGTTCAGAAGCTGAACAGCACTTCAGAAGCTGGGCTTCAGAGGCTGAACAGTATTTTAGACGCTGAACCTTCAGAAGCTGATGTTCAGACGTTGAACAGTACTTCAGAACCTGAACTTCTGAAGCTGAAATGTTCAGACGCAGACTTCAGAAGTACCTTCAGAAGCTGGTCTCTGCGTTCTGGTTATGTTATCATGTGATCTTTTTGAAGATTTAATTGAAGAATTCTCCTTGCTGCATTTGGAAGATTAATTTGCGTGAAGATAATTGTTGAAGATTTGTTTCTTTTATTTAAGAACATATTTTCAAAGCAATCTTTGGAAAATATATTTCTAAAGAATAATTGCTTCTATGAGCTTCTAAAGAATTTTGGAACAACATCTTTTGAAGATTATTTGGTTCAGAATTATGGTTGCAGCTGAAGCTATAAATAGAGGACGCTGCAGATTGAAGAATTGACATCAAAAACCAGAAACCTTTAGAGAAAGAGTTAGTCTTAGTTTTTGAGTCTGTGAGCTTTGTGCTCTGTTTCTGTACACCACTCAATTGTTAGAGTTGGTTTAGTTTATTGAGTTGTAATCACTTGAAGCTTTTAAGCAAAAGTGACGTATTGAGTTTTTAGGAGAGTGTCTCCATCTTTGTTTGATTTGTTAGAGTCTGATAATCATTGGGGCAGTGATTGACTGAGGGAAGTAAGAGGGGTCTTATATCTAGGAGTTCCTAGGTAGAAATACCACGGGTATTGATTAAGTGAGAAGGAGCTGTGAAACAGGGGCTGTTGTCATAGGACTTCGAATTGATACTATTATAGTGGATTTCCTTCCTGGCTTGGTAGCCTCCAGATGTAGGTGTGGTTGTCACTGAACTGGGTTAACAAATCACCTGTGTTCTTTACTTTCTATCTTTTTAATTCTGCTTCTGAACTACTGTTTTTGCTTACTCTGTTCAGCTCTGTTTCAGAATCAGTCCTGCCAGGAATTCCAATTGGTATCAGAGCAGGCACCCTGCCTGTTTTAGGGTGAGCTCCAGGGAAGGTTTTTCTGGCATAATGGAGAAAGAAGGAGGATTTGTGAACAGACCACCTCTGTTGGATGGTTCCAACTATGATTATTGGAAATCTCGCATGAGTGCTTTCCTTAAATCTATGGATAGTAAAACCTGGAAAGCAGTTCTGAAAGGTTGGGAACATCCTATTGTGCTTGACAAAGATGGTAAGAAGACAGCTGAATTAAAACCAGAGGAAGTGTGGACCAAGGAAGAAGATGAAATAGCTCCTGGAAACTCCAAAGCCTTGAATGCTCTATTCAATGGAGTGGACAAGAACATGTTCAGACTGATCAAGCAGTGCACTGTAGCTAAGGATGCCTGGGAAATTCTCAAGACTACTCAAGGTAAAAATGTCCAGACTTCAACTTCTCACCACCAAGTTTGAAAATCTCAAAATGTTGGAGGATGAGAACATACAAGATTTTTATATGAATGTTCTGGACATGGCTAACTCATTTGAATCTCTTGGAGAAAGAATATCTTATGAGAAACTTGTGAGAAAGATCCTCAGATCCCTACCTAAGAGATTTGATATGAAGGTGACTGTAATTGAGGAAGCACATGACATCTCCAGCATGAAGGTTGAGGAATTGATAGGATCTCTTCAGAATTTTGAAATAGCCAGAACTGATAAGAAGGGGAAAGGTGTTGCTTTTGTAGCAAATGATGAAAGCTTATCAGAGGATCTTATGATGCTGAGTAAACAATTTAAGAAGATTCTGAAGCAGAAGACAAGAACTGAGTAATCCAAAGGTGTTCAGTGTCTTGAGCGTGAAGGATATGACCACATTAGGACAGAATGTGCAACATACCTCAAGAAACAGAAGAGGAGTTTGGCAGCTACTTGGTCTGATGATGACTCAGAAGGAGAAGCGGGGAATGAATCAGCCAAGCATGTTCTTGCTTTAACTGGGAGATGCAGGTCTGGTGATAGAGTTAAGGTTTCAGAAGCACTATCAGGTTCTGAGACATCATCTGATACTGAGTCAAGTGATGGAGAACTATCTTGTGAAGAACTAGCTACCTATTACAAAGAACCTGCTGAGTTTTGCAAGAAGTTTCATGTTAAATTTGAAGAAGTGTGCAAGCTGCTGGAAGAACATAAGAGAACTATCAGTCAACTTCAGTCTGAAAGAAGTGAACACTTAGAAAAAATCTCTGATCTCAAAGATGAGGTAGCCCAGCTGAACTCTCAACTTGAACACATGAAGAAGCAAGTCAGAATGATGAACACTGGTACTGATGTGCTTGAAAAGATTTTGGAGAGTCAGAACCAAGGGAAACCAAATGGAATTGGGTATGATGATAGGACTCTGAACAACAAACAGCAACATCCAGCTAAAAGGTTCACTGCAGCTGTTAAAACATGTGATCCAATGATGAGGAAAACTAAGTTGGAACACCACAATCAACCTCAGGGATCTGCGAACAAGAGGGCATCTCATCCATGGGTATGTCATCATTGTGGTAAAAAGGGGCACATAAAGCCATTCTGTTACAAGCTGCATGGATAACCCAAGCACTTTCAGCAAAGAAAATCTGAACCTGTTGTAGTCAATGTCAAGATGGTATGGAGACCAAAATGTGAAAGTATTGACAAGAATAAGAAAGGAAAGCATGTTGTTGCTGCCAGCAGGCCTACCCCTGTTGCTAAGAAGAGTGATGTTGCTGGACCATCTAAAGTCTGGAGCAAGGTAGTGATCCCTGTCCCAAACAAGAAGGCACTAAAAGGAAAGGAAGTGGATCCTTGTGAGTCTGAGTATAATGTTGAGCAAGACATCATGAAGAGAATTGCTGAACTTGAGAAACAGATTGTTGGGAAGAAGATTCTGAATGTGTCTGAAGCACGCATTGACTAAGCAGCATCTGATGCAGTGTCTAATGATGAAGCAGCCTCTGATGCTGAGTCTGAAGATTGTTTTTGTTCTTCTGTAAAGTCTGTGTGTGGGTACTGTTTGTGTGTTTTTGATCTAGATGATGGTGTTGTGATGGGTTCTGTTGTGGGTTCTGAGTATGTGGTGCTGTGATGGTTGATTATAACCTCTGAATTTTTCTGGGTGTGTTCCTTTGTTTCCTCTGCTGCTGCTCCTGGTAATTACATGGTTATTTTTGTCAAAATTGTTTGGCTAAAAAGGGGGAGAAAAGTATAGTTGTTTCAGAAGTAGTTCAGTAGTTCAGGGGGAGTTGTTCCTGTGTATCTGTTTCACTAGTTCAGGGGGAGTAGGAGTCTCTGTTTGTTCCTGAATGTCTTGGAGTAGTGTATTGATCTGTTTCAGGAGTTGTGTGTCCTCAGAAGCTGTTGTTGTATGTTTCAGGGGAAGTTTTTGTGTGGAACGTAGTGTTTTATCCGCTGCTGACTCTGTTGCTTGCTAAGTTTGTGTTTTGTTAAGTGAAGAACTTGGTTGTTGTGTCTCTATGTATCTCAGTTTGATTTTAGCCAAAAATTTGCCAAAGGGGGAGATTGTTGGATATTTGGTTGTTGGCTTCATGTTTACTAAAATCAAATATGCAAGCAATATGTGCGTTTTCAGAAGCTGATCCTCATTTGTGAACAGTACTTCAGAAGCTGGGCTTCAGAAGCTGAACAATACTTCAGACGCTGAACCTTCAAAAGCTGATGTTCAGACGCTGAATAGTACTTCAGAAGCTGAAATGTTCAGACGCAGAACTTCAGACGCAGACTTCATAAGTTGGTCCCTGCGTTCTGGTTATTTTCTCATGTGATCTTTTTAAAGATTTAATTAAAGAATTCTCCTTGCTGCATTTGGAAAGATTAATTTGCGTGAAGATAATTGTTGAAGATTTGTTTCTTTTATTTAAGAACATATTTTCAAAGCAATCTTTGGAAAATATATTTCTAAATAATAATTGCTTCTATGAGCTTCTAAAGAATTTTGGAACAACATCTTTTGAAGATTATTTGGTTCAGAATTATGGTTGCTGCTGAAGCTATAAATTGAGGACGCTGCTGATTGAAGAATTGACATCAAAAACCAGAAACCTTTAGAGAAAGAGTTAGTCTTAGTTTATGAGTCTGTGAGCTTTGTGCTCTGTTTTTGTACACCACTCAATTGTTAGAGTTGGTATAGTTTATTGAATTGTAATCACTTGAAGCTTTTAAGCAAAAGTGACGTATTGAGTTTTTAGGAGAGTGTCTCCATCTTTGTTTGATTTGTTAGAGCCTGATAATCACTGGGGCAGTGATTGACTGAGGGAAGTAAGAGGGGTCTTATATCTAGGAGTTCCTAGGTAGAAATACCACGGGTAGTGATTAAGTGAGAAGGAGCTGTGAAACAGGGGCTGTTATCATAGGACTTCGAATAGATACTATTATAGTGGATTTCCTTCCTGGCTTGGTAGCCTCCAGATGTAGGTGTGGTTGTCACCGAACTGGGTTAACAAATCACCTGTGTTCTTTACTTTCTGTCTTTTTAATTCTGCTTCTGAACTGCTGTTTTTGCTTACTCTGTTCAGCTCTGTTTTACGGTTCAGAATCAGTCCTGCCATGAATTTCATAAATAGTTTAAATGAAGGATAAAATGAAAGTGAAAAATCATCCCTAAATTGCATATCCCGTTTATATCAAGGTATAGATTGGTACTAGTATATAAATTGTTTTTGTTGATAAAAAATTACACTCATCGTGAATAACGTGCGGACTCTGTCAGCATTTAGGAGTAATGCATAAAACGTCATGAAAATTGGATTATTATTTTTTTTTAAGAAACTAAAATGGAATTATATTGAACAATCTTCTTTACGTATTCCACACAATGAGTGCTAGAAAAAAGCAAAATGAAAATTGGATTATTATTGTTAATGGGAATTTAAAATAGTGCATCTATTTTACAAAAGCTCAATATGATTCTATAGAGGTTCTCAATGATGCCATAATGTCTCTCAAAACACTGAGTATTTAAAGGATGAAAAGACTAAGTGCAAATGTACATTATCCAAGTTATAGTATAAAAAGATATCAATCCCACATGGACTGGGGAGCTATAGTTTCCTACAAATTTCCAGTAGAAAACTTGTTTGAAAAAAAAATAAAATAATTCATTTGTCAATAATAATAAAAGAAAGTTGAAGGTTTGGGAAAACAGTTAAAACGACTTAGAAGTTCTTAAAGTTAAAAGCGTGGTTTAAATAAAGATTCTGTTATGACAGAGCTTTACTAGGATCTACAAAACTATAGCTTTCTATGGCTTCCTGACAACCTGGTGGCCACTGGGAGTATATCGCAACTCAGCCTTCCTGTTAAGCACGTGAAGACGTCCAATCGGAGTACAATCACATAATCTTAACATGGAAAGTTTCTAGGTTGGTCATCAATATTTCCCACCAAAGTGTTATTCTGCTGAGCCTCTGGCCTATGACAAGAGTCCTAGTTATATCTCAGCACTCCCAGACTCCTCCGAGATCTACTACTCGTGCAAACTAGTCTTTCCTGTTCCCTATACCTTTCAGTGAATAGGGACTAACTCATATTTTTCTCTTATATATACAAAAATTTGTTAAATAGTTGAGTCACACCAGTTATGGATTTTATTTGCTTATATATGCGAGAATAAATTTTTATGTAGATATATGAGAAAGTTGATATAATAAAATTTTGATGACTATTTTCCAAATCAAATGTAATGTAATGTTTCTATTAAACAACTTTTTATTTTTTATGCAAAAAACTGTTCAATGTTTGCACCGCACCCGTTGCAAATTTTATGTTCTTATATCTGCATAAATTTTTTTTTATATACATATATAAGAAAATCGTTATGATAAAATTTAAAAACTCATGACTATTTTCAAAATGAAAATTAATGTAGTGTTTCTATTAAATAACATTTTATTTTATATGCAAAACACTGTTGTTAGCCTGTGTTTTTCGACAAAGGATATTAAATACAGTCACTAAGGTTTGATTGGACACGTGGAAGAAAGATGAAAATTTAGTCTAAAGGATTTCTGAAGTTGCACATGTTCGCTCGACAGAATCGAAGCATTAGAGTTGGTCAAAACATGTAACAGCCCGTTTTTAGCTAGAATTATTTTACATATTATTTATACGTGCTTATATGTGTTTATGTGTGATTAATTGCTTGGTTGTGTATTTGATATGAGATTAATGGATTTTTAGCCTAGAAGGGTATTTTGGTCATTCGATGAGCAAGGGTAAATTAATAATTTTATTTAGAGGGTTATTTTGGTATTTTAAGTGGGAATGATTATTTTTACTAAGTTACTAGTGAGTTGGGGTAATTAATTAGAGACGGTAATTGTTCGTTATTTTGACGGTTTAAGCGAATAGTAACTTTGGGGAATTAGTGGTAAGAATATTAAGCCATTAAGACAATTAGAGACCTAGCCCAATTATGTGGTGACTATATAAACACAACACTTGTGAGAAAATTAGGTTTTTACATTCATTTATTCATTCATTCATTCATTTCACAAGATATTTTGAGAGAGAGGTAGAGAGAGAAAGTGGATCAAGAGGATATAAGAAGAAGCTAGAGAGAGAGCTTGGGGTTTGAGGAGCTAGGAGCTAAAGTGAAGCTTAAGCTAGAGGAATCAAGAGCTAGAGGTAAGGGTGGATGGTTCCTTTCATTAATTAAGTCATAATCTTTACTTTCAATTATGGGTTTAAGTGCTTTTATGTTAATTGTGACTTTTTATGATCTTTGATGATGAATTTCGTGCTCCTAATTCATGTGAATTTGTGGGTATGATAAACTCCATGAAATTGTTGGTTATATGCTTAAAAATTTGATACAAGAGATCACACAAGCTCCTGACATTCAGAAGATAGTGGTTGAGCTGAATGTAACTCCAGATGCTAGACCTGGGTTTGTGGTGAAACAAGGACTGTTGTTTTACCATGACAGATTAGTATTAACCCATAATTCACCTTCTATTCCCATGTTGTTAAGGGAATTCCACAACAGTCCGACTGGGGGACATTCTGGTTACCTCAAGACTTACAGAAGGTTAGCTGAAAACCTTTATTGGATTGGAATGCAGAAGACAATCAGAGACTTTGTCAGATCTTGTGATGTCTGTCAAAGACAAAAATATGCAGCTACCACTCCTGGGGGACTTCTATAACCTCTCCCAATTCCAAATGCCATATGGGAGGACTTATCTTTGGATTTTATAACTGGACTGCCTAAGTCTAAAGGTTATGAAGTTGTGCTGGTTGTAGTGGACAGGTTATCTAAATATGGCCATTTTATATTGTTAAAGCACCCTTATACTGCTAGGTCAGTGGCTGAGTTGTTTGTTAAAGAGATAGTCAGGCTTCATGGGGTCCCTAGCTCGGTCATCAGTGATAGAGACCCTCTATTTGTAAGTCATTTTTGGATGAAATTATTTAAATTACAAGGAACACAACTAAAAATGAGTTCGACTTACCACCCTGAAACAGATGGGTAAACTGAAGTTTTGAATAGATGCTTGGAGGCTTATTTATGATGCTTTGCTTCCGACCAACCCAAGAATTGGTCTCAGTGGATTCCTTGGGCTGAATTTTGGTATAATACCACATTTCATGTGTCTATTAGTAAGACACCTTTTGAGGTTGTGTATATATTTTGGTATCACCGGCGAAAAGATGGGTATGCGAGTCCTTGGGATAGGTTGTGGGACTTATGAGGATGAGTCAACGATTCCAATCGATTCCTTCGTTTGGAGCTCCGCTAGCGTTGCAGTGGACGGATCAAGTGTTCACAATCTTTTTGGTCTGAAGATATTGTTTCTAGGGTTTGTTCCCTAGTGAAGTCGCCACTGATCCGGTTGGACCTATGAAGATTGTTTGTTGGGTTGAGTTCCGTTGTGTAGAGGGATTGAGCTTCTTGCTGTCCATCGTGGTCCGCCGCGAGTCCTTCTTCACCGGAGGGGGTGGTGTACCTACATCGTGGTCCGCCGCGAGTCCTTCTTCACTCTTTTTCTTTATTAAAAAATAGGCTTAATGACAATTTTAGTCTCCCAATTTAATCAATTTCTGGATTTTGATCCTTTGGTTTTTAAATTCACAATTTTGATCTCTTGATTTTATCAAATTTTGAAATTAAATCCAACATTTCAATTAACGCTAATGTGATACAATTTTAGAGGACGTGACACTGAACTTAATATACACATGAATGCCACATCAGATTAAACTTAAAACAATCAATAATTAAGAAGAAAAAAGATGAAGGAAGAATTTTTCAATTTGAGAAAAAAATTAGGTTTTCCAATTTTATAGATTTTGTTAAATTATTAATATAAATAATACTTTTTGAAATATAAAAATAGTTATTTAATAAAATATTTATAATTTTAAGTTTAATTTGATGTGACATCTTTGTATGTACTAAGTTCAGTATCATGTCATCCAAAATTGTGCAACATTAACGTCAATTGAAATGTTGGATTCAATTTAAAAATTTAAAAAATTCAATGGACAAAAATCACGGATTTAAAATAGAAAGATCAAAATCCAGAAATTGATTAAATGGGGAGGCTAAAATTGTCATTAAGCCTTAATAGAACCATTTAATGCATGTGAAATTTGAAAACAAATATAGAAAGTGAGTCTATAATGAATGAAGGAGTGAGAATACAAACTCAACTACCATGAAAAGGAAATACCGTATCAGAAAATATCAAAATCTGTCGGTATTAAAACAACTAATATTATAATTTTCAGGCACGAATAAAAAAATCATAGCCACAGAACTAAACAACTTTTCAAATATTATATTATTATTATTATTATTAAAAAAACAAAACAAAACAAAACAAAACAAGAATCCGACAAAATTCTCTGTCACCTTCTTCGGTTCACAAATCTCTTTTCCATTTTCATTTCATTTTTTTCTCTCTCTCTCGTCGCTTCTGGTTTCTCTCTCCTCTAGGGTTTCATCATCATCGGAGAAGGACCAATCTCCAAGCTTCGAATTCGTTTCTCTATTCGTGAATTCGAAGCTTAAGTTTTGGTTCTTCTCCGTGTAATTTCGGTCTCTCTTCAATGTAAAAAGGTTTTATTTTCTTTTTGATCCTTTTCTCAGAAACTAGAAAAAAAAAAGAGAACAATGACGCAGAAAATTCAGCTCAAGGTCTTATTCTCTCTCTAATTCAAGAAATGTTACGTTATAATGAAAATTTGAACATGGGGTGGCACAAAATGATGAATTTTTTAATATTTAACCGTTGAAAAATTAATGGTTTTGAAGTTTTTTGTTTTTTTTCTGATTTTCTTATTAGATTTTATCAATCATTAGGCTCTGTTTTGTGAACGTGTGTAATAATTATCATTTGGCAGAATAATTATTTTAACTGTAAACAATAAAGATAGTTATAGTTATATGCAGTAAAAAAAAACTTTTAGTTATATTTTTTGTGCTAAGGATAAAATTTGACTTATACATTAAACTTAATCATTAGAATGTTTACATGTTATTAAGGCTATTAATTTGTTTAGAATAATTATTTACTAGTTTTTATGCTTTAGAATTCAAATAAACATTCTAGTCAACTATGATATCTTTCTAGAAAGGTTTTGGTTAGTCCGTCACGCTGGTAATGCCGAAATTGTTAGGCTGGACACCTTTATCCGGGTTTGAACCCGGAACTCATAGTTGTGTGTGAGTTTTAGTGGTGTTTGCCACTTCGTTTACAAACCAAAAAAAAAGAAAGGTTTTGGTTAGCAGATTTTGATTTGTTTTTTGTCTTGAAACATTGTTCTGAGCTGACTGAATTGTACAGAACATGAAATTTTAGAGTTAATAACTTGCAGGACTCAAAAGAATTAGAGTTTTTCACTGAGTATGGGGAAGCTAACAGATACAAGATTATTGAGATTATTGGAAAGGGTAGCTATGGAGTTGTTTGTGCAGCAATTGACACCCACACTGGCGAAAAGGTTGCAATTAAGAAGATTCAGGATGCCTTTGAACATATTTCTGATGCCGTTAGAATCCTCCGTGAAGTTAAGTTGCTGAGGCTTTTAAGACACCCTGATATTGTTGATATTAAGAGGATCATGTTGCCGCCGTCAAAGAGAGAGTTTAAAGATATTTATGTGGTCTTTGAGCTTATGGAGTCTGATCTCCATCAAGTCATTAAAGCCAATGATGACTTGACCCGCGAACACCATCAGTTTTTTCTTTATCAGATGCTACGTGCGTTGAAGTATATGCATTCGGGTATATGCCCGTCTTTCTTTTCATTGTTTGGACTTCATATGCATTATTCGTTTAAAATTTGGCTTTAAACGACTTCTAAATAACTTTATGTTCGGTTGCAGCTAATGTGTACCACAGAGATCTTAAACCCAAGAATATATTGGCAAATGCAAACTGTAAACTCAAAGTTTGCGATTTTGGACTTGCAAGAGTTGCATTTAATGATGCCCCAACATCAATATTTTGGACGGTATGTAGTTTCATTTACAATTGCAAGAGTACAACTGTTTTAATGGTTATGCATTCAGTTGCAAGGTTTATCATCTCTTTATTTTGGTGCTTCTTGCAGGATTATGTTGCTACAAGATGGTATAGAGCCCCAGAGCTTTGTGGATCATTTGCTTCTAAGGTATTAACTTAGCTAGGAGATGTATATCTTTAATTCTTCCATGACATGATATGGATATTGTTTTTCTTGACATATTTGGTATGGGTCCATCAACACTATAACACAGAAACAATCAGCTTCATTGATATTGTTATGAAGACATGAAATACTACAAATACTAGTTTAATCTGTGTGGCTACTTTGTCTTGCTAGGATTCTAATGATTTTCTTGTTCCTTCCAGTCATACCAATATTTGATATACATTAGTTGATGGTTATAAACATTTAAATTTTATTTAGAAGAGATATTCTAAAATGGTATTGTGGTTTTAAGTTGGAGATGTGGAGTTGAGAGTGACATGCCCATGTTTGATGCTGAGTTATGCAATATAAAAATATTATAGATTTTTTACTCAATCAAGTAGTCATTTAGTAAAATGTTGAGTAAAAATAATCTGACACCTGCAGGGAGAAACACGTAGGAAACTATATTTGAACAAGAAATCATAAATCAAATATATTCTATCCAAACAGGCAATCATAGTATGTTGAACGTTCAATGGTGGAAATATGCCTTGCTGTTGCATTTATTTCTTGTATGACATGTCTTCTTTGTTCTCTATTATAGTAAGACTATTGATTTCTCCTGGATGTTGAATTATCTGTTCTACAGGTAAATGTACTGGTTTATTCGTCTGTTTCCTTTTGAATGGTATGGTTGGATGTGTAATTTTCTTTTAAATTTCTGATATTGTTGGCATGCTGTTTGCAGTACACACCAGCGATTGATTTATGGAGCATTGGATGCATTTTTGCTGAGGTGCTCTTGGGAAAACCACTGTTTCCTGGTAAAAGTGTTGTGCATCAGTTAGATTTGATTACCGACCTTCTTGGGACACCATCGCCTGAAACTATTACAGGAGTATGAACTTCTCTTACCTTATTTATCTATTTCATTGGATTTAATTTGTAGGTAGTTCTTAATGTTTTCTTTCATGAAACTAAGTTTCTATATAACTAGTATTTGACACTTCCTTTGTAAATTTTGCAGGTTAGAAATGATAATGCAAGGAAGTACTTGATGGGAATGCGGAAGAAACCTCCTGTGCCATTTGAACGGAAATTTCCAGATGCTGATCCATTGGCACTTCACCTTTTACAAAGGCTTCTAGCATTTGATCCAAAGAATCGGCCAACTGCAGAAGAGGTATATGTTCATCTATAGTGTAACGTGTTACCTCTAGACCCATCTAGGAAATACTTCCTCCGGAATCGTATATAAGAAAATATAGCGAATTGTACGCTTATTAAGAATGCTAGAAAACATCATTTTTTTTAATGTAATAAATATAATTTTATTCTCCAAACCACCCTTTCTCTTCATTTACTTTTCTTTGGGAACTTGTTCCATGATAACATTAACTAAAGGATATTTTTAGAATAATAACATTAAATAAGGTACAATAAGTTGGTTTTTACTAATATTTGATTGCACCAAATATGACCTGTTTTTTTGCTTTTAATTAAGTCCAAATGGAGTATCTATTTGAGTGTATTTCAAGAACCATCATGAAAAGTTGACTTTTTGTTCATTATATACCTGATAGAATCCATTCTGCATGTTCTGTTGGCAGGCACTGGCTGATCCTTACTTCAAGGGCTTGGCAAAAGTTGAGAGAGAACCTTCGTGTAAGCCAATCTCAAAATTGGAATTTGAGTTTGAGAGGAGACGGCTAACAAAGGATGATGTTAGAGAACTAGTATATCGGGAAATACTAGAATATCATCCTCAACTGCTCAAAGATTACATGAATGGAACTGAAGGCGCCAATTTCCTCTATCCTAGGTCAATATACACTTCTATTGATTATACTCTATCCCCGTTGCTCTTTTCGCCGATGTTGTTATTGATGCATGTGTAATGATGTTTATGTGCAATGCATATTATTTATGCATTTATGCCCCTTGCAGTGCAATTGATCAATTGAGGAAGCAATTTGCTTATCTTGAGGAAAATGATGGAAAAAGTGGGCCAGTGCTTGCTCCTGAAAGAAAGCATGTCTCCCTTCCAAGGTAAGATCAATAAGAACCAAACATGGTAGCCTTTCCCCTTGATGTATTTAAGTTGCTGGTTATTGAAGTTTTGATTACATGTTGAGTTTGTCAGAGTTTTGTAGCTCAATATTTCTCGTGGTATGTTAACACAATCATTCCTATTTTACAGGTCCACTGTTCACTCTAGTGCAGTTCTTCCAAATAACCAGTCAACTTTTGCTTTGTGTGAGAACAAGAAAATGGTAGAAGATACATCTAAGAGTTTGAGAGCAGCCGGAGAAAATTCTGGAAATCAAATAAGGGGTGTACAGCCTCCACCACGGGTGCCAGGTATACGAGTTCAAACTATAATATGCACAATTCTGTAAAAAAAGTACACTTAGGCTCTGTTTCGTAAAAACTAGCGGATAGATGATAAGCTAGCTTATAGCGGATGACTTATAAGCTAGCTTATTGCCGATAGCGGATAAGCTGACTGATTGAATTGCAGTGTTTGGTAAAATTAGCGGTTGAAGTAGCTTATAAATATGAAATGACATACAAAATGGTATATTTAATTAATATTGATTTTTTCCAATTAAGATTACAGGGGTAAAATTGAGTTGAAAGATGATAAGTTATAAGCTACTTGAATTAATTAGCTTAACAAAAAACGCTATAAGCTCATAAAAATAAGCTATAAGCTCATGAGAA
Source organism: Medicago ruthenica (assembly GCA_018208015.1). Lineage (NCBI taxonomy): Eukaryota > Viridiplantae > Streptophyta > Magnoliopsida > Fabales > Fabaceae > Medicago > Medicago ruthenica. The sequence goes on from CM031378.1 coordinate 39,180,225, forward strand.
AGTGACATTACCAAACGGGTCTTTTTTAATCATATGAGCTTATAAGACATAAGTTATAAGCTCAAAAAAAGTGTCTTGCCAAACAGACCCTTAGAAAGGTCCTGACTTTCCTTTTACCTTCCAAAAACAAGTGGATGGTAAGATGTTCTTAATCTGATCTGAAGAGGATGGAGCTAATTACTAAGAAACACCACAAAGCAAATTCTAGATCTTCCATGAAACTCCACAATGTAAAATAATTTGATTGAGCTGTGAAACGTGTAGCATATTAGGAGAAAGAGCCATCCCAATATTACATTTTGCAGCATATCAACAAGAAGCCTCATCCCACTAATTGAGTTTATTTTGAAGAAAACTACCTGCCTCACTAGCATTTTTCTGACGTGTATATGCATGTTGTAGCCTAAGAGGATGGATGATAACTTCCTTTTACTATTTTTATCCATAGATATGATGTAGTGTTAATTTATCTTGGATTGGTTGATATTCCAATATATTCTTGATTCGTTATTAATCTTCACTTAACATCAAACGTTTATTCATCAACATATGAAGTTACTAACTTAGAATCTGAAACAGTAAACCATATTGCACACTGAATAATAGTACTTCTATTAATAATTCTGAATTCCCAGGGAACTACTGTTTCAACTGAGATAAGTTACAAGTAAAAAGGGAAGTTGTAACTTCTGAATTGTTCGCTTTAGAGTAGACAAATCCATTAATGTAGTGGTTCTGCAACATGAAGTTCAATACGATACTACAATGTTATTTCATATTGCTGTTTTCTGTCTATATTTAACGTTGCTGAACAGTTTTTCTTTTGTTGCCACAGCTAAGCCAGGGAGAGTAGTAGGCCCAGTTCTACACTATGAAGATGCAAGAATCACATACTCTTCTATCGACCCAAGGATGGTTTACCAAAATACTACTCAAGCAGTATCGAGTCGCTTAACGCAGCAGTCCAACTTACAGGCCACACCAACCTCTGATTTGAACAATAACCCATACCGTCGGCGAGGCAATAACAATAACCTAAATGATCATGTAACAACTATTGATACAAAACTGCTGCATGCACAGTCTCATATTGGTGTAGTCGGTGCTGCAGCAGTAGCTGTTGCCACTCACAGTCACAGGTATTCAAGGGGCATTCAGTACAGTTTGTCCTAGGCTTGAAGTTCATGAGATTGAAACCTACTATGCTAGCCCAGAATTGAAGGGAGTGACGCTTATTAACTTTAGATGGGTTTAGGTTTTCATTTTTTACTTTTTGATCACTATCCTTGTAATTATATGCACGGCATTCAATTGTTAATAAAGAAAGTTGATTGCGTATATGTACAACATCAAAGTTTGGATTGTTTTTTAATCTCTATAAATTCGATTTATTGTACTCAAAGTTTGTTTGAGGTTTGTTCGGAGAGTCCCGACTTACTAATTGTGTCAATGCATGTAATTTAGATACCACTTTTTCACATTTAGAAAATCCCAGGTAAATTATTGCAGGTAAAAGTAAATGCAATTACATTCTCCTCAGTTATGTCCTTTTTTCTGTATATTTTTCCATTTTACCTTTCTCTTTAATTTCAAGTTACATTGCATTGTTGAAATATAGCATGCTACTCTTAATTAATGCAAAATTATAGGATAAGCTAGCAATCTGTGTATCCACATGGAATAACTTCAGAATAGTTGAAACTACAAAAACAGGATGAATTAGAGATTGGAGTTAGATTTTTCATAAAGTTAAAATAAACTATAGTGCTTATGGAACAAGAGTGACAGTATTGTCTACAGAATTTTCAGCTGGGAAAAGTGTAATTGGAGCATCAACAAGCTTCTTCATTTGAGTAAACTTCAGTGCTAATATTGGTTTTCATAACATCACACTGGCGCTGAAATTATACATGTCAATTTTATGGTCTCCAGCCATGTGACTGTTGCCGGCATGATCTCCAATGGTTGCATTACTTGCACCCTGTGTCAATATGTGAATTGAGATGTTGAGATTTTAGATTGGTGGCAGGTTCATCTCATGACAAAAGGTTTTTTACTTTGTTACACTGGCTGTAATTCTGTTCAAGTCACACTTGAGTGGAGTATAATAAATGTGGGAGCGATTCTAATCAGAATCGTTCTCCGTAATATGAAAAATTAAACTCTTATGTTAGACCCGATCCTTGTTGGTATATAGTAAAAACTTCAGTAGTGGAGAAAACCTGCATTTGATATGGCAGGCATACTATAGTAGTGATGATCATTCGTTATAGAAAATTGAATGCTAGAGTTAAAAACGGATCCATAAAAAACTTGTGAAGGCATAAAACTTATCATGTGCAAATTTACACATGTTAAGAAGTTTAAAATAGTAACTTTGCATTGAAACTTATACATTTTATTAGTTGTTTTAACATGTGTAAAATTGCACATGTTAGACAAACTCAACTTATACTAGATAGACTACATTCTTAAATATAACATGAAAACCATTTTGTTAAATTATATTTACACCTTGACTGCATCAAAATTAAAAGATTCAATTTTTCTTTCATGCTTTAATCATCTTTCCTTTCAAAATAGAATTTAAACTTTTGAGAAATATGTCAATTATTTTATTAGCAACATGTTTATTTAAAAAGAAAACTAACAGATTTTCTGAGTAGTGCTTGCATTCTAGAATGATCGATGATTTACAACACACCAATAGTCTAAAAAAAGTACATAAAAACATGTATAATTGAAAGCATATTTGTTGCATTATCTTATGTTACATTACCAACAAGATCAATGATTCTTAATTAACTTACAATCAATTTTTGTGGTGATAAAGCTGGTTGGGAAGGAACCATAAAAAAAAATTCCAAAAGTAGACAACTCTTCCCCGCACATGAAATAGTTAAGCATAAGACCATTTTTAAAATATAAAGTGAAATATTAAAATAAAAATAAAACAAAACCCATGATTTTAAGTCATAATACAATTTTCTAACCATGAAGGATGATTTTATCCTTTCATTCTTCTTTATTTTTATCACTAAAACCTTCGCTAGCTTATTTAGCGGTTTGCACTTCCTATTTTATGCTGTCTTTTTTGTGTAGATCTAGTATGGGTTATAGATTTGTAGTTTTTTTTTAAGCAAAGGAAAATATAATAAATAAATAGAAATTACAAAAGCTGAGGGGACATAAACCTAGCAGCAACCATAAATCAACCGTACACAGGAATACATCAAAGGTTAATACAAAAGTGGTATTTAAAACCTAACTGAACGGAAATAAAGTCCGGTATTGAACCCAAATGCGAAGCAAACTATTACACTACAACACAATTTAGCAAAACTAAATTGCAAAAGAAATTGATGTCTAAAAATCTACAACCATATTATGAACCATAGACGAGTCAGAATATAATTAAATTCATCTTTGAGGATGGCATATGAACTCGACCGTCAACACGGTGACGAATATCCGCACACCCACAATTTACTGTGACAAACCACGTAAATTCACGACCATTTCTTGTCACACAATCCAAAATCACGAGACCGACTAAGATTTTTTAAAATTAGCCACAACCCAAAGCAGTCCAAAATCCTTTGACGCAGTGGGTGCAGAACTTAATCTTGAAGAGAACCTGCAGAGAACAGAAAAAACCGAACCTGCAGAGAACGAAACCAGATCTGCAACAACCGTCCAAAACTGAAACCACCATCATTACCCACCACGACCCTTGCAGATGGCGAAGAATCAAAGAGAACAAACGCCGGAGGAGGGTTGATCATGCTGGAGCAGAGGCGGCCGCCGAAAGGATGGTAGATCTCACCTTGTAATAGTATCGGGGCGTTTAGCAGTGGATTACACACAACAACGCGTTTTAGAACCAACACTTAAGCCCTCTGATGCTAAAACGACCACCAGAATGGTGAAAAACCACCACAATGAATGCCACAGCCACCGAAAAACTGATGTTTAAGAACCCTGTCGGGGGTAAGAGGTGGTGCGGAGGACAAAACCACTCATCGCACCACCATCTACAACAGCTACATCTTGGAGGAGAGTTTTTCGTTATAGATTTGTAGTTGTTTCTTTATAACTGAGTTTTGGCCTAGCCTCCCCAATTATATTACTAAATTTTTTATTAATACATTTTTTAGTTTTTATATATAAAAAAACAGATTGAGCCTTTGTCCAATTTTTTTAAATTTTGGCCAAATTATTATTATAAAATATTATGGTTATTTTGGCATACCTTTTTGGAATTTTGGACACCTAAAAGTATTTTACATTAATTTATTTCAGCATATTCCTGACTCTTTTAGTGACACTTTGATATACCCCACCCTCTCTACTGATGTGTCATAAACCTTCACAACGGAGACAACCCACATTTGGGTACATATCACTCATTTATAATTTTTTAATAGTAATATTTAATAAGTACTCAATCCCTTTAACCCAACATCTCACACAAATTTCTTAAATGAGACTCACTGATCAACTATCAATAACTTTATATCATTACTTTTCAATTTTTTAATATTAAAATAGTGTGAGTCTCGCTTAAGATTAGTGGTCTTAAGTGAGACCATAAGTCTTATAAGACCATGCAAAAGTTTCTCCCCAATAAGGGTACCTAATACGTACAAGGTCTTATATGTTTAAGACCCTCCCATTGTTTAAGGAGTGATTTTATTTTATCATATTATCAATTAATTTGATGTTTTATTTATGGAAAAAATTATACTTTCACTTATACTTATAATGTTCTTTATAATCGGTGCATGAATATTAGATTGTTGTTAAAGAGTCTCACATCAGATAAGAGATGGTCTGACAATGTGTTTATTAGTGGAGAAAATCTCCACCTCACAAACCGGTTTTGTAGGATTGTGTTAAGCTCAACAATGATTTTTAAGATGGTATTAGAGTCTCTCCAAAATCCATTGAGCCACCTATTACAAGGTTTTCACTATCGGGTCAGTCTCACATCAGATAAGAGATGTCTGACAATGTGTTTATAAGTGGGGTAAATCTTCACCTCACAAGCCGGTTTTGTATTCAGCCCAACCACTATTTTTAATCACCTCACAAGCCGGTTTTGTGAGGTTGTATTAAGCCAACCACGATTTGTAGAGTTGTTTTAATATTCTTGTGATAACAAAATATTTGGTTGTTTTAACATTCTTGTGCATAACAAAAATATGATAATGTAAAGGAGGTGATTAAAATCATAGTTACTTTTTGTAATTGTTGAAATTTACTTTCAGTTCTTGAAGTTATTCAAAATGAATTGTTTTTATTTGGATAAATTTGTTGCGCGTATAGAATTAATAACAATTATATGGAAATGATGCTTACATACTATCATCACTTACATGATTTGGTATACTTGCAAAATAATTGCTATCAAACCGTACCCTCCTTCTCCTTCTTTTCTTCTCTCTTTTGAGGCTAAATACTATCCATATGTGGCGGGCAAGCAGGAGTGAGAAGGTGGTATTCTATCACAATTCTTCGATCTAAAAATCAATGGATAAATTTTTAATTAAAGAGGGGATGTAGATAAGATGATCCGTGATTTGGTTTTGTGTGGGGTGGTCGGGAGTTACAGGAATTAAAGATAATGGTTGTTTTTGGGATGAAGGACACACTCTTTATTAATCCACATAAATTAAGCAAAAAGTGACAACAGCTTCTCCTTAGTAAAGATAGTATAAACAACAATTTTTTTTTATAATACACATAAACATTTGAAGCTTTGTTCTACTTCTATGACAGAATACACGTAATTGAAATGAACGATGACTCCATATTTATTGGGTAAACAAGAAAAAAACAAGAGTGCATAATCGCACACCACTAAAAATAAAGTTAACCATCCTTTCAGATTATTCTTTCTGGAACACAACGGGAAGGGCACTGCCATCAAGAGCCAACAGAATCTTACCATTCTCACGAACAATACCAACAGTCCCACATTCAAACTTACAACTCGGACACACTTCTGTAGGACACCATTGAATGTTATAGATACCTCTAGTTGGAGTTTCTACAATCTTAAAGAAGTTACCATATGATCCAACTGTACCATCATCTCTTCCGGTGACAATGAACCTCCTTCCACTCGTTGCATCTTTCTCACCCAATTTCCATTCTGTTGACTCTCCACAACCTGTGTGAGCTTGGAATATCACTCTCAAGTCTCTATTAAGCCTCACCTCGTCGTCCTCGTGATGGGGAGCAAAAGGAGAGAATACCACAGCCAAACCAGATGACAAATCAGCGTTCTCAAGACCGACATGCAAAAGACAAGCGTCATTTATGGGGATCAAAGTGAAACGCCCTCCATTGCCGGTGATAGCAGGCCTGACGAAGTATTCCTCATCGTCTTCAACGGGTTGGCCACTTGTGTCGATGACAAACTGGGCTATTGATGTTGTTGTCATCAAAAGACACACATTAGCAAGGATGAATATGGTGAAGGATCTAGTTGACATGGTTGTTATTTAATTATAGGATTAATATGAAAACCTTGCTTGCTTAAACTCAAAGGCTATGTATTAGAGGATTTAGAGGTTTTGTGTTTTTGTTGTTGATTGCCTGCCAAGCAAGGTATTTATAGGACTGATTATGATACAATGCAATGTATAGAATGATTGATTGATAAATGAACAAAAGTCCAATTAATTAATTACATGAAATTTCTAATTGCTAGCTAGCTTTGTAACTCCTATCAGAACAAATTAACTAATAAATCTTCCGCTGGAATGGATGAATAAAAGCATTATGTCACTTTGTTTAGATCGCGAGATTTTGATAGGCTGGAAATGGTGAACTTTTTTCTAGTTTGAACCGTCTAATTAATAAGATATACATAGTTGCGTATAGAGACCAAAATTCACAAGCAGGTTAAAACCCTTTTGTCTCTTTTTAATTTAAAAAAAAGATTGAAAGGGGTTTTTTTTTATTGATTAAAGTAGCACTAATGATCAATTTATAACTGTCTTTCAGGAAATTTGATCTTTGTATTACTACGAAGTTATAAGACTAAACTCTTACAACAACTGAGCTGGCACCTCAAGCGTATTTTTGTCTTTTTCATTTTTATAAATTAATATTTTTTTATAAAGTAATAATTAAAAAAAGAAATATTGCATTTCATGTTTTTGTATTGCATCAATATAGCAAGTCTTAATTGATCACAAACACAAATCAAAAATACGCAGGCAAGGCACACACATAAAGATAAGTTAAATTAAAAGATTAAAGTAAAAAATGATGTGACTAATTTATTTCTCTTTTAATTTTTTTCATTTGTGTTTGTGCATCCAAATATTTTTTATTCGGAGTTGTGACTAAGTTTTTTTTTTTAACAACAAACAACTTTTATTAATAATAGACGCGAACCAAAGTACAACTAGTACCAATGGAGGAGTAAGAAAAAAAGTTTGGACGGACCACCAAAGTAAACTAATATATATATATATATATATATATATATATATATATATATATATATATATATAAAGTTGGCCACAAAAAAATTTAAATTACATAACTTAAAAATTCAAAATAATCATCTATTTATTTCGAGTGACTTAAAAGTGTGATAGTAAAACGTACTGAGATGGAGAAGATGGTCGATCACAAGTTAATTTTATGTTAATATTAATTAGAGAGAGAGAGAGAACAAGAAACTTGACATTTAGTGACAGGCAAAAACCGTAGGTAAATGTCCTTTCTCCGTAGGTATAGCCCAAAATACCTATACCTACAACCATTTTTTTGTGGTCGATACTGGTGTTATACCTACGGATTTGAGCCGTCACTATAGCCTATACTGACGTAATTTGGTTGTTGGACAAAACAATTAGGTTTCTACGGATCTGGGACGTAGGTATAGAACCTAGTCTGAAACTTCAAAAGTTTTTTACCTATGGATCTGGGACGTGATGCTATATTATTTTAAATTTATATTTTATGAAATTAATCAAATTACAAACTAGGCAATTAAATGGATATATTTAGAAAGTAAAAAATATTTCCACACCATATATATTGAAGATTAACACCAAATATTCCATACATAGAAATTAATAAAAGCTAAACCATGTCAATTCTATTGTACTTTAGAGCATTAACCAAAACAAGACAGAACCATATTAGGCATACAAAGCCTTATATATAACAATGTCAATAAAGAAAAGAACCAAAACAATGTCTAGCCTAGTTTCTAATTTCAAACTTCCATCTTCAAGTCTCCATATTAGCGTCCTCATCTTCACCTACAAGAAATAAAAAGAAAAGATGAATAATAACACAATTCAACTTTGAGAAAATCACTCCTAAAAAACAAAGAAAATATTAACAACTTTAATTAATCCATCCATGTCACAATTCATCCATGTCATGCATGAAAATATTGACAATGCTACCAGAAAACATAGATTGACAAGTTTGATTTAAACCATACCTGTCTGTTTACCATTCTACAAACCGAACGCTCCAAATCTGAAACCACCTGAATGAAATGACAAGTTAGGAGCCACAACCAGATGGAGGAATCGATTGTTAACACAAGAATATCAGAAAATATCACAGTAGTATGTATTTTCATTAGTAGAGAAGTAAGATGACTATCTAAATATACAAACTTCTTAGCACTTAGAAATTGACATTTAAGAAGTTAATAGAAAATACAATGAATGTAAATTAGGCTATGTACTGTACCTTTGCCATGGAGGTTAAAATATCAGCCAAGAAAAAGTCGGGAAACGAAATTGGCTATATGAAGAAAAGAACTGTTATTTGTGAGCGAAATGATAAGCTTTGTGTAATCCATAAGAACATCAATTAAACAAACTTACAGAATCTAATGAAATAAAATACATCTAAAATATCAACACCATTGAACCAAACTAGTGGCTCTCAGCTTACTAACATCATGTCTTCACATCAATAAACCTAAAGGAACCTATTGGAGATGTTGAATGTGCTTTACAAAAACCAAATGCAGATAAACACTCAAAATTTGATATCTGCCATGATAGTCAAGAATCTTACATGCAGAGGGAAAGCTATTTGCAATAGTCTCCTCAAAAAGAAGTGATTTAGGCGAAAAAGGGTTACATTGCCCGCCTCGCGGCTGACAAGATTAAAGTGTATGTTGTGTGTTGTATTAAGAATGGTGTTGGGATCACGGGGATTGCGTGAGTATATAAATTTTTTATTTGGAGTTTTCGGGTGTGCTGTCTACTTTTGGTTGCGGCTATGGGACTGTTGTAAGGGTCGGGACTGTTAGAAAATGGCTTGGACAACAGCTACATCTAGCTGTTGCAGGTCTGTTAGAGTATGGCTTGGACAATAGCTACCTCTGTTGTTGCAGGTCTGTTAGAGTATTGTCAGAACAACAGCTAACACTGTTGTTGTGGGTCTGTTGTGCAGCCTTTTGGGTCTATTTTTTGTGGGGTTTTGGTGCAGCTCTTGTGCAGTCCTCTTGTGGGTTGCGGCTGGCTTTTGTGTATCTTACGCAAGGGGAATACTAACTAATAAATTGGCTGTTTATAAAAAAATATCCATTCCCTACAGTCCTAAGCACATCCAATACACATTAAACATGAACTCTAAGTGATAAACATGTAATGTTCAAAGCATCAAAATTGACAATCAGTGCACTATTCAAAGCAAAGAGCAAATTCAAACTAATGCAAAACAACTCATATGATCAATTGTTCAAATTAACACAACACAACTCATAGATTCAAAATAACACAACAATTATTAAAATGAAGCAATAACAAAAATCTGAATCAAAATCGAATAAAACAAGAATCAGAAAACAAAATATACCAGCAATTCGTAGATGAAGAGCAAGGCTAGGATAGAACTGGAACACGAGTCACGAGCAGGAACAAATAAGTCACGAACTGGAACGCGGATCAGTTCTACCTTCTATTTGCAAACGAACTAAAACGAATCATTAACAAACGAGTCCTTAACTCTATTAAGATGTGAAGTTAGTCCCTATTTTAACTACTTATTATCAATTAGGTCTTTATATTTCAACAATTTACTATCAATTTGGTCTCCATGTATTCAACCACTTACTATCAATTTAGTCCCCTAAAATACTCTCAGAATACTAATTAATAATGAGTAAAATATGACAAATTCAGTGACCCTTTGGTAATGTTCACAATCTTAAGGACCTATTTGAGTGCGGCCTACAAAGTCAGATACCATTTAGTGGTTTACTCATTTCAATTCCCAGTAGCTTCTTGATTAAAAAAAATAAATCATCAAATTAGTCTCTAACTTTGTAAAGCGCTCTCAATTAGGTCCCTAACATTATGATTATTTCAAAAATGTCCCTAACATTACTATCGAATTCGATCCAAAGACTAATATGAGTAAAAAAAATCTATAGAAGCTTCAAAACTAGTTCCACATATATATCTGATTCAACAAAAGCCATATAAGTATACAATAAAGAAACAAAAGTAATGGTTATGAATAAACTCACCAAGTTGTTTCAACTCACGAAGCCTGCAGTATATACAAAAAAAACACATATTAAAAAAACATATTAAGTATACAATAATGAAACAAAACAAGATTTTGAAAATAACCCATTTCATAGAATCACAAAAGGATTCAATCTTGCCTTTAAAACTGTTCAGTGTCAATGAACTTCAAACTCAGCGGCAAAACAAAAACAAGAAAAAATAATTAAAAATAAATTAAAAAGAATAAAAAATTTAACTGAATCAACATTGTCACAAAAAAAGTATATACAGAATCGATGAAGAATAAAATGAAAAAAATTGAAAAAAAATATTACAGAATCAACATATACAAAAAAATTGAAAAAAATGAAAAAATTACATAATTGATGAAGATGTTGCCATGAGCGATTTGTGAACGAGGAAGTGGATCGAACTGAACTGGTGAACGAGGAACTGAGATGGTCTTTTGATTTGGGAATGAGTCGATTTGAAAACGTGATTTGGGGTCGGTGAACGAGGGTGAAGAATTAGATTTTGGATTTGAGAACGTGATTTGAGTCGATTTGGGATTGGAACAAGGAGATTTTGGATTTGGGTCGGTGAAGGGTGAAGAACGAGGAACTAGAACAAGGATTTGGGGTTGGGATTTGGTTAGTGAAGGAGAATTGGGATTTTGGAGTGTTTTTCAATTTGGGATTTGCTTAATGTCTTTGAAATTTGGAGGATTTGGTTTTTTTTTCTTCAAGCAGATTAAGTTTGTTTATGGGATTTGGTTTTCATCTTTCCAATTTGGAGGTTGGGAAATTTGGTAAAGGTGGGATTTTTCCAGGTCTAAAATTTCATTGGGCGCCATTTTTTATTTGCACACATTCATTATGCAGTCTGTGTATTAATTCTTATATTTTTATTTTACTTTTTTAAAAATGTCTATACCTACGGCCACTTCCGTAGGTAAATCTGTTCTATACCTACGGTTTTTTGTCCGTCACTATAAACCTCCGTTGGTATATGGCATTTTTCTTGTAGAGAGAGAGAGATGAGAGGTGGCAGCCATACAGTTAACCTATGGCCACCGCGTCGGTATTCCTTTTCGTCGGCGGTGAGGTCCAACGGGAGGGGTAGGGTGTTAGCGGGTCACACCCTTCTAGGCCCAAAAGAAAGATCCAAAAGCCCACTTATTTGAAAGACTTCATTTAGAGTTTCAATCATTTGAATTTATTTAAGTTTTATTAGTTATGTTATTTTAATTTCCCTAAAATGTCAGATGTTGACACTTGTATGGTTGTGATGAGCTGTACCATCATAACCCTAGCTATTTAAGTTGTAAGGTTGGACCTTGAACGTTATGAAAAATGATATTGCAGTTTTTATTTCTTCCTTTAATTCCTGTCCTAGTTCTTCTAGTTTAATTCTAATTTAGTGGTAGTTGCAGAACTGTCCATCATTGGTGCTTTCATCTTGTTACTCCATGCCTCCTAAGCCTACCAATCCCTCCCCAAAAGACCTTGAAGAAGCTATTCAAGCCACAAATGTGCGTTTGGATGAGATGGTCATTCATAACAACTTCACCCAAGCCAATAATGAAGATAAGATGAAGTTTATGGATTTAAAATCGGATGCAATCACATCAATGCTTGAAGCCATGACAACCAGATCTGCACAGCAAAACCAGCCTCTTACTGCCATAGAGGCTATATTTGTCCAGCAAGATCAAGTTTTTGCAGGTATACCCTTTTCCCATGGTCCTGAAAATATTATTATCACATCACCCATCACTGTTGCAATACCCAATACACTCTCACACACCAGCCCACACTTAACCTAAATGGACAACCACCGCCTTCACCTTTTCCACCACCATTACATTCTGGATCTAACAACCACACAACACCATATTTCAATAGTAATTCTCAACAACAATCTAATCTTTTCCCTACTTTTATGCAATACCAAAACACACCTTTTTCCCAAAATTACCCCAACCATCATTCAGATCCCTAAAAGTAGATCTGGGAGTTTTTGATGGGACAGACCCTTTAGAATGGTTGTTTCAAGCTGAACAGTTTTTTTTTCCCTTTTATTCAATTCCTATTGAACAACGTTTAACCATGGTTACATTTTATATGAAAGGGGATGCCCTAGCTTCGTATAAGTGGATGTTCCAAAACCACCAGCTGCATGATTGGACCACTTTTACTAAATCCCTAGAACTGAGATTTGGACCCTCTACGTATGAAAATCACCAAGCACAACTTTTTAAATTTAGACAAACATGTTCGGTTGCTGAATATCAATCAAATTTTGAAAAATTGGGCAATAGGGTGTTGGGTTTACCACCAGAAGTTATTTTAAATTGTTTTATATCTGGCCTTTTCCCTGAAATTCAAAATGAATTAGCCATCCAGCGTCCCTACAATATTTCCTAAGCTGTGGGATTAGCCAAACTCATTGAAGCCAAACTTAAAGATGCGAAACCTAAATTTTCAAAACCCTACCCACACATTACCTCAACCCCTTCAAACCCTAATTCACCTAAACCAACACCTATCACTCAACCCTCTGTTAACCCACCTAAACAAACAAACCCAACACACATAAACACTTCAGCAACAACTTTTCCCAAACTACAAATTAAACGCATCACAGCCGCTCAAAGGGATGAACGCCGAGCTCAAGGACTATGTTTTAATTGTGATGAGAAATTTGTTCCTGGGCACAAATGTGCTGCTGGAAAATTTATGTTACTCATGATATAAGACGATGAGACGGAGGAAATTGTGGAAAATAATGATTCTATGACTGAACCTGATGCTGCCATCGAAACAGAACAAACCTATTTCCAACTCTCCACCCAAGCTTTAACCGGTCAATTCTCACCATAAACATTGAAATTCAAAGGTCTGTTACATGGCCTCACTGTCTCTGTTTTAATTGATACAGGTAGCACCCATAATATTTTACAGCCTAGAATCACAACCCACCTATAAATTCCCACCAAACCCATCCCAAAATTTTCAGTCATGGCTGGAAATGGCTCCCATTTGAAATGTTCTGGTCTATGCCCTGCAGTCCTAATCACCCTCCAAAACAACCTCTTTCATATACCATTTTACTTGTTACCTATTGAAGGAGCTGATGTAGTCTTAGGAATGGAATGGTTAAGGACCCTTAATGTAATATCCCGCTTATGACCCAAGTATTTATCAGTATTGAGACGATGCATTAAAGATATTTTGGGAAGGGCAATTTGGTAATTGCCGTGTTTAGATTTTTATAAAAAGGGAAAAAGGATAATTTTCCCTCATTTCTCATTCTCTTTCTCTCTCTAAAAATCACAAACTTCCTCTCCTTCTCTCTCTATTCCCACGCCACTCCCTCTCCTCACCAATCATCTACCTCTAACCTCTAATCTTGCCCTAAATCAGCTTGCAAGCACACTTTGGTGACTCATGAGCCGATTTGGAAGTAAAAGGAGCAAGGATGAAAGGAAGGAAAAAGGGGCAAAAGCTAGGGTTTTGAGAAAGAGATCAAGCTAGAGTTTGAAGCTTAAGGTTAAGCCAGCACCAAGCAAGATTAAGGTGAGCTCCCTAGGGGTTTTAGAATCCCTTTTTGTGAGTTTTATAGTGTTTGATATCATAGGAAAAGTTATAGAAGTTTTAGAGTTTTACCCTAATTTCCTACTTGCAAATTCCTTGCTCATACATGTTTTAAACCATCAATTTGTAATAGAAAATCATCCCTAGCATGTTTTGGATGCTTGGGTATCTTTAATTGGGCAAAAATGGTGGAAAAAGCCAACCTTATAATTTAATTTTCCTAGCATTTTATTTGGAACTTGTAATATTATAACTTCTCTTGTATCGTCGACAATATCTTGGCACTGATTGTCATACTTTCGAATTTTGCTATTTTGCTTACTCTTGCGTGATGTTAATTTTCTGCAATGTTGGTTTATATTTTTTCAAATACTTACAATTTATTCGCAAAATTCTACTGTCAGCACCTATTTCTTCGACTTCATAAGCACCATTGGAAAATATTTGTACAATTTTAAATGGCCCTTCCCAATTTGGAGACCATTTACCCAAGACTCTATTTTTTTTTGTCCATAGGCAAAATAACTTTCCAAACTAAATCTCCTAAGATTTCGACTTAACTTTCTTATTGTAAGCCTTAACCACTCTTTCATTTTGCCTTGTAAGGACATCTAATGCAAGTAATCTTTCTTCGTCTAAATTAACCAATTCGTCTGAAACCATATCCCAATAACGACTGGTTGGGATTTCAAACTGTCTTTGAATTCTGGTTGACTGTAAACAAATTTCGTCAGGTAATACTGTGTCATGTCCAAATGTGAGTCTGAATGGAGTAGTGTTAGTTGATTCTCTAGAAGAATTTCGACAAGCCCATAACACTTGATCGAGGGTATTATGCCAATTTTGAGGCTTTTGACCTATGTGTTTTTTAATCAAATTAATGATAATTTTATTGGCTACTTCAACTTGACCATTTGCTTGTGCATAATATGGTGTAGAAGTTAATAACTTAAACCCAATCTCATAGGCAAATTCTACCATTTTTCGTCCAGTAAAAACTGAACCTTGATATGTGGTAATGGTTTCTGGGATTCCAAATCTATACAAGATGTGGTTTTGAATAAACTTAATAACTGCCTCTTGATCCACATTGGGTAAAGGAATAGCTACTACCCATTTGGTAAAATAGTCTATTCCAAAAGTATATAATGATGGCCTTTTCACAAAGTAGGTTTAACTTCACCAATCAAATCTAAGGCCCAACCCTTAAATGGCCAAGGTTTTACTATTGCATGTAACTCACTTGCGGGCACATGTTGGATTCATGCATGCTTCTGGCACTCTTGGCACCCTTTAGCAAATTCTATGCAATCTTTTAACATGGTTGGCCAGTACACACCTTGTCGAAATAAGAGTCATTTCATCTTGTGAGATCCACAAGTTCCACTATGATTACTGGATATTGCTAAATATGTCTCATTTTCACTAAGACATTTAAGTAATACACCCTCAGGAGTCTTTCCAATAATCACATAGCTTATGACTCTATACTTGATTTTCGACTGGTGGTCCCTGAGGGATTTTTCAGATATTCGACAATCGGTTTTCGCCAATCATTATTCGACATATTGTCAATGACAAAAATTTCAAAATTTTCAACATTTCTTGACGACAAATCTCTTGACTCTTATGCCCCCCAATTTTCGGTATTGACAATTCAATCGAAGAAAGATGTGTCGAAATGAGTTTATCTTTAATTTCTATTAACTCTTCTAGTTTCACTTTAGAAACTTTATAGCCTGAAGCAATCTGTGCCAATTTTAATAAATTTTGCTTCATTGGACATCGATCTCCTCCATCATGATACCCCACCAAAAGATCTTTTAAACCTTATCAAGATGGACACAAGTGGAGCTTTCTTCTCTAGAGTAGTTTTTGTGCTTTTGATTTTCCCGTTTTGCTTTGTTTTATTTTCTTTTGTTTAGCCTTGTAACAAAAAAATATATATATTTCCCTTCAAAAATCTGAATTGCTAATTTTCGTTGATCCACTTCATTTAAGTACTTGAATGCAACGAACTCAATAAATTAAATAAGTGAGAAGAACTTCTCCTCAGTAAAGAAAGAATACAAAGCCATTTTGTCAACATCTTTGAAGCTTTGTTCTATGATAGAATACACGTAATTGAAATGAACGATGACTCCATATTTATTGGGTAAACAAGAAAAAAAACAAGAGTGCATAATCGCACACCACTAAAAATAAAGTTAACCATCCTTTCAGATTATTCTTTCTGGAACACAACGGGAAGGGCACTGCCATCAAGAGCCAACAGAATCTTACCATTCTCACGAACAATACCAACAGTCCCACATTCAAACTTACAACTCGGACACACTTCTGTAGGACACCATTGAATGTTATAGATACCTCTAGTTGGAGTTTCTACAATCTTAAAGAAGTTACCATATGATCCAACTGTACCATCATCTCTTCCGGTGACAATGAACCTCCTTCCACTCGTTGCATCTTTCTCACCCAATTTCCATTCTGTTGACTCTCCACAACCTGTGTGAGCTTGGAATATCACTCTCAAGTCTCTATTAAGCCTCACCTCGTCGTCCTCGTGATGGGGAGCAAAAGGAGAGAATACCACAGCCAAAGCAGATAAGAGATGTCTGACAATGTGTTTATAAGTGGGGTAAATCTTCACCTCACAAGCCGGTTTTGTATTCAGCCCAACCACTATTTTTAATCACCTCACAAGCCGGTTTTGTGAGGTTGTATTAAGCCAACCACGATTTGTAGAGTTGTTTTAATATTCTTGTGATAACAAAATATTTGGTTGTTTTAACATTCTTGTGCATAACAAAAATATGATAATGTAAAGGAGGTGATTAAAATCATAGTTACTTTTTGTAATTGTTGAAATTTACTTTCAGTTCTTGAAGTTATTCAAAATGAATTGTTTTTATTTGGATAAATTTGTTGCGCGTATAGAATTAATAACAATTATATGGAAATGATGCTTACATACTATCATCACTTACATGATTTGGTATACTTGCAAAATAATTGCTATCAAACCGTACCCTCCTTCTCCTTCTTTTCTTCTCTCTTTTGAGGCTAAATACTATCCATATGTGGCGGGCAAGCAGGAGTGAGAAGGTGGTATTCTATCACAATTCTTCGATCTAAAAATCAATGGATAAATTTTTAATTAAAGAGGGGATGTAGATAAGATGATCCGTGATTTGGTTTTGTGTGGGGTGGTCGGGAGTTACAGGAATTAAAGATAATGGTTGTTTTTGGGATGAAGGACACACTCTTTATTAATCCACATAAATTAAGCAAAAAGTGACAACAGCTTCTCCTTAGTAAAGATAGTATAAACAACAATTTTTTTTTATAATACACATAAACATTTGAAGCTTTGTTCTACTTCTATGACAGAATACACGTAATTGAAATGAACGATGACTCCATATTTATTGGGTAAACAAGAAAAAAACAAGAGTGCATAATCGCACACCACTAAAAATAAAGTTAACCATCCTTTCAGATTATTCTTTCTGGAACACAACGGGAAGGGCACTGCCATCAAGAGCCAACAGAATCTTACCATTCTCACGAACAATACCAACAGTCCCACATTCAAACTTACAACTCGGACACACTTCTGTAGGACACCATTGAATGTTATAGATACCTCTAGTTGGAGTTTCTACAATCTTAAAGAAGTTACCATATGATCCAACTGTACCATCATCTCTTCCGGTGACAATGAACCTCCTTCCACTCGTTGCATCTTTCTCACCCAATTTTCATTCTGTTGACTCTCCACAACCTGTGTGAGCTTGAAGTATTCCTCATCATTCTCAACGGGTTTACCACTTATGTCGATGACAAACTGAGCTATTGATGTTGTTACCACCAAAAGCCACACATTAGCAAGGATGAATATGGTGAAGGATCTAGTTGACATGGTTGTTAGCTTGCTCAAATTAATGCCATAGGCAGGCAGGGCACCTATTTATAAGAATGATCATCTTACCATGCAATCGTATTCACACTCTAAAATTAGGTATCCTCTTTTCTAATTTTCTTCATTTCAAATTATGTCTCTTTTACAATACCAATACAACATATTTTATTTTATTTATTGCACTTCAATCATCTATAACTACTTCACTAACTATAAATAATTAACAAGATTGTTTTAACAAATGATACATATTTTTACAATTGAAATCAACATTATCAATCATTTTTTTAATACTCGCGTAAAACTCAAATAAGACATCTAGCTAATATGAGACGGAGAGAGTATAATGATTCATGAATGAACATAAGTCCAATTACACTAATTAATTTACGGGAATTTTCAAATTATTACTACGAGAAATTAACTAATCAATCTTCTGCGGGAATGGATAGATTATGTAGTACTTAGTTTTGATCGATCGCGCTAATTTGATAGGTGGAAATGGTGAATTTTTTTCCTAGTTTGAATCGTACAATTAATTAATTAGGTTACCTAAATTAATAAGAGAGAGACACTTTTGTCTCTAATTTTTTTTCCTTCTGTCGGTAAGTTAATAAATAATAGGATTTTAATTTGATCCAAAGAAAAAACTAATAACTAATTACAAGAAAATTTAGCATTGCATTTTGTCATAGGTATATATAT
Source organism: Medicago ruthenica (assembly GCA_018208015.1). NCBI lineage: Eukaryota > Viridiplantae > Streptophyta > Magnoliopsida > Fabales > Fabaceae > Medicago > Medicago ruthenica. The sequence goes on from CM031378.1 coordinate 39,198,959, forward strand.
TTTGGGACAAATTCTGGCCTAGGTATTGTATCTTAAAACTATGATAATGTCACACAAGCTTTAAATTTGAAGGGTTTGTCTAATATGAACCTCTAAAATAAACTTATGGATGGACTCTCTTATCATTTTTAGTACGGAGTAATTTTTTTCATGAGAAAAAAGTTAGGTGAAGGGATGGTGCTTTAGTTAAAGGCAAAGACCTTCGGTGTCAAATACAAATTAAGGATTTACATCTATGTCCCTTTAAAGACACTAGTGGTACTCAAACTTGTAACCTCTGAGTTTAAGATATATGTCTTTTTACCACTGTATCAAATTCTTATAGTTAAAGTAAATTTTATCTATACCTATATATAAAAGGGAATACACATGGTTTTTTCCTTTGGTCAAAAGTAACTTGCCCTTAATTTTGAAAAATTAAATTGAATTAGCTACAATTATATACTTGACCTGCTCTTCTGATAACCCCAAACTTGCAGGTAAACATGCCCCACTTTCATGAGCTTGCTCACATAAGTCACATGTAACTATTGCAGATAGTTGGGCAACTTCACGAGCATCCAATCTTTTTGCTAGAGTTTCTAATTGAATGCTGAGAAGTTTGTTACTAGCAAGTAAATCATCCTGAGTGTTAAGATCAATCATACCTTTCTTCTTTTGGGAAGCCTCCTCCTCGGTGTGTGCACGATATTCATTCAGAGACATGTTGTCAATCAACTCCCTTGCTTCATTAATTGTCTTGATTTTCATGGTTCCTCCTGCAGATGCGTCCAGTAACATTCGAGTGCCTGGCTTTAAGCCCGTGGTGAAGGCCTGCATGATGTCCATCTTTGAAAACATGTGACCGGTACACCTCTTCAACAGTAGCTTGAACCTTTCCCATGCGTCATAAAGTACATCGCCTTCTTGTTGATTGAAGTTGGAGATATCCTTCTTCCGCGCCAAGTATTTCGCAGTTGGAAAATATCTGTCCAAGAACTCTCATTTGAGTTGATCCCAGGTTGTGATTGTACCTCTTGGTAATGTGTCAAGCCAATCCTTTTCCGTCTGGTGAGAGAATATCCAAACAACCTAAACCGCTTGTCTGATTCTGATAACCCTAGTGGATTGATGGTGCTACAGGCATCCATAAAGTGTGTCAAGTGAGCATTGCGATCTTCCGACTCCTTACTTGAAAATTGGTTAAATTTCAAATTAATTATGACATTGTTATTGATGTCGAACACCACAGGGTTCGCCGGTTGGAACCCAAGAGATACTTTATCCAAGTTATCCAGCCTTCCAGTCTCCTAGAGTTATGCGAGGATTTTCGTCTCCCATTTCTGACTCGTCTGATGAATAGTCTTAAATAGGGATGGTTTCCTTTTGTTCTGTCATTTCTCTTGCAATTTGGGTTGCTTTCTGAAGTGCTCATCCGGTCTTGTCTTTGTCTAGTTCTAGTGGAAAAATACCTATTTTGGTATCACGCATGTAACAAACTACACAAAGTTCTTAGTAGGACATAGTCAATTGGAATTATATTTTTTTAAATTTTTTGAACAAAAATAAATATGAAAAAAATAAAATAACCGAAAAATAAATTGCGAAAATTAAATGACGGTTACGAATAAGTAATTTAAATTGCTTGGTCGATAATATCAACAACCCCCGACAACGGTGCCAAAAACTTGATGGTCAGATTTAGTCAAGTGTACCAAAACGTTTACCAAGTAATAAAGTGTAAGTAGAGTATCGTATCCACATGGATTGTCGTTCCAACTAGGCAATCTGTGTTACTTATTTGGGAACGATTAAAATAAATAAAACAATAAAAGATAAAGGTTAAAGGGGTTTTGCAATTTGATTTGTTTGCAACAGAGCAAGATTTACCTGTTTTGATTGCAGAATGTTAGTGGCGGTTAGGATTCTTCGAATCCCCTCTATTTATTTGTTGGAATTATTTAACAGTCAAGTCTTATTCAGCTTTTAGTGTTTTCTATTTAAGTGATGAGTTCGTGAGGTCTTACTATCTACCAGCTGTCAAGTTGCACCTGCTGATCACATGGGGTACGTACGTGTGGGGTCTTACTCTCTCAGAGGTTTGAGTTCATCGCCCTCCAGTTGTCAGTTCCAACCTTCAATCAGAGTTTCTATGGGTTTTAGTGTTTAGGGTTGTCAGTCCTATAAGGAGATACACATCCGAGCGTAGAGGTACGTGTAGGTTCTTACTTTCTCAGAGGTATTTGAAACAATAACGGATATTAGGGTCCCTAAATTCTCCGTGTCCTAAAGGTACCCTCGTCTATTGAATCTTAGAAGGACATCAGCACACTCTCCCTCTCGATAGTTCTACAAACGGGCAGCCATATCTTGTCTACCTTACCAAGAATGAAAGAAGAGTGAAGTTAATGGGCTGATTTAAGGCATGAAGTCATTGTGTTTCGCTAATTACCGTACTTGGTATCTTAGTTACTTCCTGATTCGGGCAGGTATGCACCAATATTAGGTATGTTACCTTCGTACGTACCATTATCTCAGGGTGGTTCACTTCAGAGGAGAACAATATTACGCACGACAGCAAAATTAAATAGGATTCGAAAAATAACTGAATAAAGACTTTAAATTAAATAAAACATCCAACAAACAAAATAGAGGTTCGTCTTAGAACCCTAGCCTAAAAAGATTTAGCTGCTCATGGTAACTAAATACAAATTATAAAAGAAATAAAACATACCCTAGAGACTTGGAGTGAGGAGAGAAACTCCTCCCCTGAAGCTCCTAGTGCTTGCCTTCCTCTTGAATAGCTTCGCTCTGAATCATAAATTATGAATAAGAGGAGTGGTGTTTATAGGAAGAGTTTCCACCTGAAGTTGGGCTTAAAAAACAGGTTTTTTCCACTTAAAAGTAGCAAAAAGCAGTTCGGGCCTGTATTTTGAAGGTGAGAAAAACACACACAAGAAGGGGGGGGGGGGTTTGAATTGTGTGACTCAAAAACTTAGTTCTTTTCCTCTCAAAACTTAAGATAAGTTCAGAAGCTGATATGAATCAGTTCTGAACTATTTCTATCAGAGTATATGCAACAGAATAAAAACAAAGAGAGAGGGAAAGAGAGGGACACACAAAGTTTTATACTGGTTCCTTCTCAATGTGAGAAGTAGTGCAGTCCCCTTGTTTTCCAACAAGAGAGTTCCACTATAATCAGCTGATTACAATTTGCTCAACCACTAAGGAAGAGACTTCCAGTTGCTCAATCACAAAGAAAGAGGCTTCTAATGCTCAACCACAAAGGAAGAGGCTTCCAATGCTCAAGACACTAAGTCAAGAGACTTCCCAATGCTCAAGACACTAAGTCAAGAGACTTCTGACTCAGACCACAAAGGAATGAGGTTACAAATGCTCAGTATACAGACTGAGACTTAGGGACCAAACTGGTTTACAAATAAATGAGTTTGGGTTGAACACTTGATAAAATATCAGAGGTGTTCTCTTAATACAACACAGGTTAAGACTCTTAACCTTAAGAAATTCTAAGTTACAAGGACTGAAGAATTTCTAAGAGTTCAGGAGCACTACTTCAGGAGCACTCTTCAGGAGCACCACTTCAGGACCACTTCAGAACTACTTCAGGAGCACTCTTCAGGACTCAGTTTTATTCCAGCTTTGCAACTTGCTTCATAGCTTTCCTTTCTTGCTCTAAGCTTGTTCTTTCATAACCATTCTTAATTTCCAATCAATAATCACTTGGTTCTGAAATCACTTGAACAAAGCATTAGCAAATAACCAATTTTCTATTTAACACTTTGTTATCATCAAAACCATAAAGAGAGATACGTTTACACATAATGTTTCAACAATCTCCCCCTTAATTCATAAGAGAGTTGTTTAACACATTTTGTTCCAACATATTTCCCATGCTCCGGGTGCATGGTTGGGCGCCTGACAAATACTTGGGGCGCACAAGTACATTTTTCTACATGCTCGGAGCGCCTAGCCCATACTCAGGGAGCCTAGGCATGCTCGGGGCTGAAGGAAAATCTACATTTTTAAAGCAGCGGAAATTAAAATTTTTGATTTTCTTTCCTTAGATCGTTACGAATTTGACATGAATCAGTGATAAAATTGTTACCTCTTGAAGTGCAGAAAAGGTTTCGATCATAGTCAAGCAACAAAGCAAAGCCTCTACTCGTCCACACGAACGGTTCTCCTCTAGTTCCCGGTGCTAGCCAAGTGATCAGAGGTTGAGAGAAAACTAGGGTTTGTTTTTCGCCTTTAGGGTTTCTCAAAAGTGTAACTCTGACTTTAGCATAAGAGTTCTATTTATAGAACTACATGTGTGCTCTGCAAGTCAAGTAATCACTATTGGGCTTCCGTAAGCCTATTAACCCATCAGCCTTCGTTAACTGATTAGCGATATTTTGCTAAATGCACCCCATCTTATAAGTCTTACTTATATTTCTCCTTTTGACCGTTCTATTGTATGTGACCCTATAGGTTCTTGTAACGTTGGCAATAATATTAAATCTTATATTTAATATTATAAACAGTGAGCGGTATCTAGCAACACATCACTGCTACCTAAGTAACAAGAATGTCAAGTGATCTCACGAAACCTTTTTCCACAATAATGTTTATGTCTACAATTACTCCTTTGTCCTCATATCTATAATGAACACAAGGCATAGATTGTGTCACCCTTGTATAGCTCAATATTTATATTTCTTGATCCCGAAATATACTGAATAACGAATACGTCCAATATCTCATATTGACTTAATTCGGCATGACCATGCATTTTACAGTCATATTTCATCAAGAGACCTAAAGATATATCTCTGGTTATAAAGGAGGGACAAATCTCATCTAGGACATTCATGTCCCTTAGCATGATTTGTCAAGTGCCCATTAACCAATGTTATGGTTATCTTGTTACAGATAACATTTGAATGACAATAAAACACTTGAGTCAACATCTAGGGATCATAGTGGTTTCTGGTCTAAGAGTGGTGGACTATCAATCTTATCATTTAGGGCACAAAGCTCTCCAGAAGGGCCTGACGCCCTCAAGAAGGGACTCGGCGCCCTCCATAAGGGCCAGAAAGGCTTTAGGCAAGCCCGCCCGGGCGCCGCCTCACAGAGCTTCTAGAAGTCTCTAGAACGCTCCAGAACGCTCTAAACGTGACTTTGGGCCCAAACTATAGGAGGCTATAAATACCCACTTGAGAGGCATTATCAAGGCATCACTTAAACAGACTAAACCCTAGCTTTAGATATTGTACTCACTGCCAGTAAAACTGACCTAGGCCAGACCTCAATCCATGCCGACAAGGTAACCGCCTTGTTTGGCGTCGTTGTCACCGACTCCGGGCATGTGTCTCATCATTGACGGCGCTGAGAATCACGTCGCTATGAACCCTATCAACGCTGTATTTGAAAGACATCAACCACCATCTGCAACGTTATACCAGATTATGTGCGTATTGAAAGTTACTGCTTGCCCCCTTTACCAAAACTGTGGTTTAATTTATTTGATCGGGATTTAAAAATCAGGTTATGTGCGACTGGTAGCTACTGGTTTTTAGAAAACTTATTTGAGGTTTGGTGATATTAGTTGTATCCAATTCCATGGATTTTACGTGTCAAAATCTGTGGTATAACGAATGGCACATGCTAATTCATATTATGGTGTTAGTTCATATTATTTTTTATTAGCTGTAACAATGTTTGTCAAATAATTCAAACCGACTTCAAATTATTATTGTGTTTTTTCAATCCAAAGTTGTAAAAAAAAAAAAAAAAAATCATGTGACTCTTTTTGGATTGGATGTGTGTACTACAGAAACTACTTGTTCTCGTTTGATCAAACGTTTTAACTATTTGAATATTATTTTCGGTTCATATTGTTTCCCATACTTGCTAAACCTCGGCGGCGGCTTCTATTGTTTCTTGTGCTTACTATTAATTTTCTTTATACGTATCTATTTTTTCTATTTAATCCCATTAGTTCCATTGATGCTGCACATATCTATCTAATTCCAATTCTGCCAATATTTTGTTATTACTACTGCCAATATATTATTCCAATTGCTTCGACTGTGCTAATTCAATTCAATTCAATTTGCGGCTGTTAAATTGAGTTTCCAGTGCTTAAAATTACCACTGTGCAGTGCCATTCAGTTCAAATTGCTGAGATTATATTACTGCTGCATGGCTCTTTTTATTTAAAGTTTTCAACTATACACGGGTAACAGGTTCGATCCTTATTAGCTTTTAACATGAATTTATCAAAATTATATTTAGAGTACAGTTTAGTTATTATGTCCGACTAGTTTGAATTGAGTCCAAAACAATTTTTTTCTTAATTTAACTTCAAATTGCACTCATGTTTGATTTTAACGAGCATATGCTAGTATCATAGCTAGCCATCCATACCATGATGAAACTTCTGGTCTTACGATTTAAGGGATATCATTTGTTTTGAAATTATTTTTTATATATATATATATATAATCTGTGAATAATCAGTTTTGCATAAAATATGGACAATTAGCTTTGACTTTATCTGTTTAACTTGCTATTATTTCTCGTTGGTCCATAATTCTAGCAACATTTTTTGCATTTATTCTAATGCGCGAGTGAGCAGAAAAAGGAGTAAAAAAAATAGTAGTAAAAAATAAAGGGGCGAGTTAGTTACAATTTAATAGAAAAAGAAAAATGAGTAGAGCACAAGAGGTAGCACCAAGTTTATAGAAGAAAGACTACTCTAGGTACCCCAAGGTAGAAGTAAAGTGTAGTATTGTTAAAAGGTCACATAGAAGGGATTCTGGCGAGGAAAGTCTTAGTATTTAAGAGGTCCAAGTGACCCACCTCTCTTTCCTGGGAACCCCTTTCATGTACCATTTACTTTGCGAACCGAACTACCTACTTAGTAAAAATATAAATAATGGAGTAATAGTGCCAGATTAGAATGAAGAGAAAATGGACACACGTAGAAGAATAAATTTGAGTAGAAGAGCTAGTTTTCAACTTCATAGGAGAAATAAAGACATGGAAGATAATATAACAATCGAGTTAGGAAGGGAAGTATAAAATCAAAGAAGGAAGTGAGCGAGTTAGTTCAAGTTTAAGATGGGAAGTAGTGAATTCCGATAAGTGATAGGATTGAATAGAGGATTTAATTCCAATCTAATAGAAGAAAGAGAATGATTAGTTAGTCTCCATTGAAGATGATCGAATACGATCAAAACTCTTTTATTTTTATTGGTTGCTTTGCAGTTTGGAAACTATTGTTATGTTTCAGAAAAACCATGGACAAAAGGCAAACAAGCTCGCCAAGGGCGAGATTAAGAATAAACCAACCAAACAACATTACAGAATTAAAATGTGAAAAAGAGATGCATATGGAAGCAAGGATCCAGCCATTAAGAACATGAAGATGAAACGCGAAGTTATTCTAACCTGTTTCGACCTTATTTTAACTGTTTTCGATCTTTTGAGATTTGTTTTGCAGGTTTTTAATGAGGCGCCCTACTTTCTTAGATAAATTGCTTCGTTCCTTCTCTACTTTATGTTTGGCAGTATCAACGAAAAATAAAACACAACTGAAACACGCGAGCGTCTACAATCTACGAATGCAAAATCCTAACCCCAAAAGGGCTCGAGGTCGCCTACAATCTACAAGTGAAAAATCCTAACCCCAAAAGGGCTCTAGGTCGTCTACAATCTACAAATGAAAAATCCTAACCCCAAAAGGGCTCTAGGTCGCCTACAATCTACAAATAAAAAATCCTAACCCCCAAAAGGGCTCTAGGTCGCCTACAATCTACAAGTGAAAAATCCTAACCCCAAAAGGGCTCACTACAAAAAACGCGCATGGATTGCGGCGGTTTTTTTGCTATATTGCGGCGGTTTTTAACCTCCGCAGAATGTTTTGCGGGAGTTTTGAAAATTCCCGCTTATACTAATCCCACAAATTATCTGCGGGGGTTTTTTGCGACCCCTGGTATTCATACCAAAAACCTCCGCAATATGAGTGTTTTATTTGTGGGAGTTTTTAACCTCCTTAGATACATTGTTTTTTTTTTAAATTTCCTTTTTGTTTGATTTCTGGGAGTTTTTAACCTCCTATAATAAAATGATATAATTTTTTTTCTTTATCTAAGCTACACTTGTTTTTAATTGCAATTTAATGGTATTGTAAGATTTAAATTTTATCAATACATGACTCAATTCAAAAATAAATATGGTCAATAACTTAAATATTGTAGTCCAAAATACCCATATATAATCTAATATCAATTGTGACATAGTGACAATACAAAACATAATTAATAATAGCATAAAATATGTCTTCCTCTAAAAGGGATATCATCATAACAAAACATAGAGTCAATATCTCTTGTTCTACCATTATATATAATCTAAAAAACATCAGATGTTGCTTCCACCACATGATCCTCTTCCGTTCAAAGGCGAATTAGGCTCACTTGTAAGATCTGAAGACTGAAATTAAAAAAGAAAACACTTCATTAGTTAAAATATTTGACAAGATTTGCCATATCAAAGGTAGCGCAGGCCCTGATTGTTACAACAACAAATGTGTCAATTTTACCACAGACATGTTTAATTGTGGGAGGTGTGGAAAGAAATGTAGCTTTCCAAAGATATGTTGTGAAGGTAAATGTGTGAATCCTAGGAGTAACAAGAAGCATTGTGGGAAATGTGGTAACAAGTGCGACAATAGAGGTTCTTGTGTTTATGGAATGTGCAGCTATGCATAGAATTTGAAACCGATCAAGATGTATACTGTATAGCATGTGATGAAACATTCATAGCAGAACTTACATTTGATGGACCAAAGAAGCTAGCTACTTCATCAGGAATCCTTCCTTCTTTCATTATAATGTAAGCTTTAAATGCTGATTCCAAGCTTGTAAACTTCGCTTTCCAATCGGTATTAGATGATGTAGAAGCAACGGCTGAACTATTACTCAAATTTGAAAGTCGAACTCCTTTATTTCTAAATGTATTAGAAGCAACTGTTCCCAAACCCATGCACCGCACTCTTCCAGAGTGCTCAGGCCCAAGCACTCTTCCGATAACATCATCCGGAGAAATTTCAGATTCATCAACACTGCTTTGAGTCAAACCCGTTTGAATTTGTTCCTATTAGTATACAATATCACCAAGTCAAAAACTAATATATATGCTTCAAATCCAGACATACAACCATGCATAAAATTCAAATTTAACTTACCATTGTAGCCTTTGCTTTATCATTCACAAATGACTCATTTGGTTTATGGGTTTCAAGGTACAATTCTCCACGACTTGGTTTTCGTCCCATTTCCACCAACTAAAATAAAAAGATTTCAGAATAGATAGTAAAATGTATTAAATAGCAAAACATATGAAGTTAATTACTAAAACTACCATCTCATTTCTTTTTCTAGGTCGCCTACAATCTACAAGTGAAAAATCCTAACCCCAAAAGGGCTCTAGGTCGCCTACAATCTACAAATAGAAAATCCTAACCCCAAAAGGGCTCTAGGTCGCGTACAATCTACAAGTGAAAAATCTTAACCCCAAAAGGGCTCTAGGTCGTCTACAATCTACAAGTGAAAAATCCTAACCCCAAAAGGGCTCTAGGTCGTCTACAATCTACAAATGAAAAATCCTAACCCCAAAAGGGCTCTAGGTCGTCTACAATCTACAAATGAAAAATCCTAACCCCAAAAGGGCTCTAGGTCGCCTACAATCTACAGATGAAAAATCCTAACCCTAAAAGGGCTCTAGGTCGTCTACAATCTAGGAATGTAAAATCCTAACCCTAAAAGGGATCTAGGTCGTCTACAATCTACAAGTGAAAATACCTAACCCCACGAGGGCTCTAGGGCGACTACAAGCTACACATAAAAATACCTAACCCCACGAGGGCTCTAAGGCGTATACAATCATTTTCTTAAAATAAAAATCATAACGCCAACACAGAGAAAACTGACATACAAGGTAAAATCCTACCAAGTACTTAATAAAGTACTTCTCAAGCATTTAAAAAAGACCACGTTAACTTAATAAATTAAAAGGAACATTGTCAAGAGTTACAAAATATCGTTACAACGCAAAAAACAAACATCATCCACTACGCCACAATAAATTAGCGCCACAGGCATTTCCTAGGGTTCGTCCACCAAGGCCCCGTCCTGGACCATCTTAAAGGGATCTAAGCTACCAAGATCCACCTCAAGGAAAGCAAGGCGACATGTTCCTTGGCGCGCTCAAAACCTCAATCAAAGCTGCCAACAAGCCACCAGAATGAAGACCACACAAAAAAGGGGAAAGCAGAAACGTACTGGAGGAAAAGGAGGAAAATGAGGAAAGAAAAAAGTGAAATGAAGAGTTAAAGAACCAAACACCTCAAAAAACGCAAACAATTAAACTCTGATTGGGACACAACTTTCGAGGGTGACCAGATCGAAACACGTTACCAAAGGTGAACAGTCATCGAAATATCATCCGTCTGATCCGAATCTACGAAAAACATCAAAGGTCGCACCCTTTACGTCATCTCGCTGACACTCCCAGTATCGCCCTTCACAGACCATAGACAAGCACCCCGCCTCTTCAAGACTAATGCTTGTTGGGCTACGAAACGTCACAGTGAATCACTTCACCTCGTCCCGAAGACTCGTGCTTGTTGGGATATAGACAACCTGGAACACCAAATCATCAAAACATAGTCACTCCGTATACTCGAGATGTTGGGCTAGCACCCATGAACATGTTGGGTTGGCGCCCTTCACAGACCATAGACAAGCAGCTCGCCTCTTCATGCCTAATTCTTGTTGGGCTACGAAACATCACAGTGAATCACTTTGCCTCGTCCCAAAGACTCGTGCTTGTTGGGTTATAGACAACCTAGAACGCCAAATCATCAAAACATAGTCACTCCGTACACTCAAGATGTTGGGCTAGCACTCACGAACCTGTTGGGTTGGCGCCCTTCACAGACCATAGACAAGTAGCTAGCCTCTTCAAGCCTAGCGCTTGTTGGGCTACAAAATTTCAACACCCTGAATAATTAATCACTTCGCCATGTCCCAAAGCTCGTGTTTGTTGGGCTGTGGACTATCAATCTTATCATTTAGGGCACAAAGCCCTCCAGAAGAGCTAGGCACCCTCAAGAAGGGACTCGATGCCCTCCATAAGGGCCAGAAAGGCCTTAGGCGAGCCCGCCGGGGGCGCCGCCTCAGAGAGCTTCTAGAAGTTTCTAGAATGCTCCAGAATGCTCTAAACGTGACTTTGGGCCCAAGCTTGGGCCAAATCCACAGGAAACCAAGCCCATAGGAGGCTATAAATACCCACTTGAGAGGCATTCTCAAGGCATCACTTAAACAGACTAAACCCTAGCTTTAGATATTGTACTCACTGTCAGTACAAGTGGTATACACCATTATCATTATGAGAATAACTTATGACGATTTCATAATGTTGAATGAACAAAAGTAAGTATTAGTTTTTATATCGTTCCACAGGGATTAAGGTGATATCATATTCCGTTCAACTTCGACTATCGTTTTAAGTTAGGGTTTACTTGTTCGTTTTACTACACTACTCATACTTTTTAAAACATAATAAATAAATGGTAGAGAAATAGGACATAGAAGGTGTTTAGGATTGACTTTCATCAATCACACATTGGTTATATCCGATTGATCACAAATACGAATTCTAGCGTTTTCTTATATATTGCATTATTACGTATTGCTCAATAACATCATTGATTTCCCAAATGACGTCGAGATATCGATTGTATCGTTTAATCGATGATTTCTCAATCTATTAAACGATCCAAAAGCATTAAGATTCAATACTATAATGTAATTATCAAAACCAAATCCCATTTCTAGAATTTCTTATCTTGATAGAAAATCATTCTAAACCTAGATTCAAAAGCCTTTTTCAACAACATTTAAATCAAACATAAGATTGAAAAGCAAGAAGAAATTCAATGGTATATAAAAATTGCTAGAATCATATATTGAATAATCAAAAGTTTACAACATAAGTGATTGATTACCTATCAATCCCAACAAAGGAGATTGGTTGATCATTTTCATGACAACTCTTGCAAAATAGGAAAGAAAGATGAAGATAGTTGAGAGCTTGATGTCTCAAAACTTCTAATGATCTTCTTCAATCCAAATCTAGTTGCTAAATGAAGTTTTCCTCCTTCTAAGCCTATTCTCTTTCAAAGATTATATATTTTCTAAGCTCTGGAAAATTAAATATTCTGATAAAAAGCTATATATATCAAGAAATGAGCTTAAAAAATCTATTTATATGCTGAGAAAATCTTCGCTCGCTACAAGCGACCAGTCTGTCGCTTGTAGCGAGGACTTCAGTTGGTCCAATCCAAGAGCTCCACGTCACCATCAGCATTAAACCGCCCTGTTGGTCGCTACAAGCGACCAGTCTGTCGCTACTAGCGACCAGCCTTTGAAATTCCCTGCCTAGGCTCGCTTCAAGCGTCCAGTTCATCGCTACAAGCGATGAACTCCTGATAATCCCTGCCTAAGCTCGCTTCTAGCGATGGATGCTGCGCTTCAAGCGATGGATGTCTGGAAATCCCTGCCTATCCTCGCTACTAGCGATGACTTCTGCGCTTGTAGCGATGGCATGGAGAAATGCTTCAAACTTTTGCTTCAATCAGGTTCAATCATGTATTTCCTGCATAATCAAGTGGGGTAAGGCTTAGGATCACATTCATTGCATTTCTAACACATTTATGCCCTAATCCTAAGATAACTTGTACAACAAGTAAACATAAGTGCCTAAATTTGTACCAAAATATAACAACATTTAAGCACTTATCAAACTCTCCCCAACTTACATTTTGGTTTGTCCTCAAACCAAAGAACAAAAGGAAATTTTTCAAAGCTTTTAAAACCACAGAATTGAGCAATTTAGCAAAGGATTCAAAAGTGTGAAGAATTAAACATCCAAAGAGTGATTCAAATGTGATTGCACAAGCTTAAGTCCATTTTCTCATTAAACAAGATACATTCTACAAATGTGAACTAGTTCTAAACACAAGGAATTAAATCATACAATCCTAAACAAGCAACATGTTTAAATTTGAACCAAACCTAACACACTTCTTTATAAAGTATATGAACAATACAAATCATTTGTGAGGGTTATGAACACTCATCCAATAAACATGATAACATACAATCAAATTATGTGTCTATCTTATTATCATTTCAAAAAGCATAAAAGGCATTGATCAAAAGGACTTTAAGGGTTGTAATTGGGCTAGGCTACAAAAGAATTGTCATATGTGGGATATTTGAATTCAAATGGCCAAGCAAAAGGAAACATTCAAACTAATTACAACTTCCTTCTTTCTCCAATACAACACTTGGTGAATTTCATTCTTTTCTATTCTTGATTGATTCTTGACAACTTTTCTTTTTCTTTGAAATCTTGCAAACCTTTTCATTTTTTTCTTTTCTTTTTCTTGGTTTGCTTTTCTTTCTTTTTTCATTTCTTTTTAAGATTGTCAAGATCAAATATTACATCATTCACCATACATTGACTTAAATAAAACCTTCCTTTCTCCCCAACTTATTCCAATGATACCCTAATCGAATGTTCCTTTGTTATTATGGCAAAGGTCAATAAAAACGACGGATAAGGGTTCAAAAGAAAACATCAATCAGAATTCAATAGAGAGTTAACTGTGACTGAATCTTTTTTACAAACTCCGGCAATTTAAATACGCAGATGAGCTTATTAAATTGACAGTCCACAGTTAACAGTTCTGATTTCATTAGGCTCAGCTGGGTTAACAGATACTCACACATCTCACAGGGTAGGTTCATTTGGTCAAGTATTTCTCTCAATTTCAAAAAAATTGCCTTGATCATTTCAATGCTCTTATACAAATTAAAACAACAACAGATTTAACATAATCTAACTAAGTTAAACATGGTATTGGTCTCCTGCATATATACATTGGTTGAGGATTCCTCACATTTTTGGCTAGTTCTAAATTGGTTCAAAACTAAACACATGCTTGCTTAAAAACTGAATAAATTAACTTGTGCGTGTAAAGAACTTATTCACATTAAAGAATATACCTAGAAAAACGAGAAAACGAGTACCTTAGCTGCGCGCTTTAACACTCATTCTTATCATTATCACTCAGATGATTCACAGTTCAAGCATTGCTTTTGAATCAATCATCTTTCTTTCAAAATTTGTTGGGATGGATTTTCAAAAAATTTTAACAAAAATACTAAAGCATAAATAAATACTAACTATACTAACATGTTATACCCAAAATATAAATAACATAAACATAAACATAATATTATCCAAGGTACAACGGAAATACTCAAAGTACAAAACATAAATCAAAATGTTAAAGTACAAAGCAGAATAAATAAAACGAAAGAAAACAAATCATAAACTGCAGCTCTGCATCAATCTGAGTCTGTGGCCATGTCGTCGTCAGAGTCAATCAAATCAGCTACCCTGCGATCAATAGACTCAAAAGAAGAACCATCCCCCAGATCAGCGTCGACATCAACGTCGTCATCACCATCGTCACCAACATCCTGATCATCACCAGCTCCAGCTGCCTCTGCCCCTCCTGGAAAGAATGGCCTGTCCCCAGGCCATGCAATGTGCTCCGAGAAGAATGCAGGTGTCCACGGGCTCTGGCCACTGTCGTGCAGATGGCTCTGAAGAGTAGTAAGTGCCCGATGATTCGACGCATTCTGCGCCAACAGCATAGAGCTCACAGTAGCATAATCCCAACCGTGTAAGTCCAAAGGTGGAATGGTAGGATGGCTAGGATGGCTAGGGTGGCTAGTAGTGTGAGGTGGTGGTGGTGGCATGTGAGAGGGTCCTGCTGAGGATGAAGGTCCGGCTGAGGTGTGAGGAGGTGATGGTGGAGCAACAGGTGCAGGTGCAGAGCAATACCTATTGATGTATCTATCATCAATAGGATTTTTAATCTCCTCATCAACTTGTGATGGCATATGAACTCTGGCTCTCCTACATAGACCCATAATCAACCCGGGAAAAGTCAAGGGACATTTAGGTTTGGCCGGGGGTAATAGTCCACTTTCAGCAACAATCCTCATCTCATTAGCAATGAGCCTAGCTACGTCCACCTGACGCTGAGTGAGGATGTAATGGACTAAGGGGGTCACATCTAAAGTGGTGGAAGAGGTGTGAGACTTAGGGCGAATGTTATATAAAATCAAGGTAAGGATTACCTGAGCCTCAGTAGTCATGTGCTCACGGAGTGCTCTGAAAGGCTTACCTGAAGCCCGACTCACATCGTAACTCTTCCCCGCTTGGAAGATGTCCTGTGCTATGGTGTCGTGGTCCCACTCTCCACTCCTCTGACGCTCACCAAAGTCACACAGTGCTGTGGGTGCAAGGGGGTTATCTTCTTCATCTTCAACCACCTCCATAGGCTTGCCCAGATATGAGTTGATGGACATGCGGTCGAATGTAACGGTGCGCCCACGCACATAGGTA